>VWZP01003405.1:724304-762321 GCA_013396995.1 Dicaeum eximium
AAAAAAAAAAAAAAAAAAAAAGGAAAAAAAAATGCAGTTATGAAAAAATACAAAAGGTACTGCTTAATCCAAAGTGTCTTTTTACAAGTGAATCCCTGCTCCAGGTAGAGCACTGCACTTTCAGAATGTGACAAAGAACCTTTCGGCCATAAATCTAGCTGCGAAAAGGACTTTGAAAACCAAAAGGAATTACAAAGATTATTTGTAAGCAGTTCATTAGTATTTTCTAATATGTAGGATATTTCTAGGATGCAGCCAAAAATGGGATGTAATCTGGATGATTTTGTGGGCTGAGGTCAGTGAGATGAGCAATTTTCCGTGGTGAGGTGATTAAAGCCTGGATTAAAGGTGTCACTGGCTGACACACTTCCACATGTGCTGTAGCACAAATTTCTGTATCCACTCAGCTGGGTAACACTGAATTCCCTGAGCTGTCCATTTTTAACAAGCCTGAGAGAAGGAGCCTGTTCAGTGCCTCCCATACTTTCACCTTTCCCAGTGCGCGATGAAGCCAAAGCCGCTCTCACGGCTCAAACACCCCGCGCAGAAATGAAACCCTGCATGGAGCCAGCTCTCCTGCAGCTGCTGACCCAAAAAGCAGCCTCACACCTCAGGGAAGGAGCATTTCACATCCTGCCAGGGTTCAGGTGCTCCAGAGCTCACCTTCCTCGGGCAGCAGGGCGAGCTCGGCGCCGCGGGTTCCGCCGTGGAACCAGACTCGTGCACTGCACTCCTGGGCTCTTGTAGCCAAAAGAGAATTTTCTCTCCCTTCTTGCTGTTCTCAAGGGAATAACCAGCTCCATGTGACTCATGTTCTGTGGGAGTTCAATGCCAAGCCTGCTTGCACACAAAAGGAAATTACGTAATTATACTAAATTTCGTAAATCAAAAAAGTTCTTTGTAATTGCCTTAAGATTATTTCATATTCCTTCTCAGAAGATGCTTCCCTGTGTGGCCATTTGGAAGGAACATTTATTACAAAAGTTAATTACGGTTTCTTAAAGAATCAAATTGGCTTTTTTGATCTTTTGGGGTTTTTTGGTTCCAAAGGATATCTGTTACACACATGCCCAAAATTTGAGGTTGCCTTTCAGTTTTGCCCATATTTTTGACAATCTTATTAAGGAAATGTCATTTAGTTTTACTGTACATGTATTTAATCAGTAAAACATATTTTATTGAAGTGGTATTGGGCAAAAAAATGCCAACACTGTGTCACTGCTGTTCTTAACAGTCTCTGAACTAATTTTAACTTCAGGAAAATACTTTAAAACTAAAAAGGAAGGTAAAAAATATATAAATATTTTAAATAACACACTACTTCAACATACAGATGAAAACAGACAGGACTTTCAGAACATCACTTAATTGGAGGAAAGAAGGGCCAGGAAGAAAACGGATTAAAAAATTAAAGTTTTTCCACTTTCTGCCATATTTTTGTGGGGCTTCTTGGAGTCCACCACTGCCATTCCAGCAATCAGCAGCTCTTTCTGATGTGTTGTTTCCTAACTTAGCCACTTGAATCTCTAGAGAAGGTTATTGTTTAGAAAAACTGAACAGGTAAATGGGAGAAAAAGAGCAGAAAAACCCTTTCTAATTACTGCTATATCCCTTTGGGGCCTGACCAAAAGCATCAAAAATCTCTCCTTGTTTCTTCCAATAGAGTAGAACCAAAGAAAAATCTCAATTTGAGCCCAGCTCTGCCTGGGTCCTGTTTTACCAAAAGCAATTTCTGGGCTCCAGGCAAGTGGGGAGAGGCAATAAAGGACTTCTCATCATTTAATAACCAGTCATAGGGCTCTGTTTGGCAATTCTAATGCTTCAGAAAATTGGATTTGGATGAGGTCTCTGCACCTTAATTTCCTCTCCCTTTGCATTTCCTGCAAAGGGCTGCTCCATAAAGCAGGGGAGCTTCCCAGGGGTGTTTTATTGCCTTTGAGGCAGCACAGCCCTGCTGGGCTTCACCAGAACGGGCAGAAATTCAGAGTTCTGGCACTGCCTGGGCTTTTCTCCCACCTTTGGCACTCCCTGCCTTTCTCTGAGTGCTCTGCAGAGCAGCTCTGCCTGCTCCTCACCTTCCTTTTACCTCCAGAACTGCAGGCAGAGCACAGGGAATTCCCAGCCCAATGGACCTGGAGGCAGAGCACAGGGAATTCTCAACACAGGGAATTCTCAACACAGGGAATTCTTAACACAGGGAATTCTCAGCACAGGGAATTCTCAGCCCAGGGTACCTGGAACCAAAACACAAGGAATTCCCAGTCCAGTGGAGCTGGAACCAAAACACAGGGAATTCCAACCCCAGTGGAGCTGGAACCAAAACACAGGGAATTTTCAGCCCAATGGAGCTGGAATCAAACCAAAGGGAATTCTCAGCACAGAGAATTCTCAGCCCAGGGTACCTGGAACCAAACACAGGGAATTCTCAGCTCAGCCCGGGGAATTCTCAGCCCAGGGAATTCTCAGCCCAGGGAATTCCCAGCCCAGGGAATTCCCAGCCCAGGGAATTCTCAGCCCAGTGTTCTTTTCCCTCTGCTTTGGGGACACTTTGAGCCCTTTCGAAGCCACCTGACAGATGCACAGCTCCTGCTTGCAGCCTGGCTGGATTCCAGGCTCATATTTGCATTCCACCCACCCCAAATTCTCCCTTTAGCTCAAGTGGGACCGTGTGCCATTTTCTGAGCTCTGCTGCTTTGCCTGCAAACTCCCAGTGAAGCCGCAGGGAAAGGCAGGCAGGATGTGGTTCACTGGTCTAAAACCACTGCACAGAATGCAGCAATTGCTCAGGAAAGCCATGGAACCACCAGCAAAGACCTGGGCTGGCATTCTGAACCCAAAGCTGCTGCAGGCCCGTGGCCAGACCGGTCTGTGATAGCACCTGAGCTCCTGCTCTGCTTTGCTCAAAGTGGTGGGGAATGAAAATCCTTTGATATGGAATCTGGGACCCATAAGGAAACACCCAATATAAACTTTAAAATAACATTCCCCCTTTCTGAAAACTATTAAGTGGCTCCATTTTTATTTCAGTGGGGAATTGAAGGTTTCCAAAACTTTGTTTTCCAGGGAACAGAAATGTCAGTCAGAAATGGAATTTGCTTTTCGGGCCCTAATGTAAATCTCACTCATGGATTAGAGAAGTAACCTGAATCTTCCAGAAGTTCTAGGTTTTTTCTTTATTAACACCTTCTAGTCATGTGAATTTTCATTTGTACTTGAAATATATTTCTAAACATTTGCAATTCTCTACTTCATGATTAACAAACTGATCATGAAACCTAAAGGGAGATAAGCCAGTCAAAAGGACTGACATTTGCAAGATAAAAGCAGTTTAGCATGAGTTAAATAGGAACTATTAAGCAGTAAGATTTTTGAGACTTCCAAAATCTTTTGGTGTTTAAAATTTAAAGCCAGAACAGGGAAGAATCATTAATCAGAGGAATAAAAGTGGCATCTTGATGCATATGGGAAGAGTGGGTATAAGTATGCATACAGAAAACTGGTCTTGAAGAAAGATCATCAGAACATGAATAAAATGAGAAAAATATGTGAGATAGAGTTAAGAGAGACAGACAAAAGGAAGTTAAAAATAAGGACAATGGAAAAGACGGTAAATTATTCAATTACTAAGAAAGCATTTCAATTATTTTCCTTTAGCTCACGGCAGCATCAAGAAATCAGCATTTTCCTTTCTCTGTGACACCCATCCCAGTAAAGCTGCTGGTGTTTGGATCTGCTGCTCAGCTGACAGAGGGATTTTGTCAGTAATTTGTTGTGGTTGCCAGTCTGTTGTGGTGTGTGTTCACACAGAACAGATTTGTTTGCTGCTGCGTGGGAGGAGCAGCGAGAGGACACGAGAGGGGCGAGGACACCCTGACCCCCCCTGGGAGCTTTCCTGAGCTGCTGGGCTGGGGGGGGACTCTGTGCCCTTCCAGAAACTGTGTGAGCCCCCATGGCCACACACAGCACCCCAAATGTCACCTCTGCCCTGGTGCCAGCGCTGCCCTGCCAGGAAAGCTCTGCGGGACACGGGGATGCTGAGAGCAGAGCTGGGGGTGGCAACACCAAAGGGGAGCCACAAAAGCCTGACTCAGTTCTTGGCCTGCCTCAGTGCTTGCTTTTTTCCCCCTACCAACTCTCACGCCCTAGGGAAAGTCACTTAACTCCACTAAAACCCACTGTGCCTCCAAGGAAAGAAGTCCAAACCAAAATAAACAGGCATTTCCAAACAGATTCAGCCCCAGCAAGGGTTTTGTCTGCTGCTCTGAAAATGCCAAACAAATAAAAGCTGGATGTCTGGGGTGTGATGTGCTTGAACAAATGAACAAAATGCATATTACAGGCATCGGTGTGGGAATAGTTCTCTTTCTACAGCAAGGGTGCCAAATTCTGATTTTAGGGGCTTTATCAGCACAAGGACAATTACAGTGTTCATCAGTGTTCACTGAGTGGATACCATGGGAAATTGCACCTACGCTCAGCAGTTAGTAAATTCATTCTAGTAGAATTTAGTAAATACACAAGATGAGAAGTTAGTGAAACCAAACATTTCCATCGGGCTGGAACTGAGCATTGTCATTTGACTTTCTCCTGTAGCTCTTTGCCGTCCTCTAACAGCTGTTCTGTGTGGCAGGACAGGTAACAAACCCTGTTTTTCCTGGACACTCCTGGGCCTCCCAAAGCAGCCTGGCTCCCTTGCTTTTCAGTCATTGGTGACATTTGCATCTGCTGTACCTGACTGATCCTTTTCACCTTTTCCTTTGGAACCACTGCAGATGTTTGCTGATTATATGCAAACTGCAGCTGCCTTTTAAACAAGCTGCAGATTTGTTCCAAAATGCACTGGACATCAGAAGAGAATTTCCCTAGCAGCAGGTTTTCCAGATGATGAAGAGACAGAACGCTAAGGAAAACTAATTTACTTTTTGCAGGAGGTAGAAAGGCTCTGTTCCTCTGGGCCTTTATTCCTGTGCATGCCACTTTGCAAATGACACTCACCACATGGACTGCATGAGGAAAAGCACCATGAATACTAAGTCAGCCCCGAGTTGCACAGGAATAGAAAATGCATTGGTTCTAGTTAAAATCGATTTTTGCCTTGGAAGTCAGTATTGGATTCACTTTCTGTCTCTCTCCCCAAAACACTTTGGGCAGATGGAAAATATCACTGTAGCTGCTGTATAGTGAAGTGGTAAATAAACAACCAAGCAGCCCAGAAATCGTGTTGGGAGGGTCAGGGAAACTCATTCTCATTGTTTGTGCAAAAGGGGAAAAGCCTCTGGAATGAATTCAGAGAGCTCTTCTGTGCTGAACCAAAAAATGAGCAATTCCTCTTCCCCTCCCTCCCCCAGTACTAACAAGGTATAACTGGAGCAGAGTAGTTTCCAGAACTTTAGAGTCCCTAGAACTATGGAATTATCAAAAGAAAAGAGAAGAAATGGAACACGAGCCAATCCACTCATGTTCTGACCAGAGGTTTCTAAAAGTTTTTCATTTTCCTTTTTAAAAACCAAGGTCACAAAGGGTTACATGAAATTATAGAAACAAGGTTTTGCACTGCAGTAATAAACAGAGCAGCTGCTGGATTCTTCATGCTTCTCTTTAAATTAAGATAAAAACAAATGACTGATCTGAATTTTTTTTAGTGATTAGTGACTTTAAGTAGAGTTACTGATGAGTGTTGATGATTGTTGTGCAGCCACAGGGGGACTCAGAGGTGGCGAAAGCTGCAGCAGGAGATGCTGAACCATGGAGTTGTTAAAGGTGGGAGAGCCCAGGGGTTAACTCAGCACTGACCCTGTCCCTGAGCCCACATCTCACCCCTCCCTGAACCTTTCCGGGCATGGAGAGGGTAAATTCCACCTGTACCAGGGCCTGGCCACCACTGCCAGAGCAGAAACCTTTCCTGAGATCCAATCCAGATCCAATCTGCATCCAGACTTTTTGCCCAGGCTGTTTTAGGTGAGAAAAATGTCCCCAGGTGTCCAAGGGGTCCCTGTGAGATCCCAGAGGGGTTTGTGCAGGCAGAAAGGAGGAGAGGTTTGTTCTGGAGCTGCCAATTTGCACTACACACTTAATGGAAACATCTGGTGAAAATCTTCTGCAAAGCTTCTGAGCTGTGAGTTGGGAAATACGAGCAAAGAATGAAAAAAAAAAATCATTAAGGCATGGAAATGAGGGGGGAAAGAACCTGCAGGATGTGAACTGGTGGGGAGCTGTGGCCTCAACTCTGACACAAAGCTTGGAAAGAACATCCTCCAGCCCAAGAAATCTCCTGCTGCTGCCAAGAGCTGCAGCTGAGAGCCCCCTGTGTGTGCCACAGCACACGGGTGACACTGGTGTCACCCACAGCAGGGGCTGTGCCTGCAGGGAATTCGGGGAATTCAATGTTTGAAGCCTTCCCTCAGCAGAATCTGTTGCTTCTCCACCTCCCAGCTGTTCTCCTCTTTCGCTGTGGGTGCTACAGGGCTGCACAATTTGCTTTAAAGCATGGTAAAAGTCATTATCTTTCTATTGTAATTCATAATTTCTTTGGTATTCTTTGTGAGGCTCCTGCAAATCCATCCCCTGCTTGCTGCAGCACTGTACAAATCACTGAGATGGGCCTTTAAAGATTAACTCCTATTTTCTTGAATTTGCATGCAAATGCTGATGAACTGAGGAACTCTTCTGCTCAGGTCTGTACCTCTGCACTACTCCAGGCATTTCTGCATTCTGTCACAGCCCACTTTCACTGTAATCTGCATTTCCCTTATTATCTAATCAAGCTGCAGTTAATAACTATAACAAACCCCTCATGTCCCTGCTTTCAGTGTTCTCCTGACCCTTTATGTGAAATGCCACATTTTGCATATCTACACCAAACTCCCACAGCTGAATCCTGAACCTCAGAGCTTTCTACTGTATAAAATGTCATTCTTCAGGCTTGAATACATCCTGATAAAAATACAGAGATTTCTCTTCCCAGCTCCTCAACATACCTGCTTTTCTCCCAAAAAACTCCGAAGTTTTCTGTAAATTATTCCCTTTGTGGTCACACATACTCTTTCAACACACAGAAAACCACTTGTTCAAACTAAGAATTAGCTGCCTGCTATTCTCTTCTCTCCCTGGATCTCAGACCTGAGCACACAAACCCCACAGTCCTCTACACTTTTTTAAAATTAAACTGATTTTTCTCTATTTTGATGTGAGATATATTAGGAGAATAATGCCTCCAAGAAAGCTGGATGAAACTGCTTTTAAAAGATTTGCTTTCTCGAGACTGGATTTTCAGTTGGTGGATTTATATTTTTTCAGAATTGCTGGCACAGAAATGATCAGTTTGCTTTGCCTAGTTGAGCATGGTGAATATTTTCTCTTGGATAATTCTCCCAGGAAAAGATACAGGCATAATGAGACTTATTCATGTACATAAAGTATATGCAGTTAATATGGAGCCACAATTACCAGAAATTAAATTCTAAATGCTCCTGTAATAAAAGCACATCAATGAAAGCCTCAGAAAAGGCAGAAAGAGACCTCATAAAGGATAAGAGAGTCATCTAATAATGGGAATAAAGGAGAGCTGTTGGGGTGGGGGAATTGGGATGATCATAAACCAAGGCTTGCAGGGTTCTGCCTCAGTCCCTTCCTGCACCCAGATATTGTGTCTGCCACTGCAGCACCTGAGTGCCCCAAACATCTCCTGGGACACCTGCAGGGCCTGCTGAACTCCCATGTGAAATAAAATCACTTTGTCTCTTTTTAATGTTTCTCACCATTATGGAAGGTCTGAGATCTCTGCACCATTTTCATAAGAGAAAACATTAAAATGAATGTTCTACCTTGAAAGTTCACTGTGTCACCACTGGGGCTTCTGTTTCACTGCTAAAGGAGGTAGCAGTGCTTTAAGGTGTTAATAAAATCCAAACAATACAAATGGTTCCTTAATCTAGAACATTTGAAAAAAATATTTAGAGAATGTTTTAACAGAGGCTTCCAGTTCTACCTTCCCCTGGCTGAACTAAAATCTAGAAGTGATTATCATAATCATCATTTGACACTTCAGTCATTTATTAATCGTGAAAGAATAAAGGTGGAGGGAAAACCCACACGTTTTTCATGTGTCCATGTGTGTTTATTTGTTAGTATTTAATATCAGAATATTCCAAGGCTGTTTGAACTTGACTTCAATCGAGCTACAACTGGGACAAAACATCCTTTTCCAAGTCACTTACTGTGTCCTAAAAGTGATAAATTATAGAAGGGTGGGAAAGCAGAACAAAGGCAGGGAGGCTTCAGAAGAATCTGCCAGCCACCAGTTCCTGCACATTTCCATCAGAGCAGCTCGTGTAGGGCTGATGTGGAATTCAGAGCTAAATCCCAGATTTAAAAGAGGTCACATACCCCACGACAGATTCCTTGTAGAACAATCTCGATAATTTATTCATCAAGATGATATCAGCTGGGATGTGGCAGTGGGGAAGGGAAGCAGAAGCAGGATGAGGAAGGATGTGGGAGAATGAGAATGTGCTGTGCAGTTGTCAGAACAGGAGGAAAACACCACTAATAAAACAAAATTCAAAATGAGAATTAAAAGTAGCTAAAATAATAGAGTAAAGGAACCTAATGCATAATGTCAGGTCTGTACAGTAATTATAGTGTCAAAAACAGGAGTGGGAGCAAAAAGCACTACAGTTGGAAAAATAATACAAAAAATAAAGAATAAAGTGAACTATAAAACTGTGATTGAAAGGTACACAGTTATAAGCACAAAATTATGGAGACCATAACATATATTTAGGACAAAAGCACTTGAGAAAATCTTCAGTAATTCAGAGGTAGGAAAAGGAAAAATGTCATGTCATTTACAGAAAAGTGTTGAATGAAATATCAAATGAGAGGAATATGCTCCTGCAAAAATGTATTTGCAGGAGCTAAACAAAGATGAGGAATGAAGATAAATAATGAGTTCTGTATAAATAAGTGATAAATTAATGGAATTACATTACAAAACAGGACACTGAACAATGGCTCAGAAATAAACCACAGTATTGTTAGCAGAGAGAAAATTCTTAGGGTCACAAAGAATTAAAGAGCTACTAAAAATTAAATATGGTGCCATTGTCTGTGGAAACAACAAATTAATTACAGAGTGACAAAAATGATGGCATTGTAGCTGTGTTGTGCTTCATCTCCCCAGTTAGTAAATTGGGTAAAATAAATTAGTAAAATAAAGTCTTGTGGCTCTCAAGAGCCTTCAGTTACCTTCAGGTAGTCACGACAAGTTCAGCTCTCAGGTAGGGTGAAGGTGAGTATGGGGAGCCAGGATTGCACTGCTTAATTCCTGGAGAAATGACATCAAAAGTAGTTAAACATGTCTGTTACCTGCTCAAGTTCTGTATAAAATAAATTTGTTAAATATCTGTTGAATACAGATTGAAAACTCCCAAGTGGTGTTTGGTTTTCAGGTAGAAAAAAAATATATTTATAAATTTGAGATAATTTTTTTTTTTACCCAAAAATTGGGCACTTGCAACCAACGGGCACTCCAATTAGGAAGGTGCTTAATTGAGCTAGCAGGCAAAAGCAGAGGCTGAGGGAAGGAGGAAAGGTCAGAGCTGTGACAGCCTCGTGTCCCAGGCTGTCACCTGAAGTGGCAGCACATGCCTCTCCTCCTGCCAGGGAATAGAAAACCCTTCAGTTCTGCTGGCAAGAAATGTTGGTGTTAAAATTACCCAGAAAAAGAGAATAGATTCAGATGAAAACTTTTTGACAGAAGACCAATTAGTGAAGATTTCCTTCGCACATGCCAGTAAACTCTTCATTAGCAAAAAGGTGCTCTCAGGTAGTTCTTTTTTCCTAAAATCAGCCTGCTCCTTAGCACCACATCCAAAGGTAAAACTCAGTGGGCTCAGCAGATACCAGCAGGGAAACCCTGCTTTACACACAGGGGCACTAAATCTTAGGCAGGATTTTAAGAACCCCTGCAGAAAGGAATTCCTTCCTGTATTTCCCCAGCCCAGCTGTCTGTGCTTGCACATCTTTTATCCTTTCCACAGCCCCAAAAGCCCTGGGTGAGCAGGGCAGTGCTGCAGGTCACCCAGACACCACAACCACCACAAATTCTCATTTCACTGGGGAAAAATTCCCTTCAGGAGGAGGCAGAGGCTAAAGCAGTGCATCTCCACACTGCCTGCTTGTATTTTGCAGTGGCATTAGCAGAAAACATGAAAGAAACAAAGACATTTCTCAGCTGCAGGGATTAGGGCGGTGTAATTCCTCAGGGACTGTGGAGTCAGTGATCTAAATCACTCAGCACATTCGGAATTCCTGGGGGATTCCAGCCCAGGTGCTTCCACGCTTTTTGTTGTTTGAAGTTTTGCACTGATAATGGGAAGGCTGTAAAGCTGGAGATGAGAGATGAAATCAAAACTTCCGTGAGAAATCAAAACGTTTAAGCCCGGCTCTTTCTCAAAGACATACCTGAGTATTCTCAAATAAAAAGAACACGTAAGAAGATGCAATCCAACTCTCTGGACAATGATGTGAGGGCGAGATGGGCAGCTCTGTTTAGGCAGCAGGATTTGAAACACTTGAACTTTGGAACATGAATTTGAAATATGAATTTGATGAGTAGAACACCAATTGTCAATTTGAGTTTGGGGATCCTGATAGTTCCTTCTGCTGTCTAACCCCAAACTGTCCCTGTGCTGGGCAGAAAGAGGAGTCAGGGACAGACTGCAGGCAGCAGTGCCAGGGCTTGTGTGGGCAGGGAAAGGAGAAATGTCTCAGCCTTGTCATGAAAATTAATCCACAAACATCAGAGGTTTATGTCCAAAAAGGAGGCAGAGTAGTCCCTTTTACTTTATTCCAATAAAGGGAGAGGCCATGGGCCATTCCCCTGGCGTCTCTCCCATTTTTGGAGGACGCAGCCTCCTTTTTATCCCATCAAGGAATGAGCTCCTTGAGTTGTCCTGCAAATATCAGCAATCGTGTGTTCTCCACAAAACCAAAGAAACCTCCCTGTTTCTGTGCAATCTGCTTTTTCAGCTAAAAACTTCCTCCCCTGGAAACAACCCCAGAAATCCATAACTGATTCTGTGAAATCTGCGTTTTCTATTAGAAAATTGCTTTCCTGGGAACAAGTTTGGTGGAAGTCTCTGTGTCTCAGCTCCATTTCCCAAGCTGGGGCACAGTGGGAAGTTATGAGTGAGGAGCACTGGCCCCACGTATCCACCCAGGTATTTCATCTGCATAAAGGACCTAAAATACACTTGGGTTTTTTCTGAAATTGAAAAATATTTCATTTGCACTGAAACCAATCATCCTAAATAACAGTGCAAATCAGTCATCCTGAATAACAGTGCAAAATAAGCTTATTTACTATTACATTAAGCAACAATTTTGCACCTTGTTGAGTAGGACTCCGGTTTTCATTTTTCCCTGACAGGTTGAAATTATTTTCTGGGTTGATAGACAAGAACTCACAAGAAGCCCTGTAATTTAAGTCATCTTTTTGGTTCTCCATTAAATATCCAAAATATGCATGTTACTCTAACCTTGCAATAACTCACAACTCCAGCTGTAATAGGTCCCCAACATTCTCCTGAAAATAATAATGACCAATAGGAAGAAAATACACATTGGCTTCAAAATCAAAAGGATTGAAGATTCTTCAAAAGAATCCAAGATTCCCCAGACTTATCAACATTTAGGCCACCTGAAATCTTTTTTCCAGGTTTTCAGAATAATCAAACTGCAAGCAAAGGAAGTGACTTTCTCTGTACCTTTTATCCATTTTCATCTACAGTTTTATAACACCTTCTCTGCTTCTTTATTGTAACTGTGAATAGATCTGGGCTCATACAGAAAGACACTTTATTGAATTAATGAGATTATGGGGCTGTGGAGTGGAATATTTATAGTAATTGGACTTAATATAAGAATTCTCCCAGCTGATCTGAGGTGTGAAAGGCACCTCATAATTAAGACCCACATGACACCACAGTGGCAGGACTTTTCAGCAGCACACTCAGACATCCAGGAGATCACACTGGCTCCTCACCAGCCTGGTTGTGAGCACTTTATTGCCAGAAGAGGCAGAAATTACTTGCATTTCTTATCAAGAAAAATATAATTCCAAACTTTCTTTTTTTTTTTTTTTTTCTTATGGTGGCCTTATCATCCAATTTAGCAAGCAAAGAGAATTGATCCAGAGAACACCTTTGGTATCACCACCAAAGAGTCTCTCCATCAGTAAATCCTGAGGACAGCTGGTGCTTAATTGCTGACAAATCCTTGCTGATTTTTAACTGGCATCTGCATGGAGCCTTATCAATCGCAGCTATTGATGAGCTGCTGTTTGATCTGTGCCCTGGAGGGCTGGACACGCAGAGCACCAGGAGCTGTCACTCGCTGGTGACACCAACTGTTATTTCTGGTGTCCGTGTCACCGCAGCGCTGCTGCCCCTCCCTCTGCAGATCAGTACTGGAGCCTGGGGAGGAAACTGGGGGCTGCCCAGTTAGGGGAAAAGAGGAACACGATTATGAATGCCTGAAATGCACTGATTACTTGATGTGCCATCAGTCACTTCTGCACTAGTTTTTGGTTTTTTGGGGCTGCACTGCTTGAGCAGCGTGAAACCAAATATTTAAACTCTTCCACTAATATTTGTAGGCAAAATGTCTTTTTTTTTTTTCACAATATTGATTCACTTTCACCCATTTTTACATGTAGCATAAGTATCCCCAAAGTATAAAAATTCCCAGATCTGTGTTCAATGTGGAGGTATCAAAATAGAAATGCTTTTCTTAGATCTCCAGTTGCTGCTGACAGTGAGGCCTTTCAGCTACAGGGGAGGGTACAGACAGGAGCTCCAAAATGAGCTCTGAGTTTCCTACTCACCAAGATCTGTGACTTTTAAAGCACAGGTGAGGGTTCTGCTCAGTATAATGTAATTTTGGCTTGTGAGATAGAGATGCAAGCTGTGGTATGAGGCATCAAGTTAACAAAAAAACCATCTCTAATGGCAACGACCAAAGTTACCCAGAAAGGGCAAATCACACTCATTTATGCTGGAATAGGTGGATTAAAATGCCCCCAAATTCTATTTATTTTAATGAAGAAACAAGTATTTGGAATTAAAGACAAAATGAAACAAAACCCCAAAAAACCCCAACCAATCAACTAAAAAAAAAAAACAAACCCCAACCAAAAAAAGCAAATCCAATAAATCTGTCTCCTTGGCTTCCTTTCGAGCACAATAATAGCTATTTTTTCACAGAGGCACAGTGTTTACTAAGAAATCTGCTCCTAGGGTAAGCTATTATTACTTCAGCAGTCTCCAGGCTCCAAAAGGAAGGAAAATAGTTTCAAAAATGCAAGGCATCCCTGGAATGGAGGAATGGATGATGAATTTGTGCCACTCACCACCTTGGTGGCTGTTTGCTTTCCATCAGCAGCTGAAGAGGCTCAGCAGCCCCTTGGAAGCAGGGCCAGGCTGAGGCAGGAGAGGCAAACCTGGGGGTGGAGAACATCCATTATTCATCTGCAGTCATCTGTGGCCTGGCAAGAGCTGATGAATCCAATCTTGAGAGTATTTTATGGTGAGGTAAGGAATCTACAAGGGAAAATTGGTAAAAATATTCGTTCCTGTTGTAGAAATCAGCCAAAGCCCTGCCTGGAAATCCACCCTCTGTGATAACCTGAGTTCAACAAGCAGCGGTCAGAATTTTCCTACCGGCTGGAAAATGGAATGTTGAAGTGATGGCAAAGGTCAGGCTGTGCAGGAGAAGCAGCAGGAGGAATGAAAGGCAGAGGTTCTGATTCCCTGCAGGGTCTGGAGCATCCTGAAATCTCTTCCACAGTCCCAAAAAACAGGAGGGGACAGCACAGGTAAGGTGTGGGGCAAGAAAGCAAAGAATGCTCAGTCAGAAGAGAGCAAAGAGCACCTGGTTAAGAGGAGCAAGGAGCAAGGACTACTCAGGCAAGGTCTGACACAACCCCCAGCTCAGCCCAGCACAGCAAAGTTGTATTTCCTGGGGCAGGCTGAGAACAACCCCACAAAGCTGCTGTTAGCACCTGAAACAGCCTCAATTTGTTTGAGCTGTGGTGGATCCTTGGAATCAGGGCTGGGACAATCCCTGGATTTCAGCTGAGCAGCGGAACCTTGTCCCACCAACAGCACAAACACAGCAAATGCAGCCACTGTTCCTGGCTTTGTGCCCACATCCTAAAAATTTGGCTACCAAAGGCAGATTTTGCTGACAAATGGAATTCATGTGCTGGTTAATGCACTTGGGAACAGACAGAATTTCTACTTCATCCAACAGAGCAGAAAGGAGCAAACCAATCTCAATTTTCTCTTTCTTTTCTATGTCATAAGGCTAAAAATAGAACAAATACTGTTCATAATAAAAATCTGCATTTATTGATTTTGAGTGTGGTGTGATGGTAACTAAATTTACAAGTTTTGTTCATAAACACTGGCTTGTCAAGTAAGGGAATAAATCTTTTTAAAGAAAAAATGAATCACTCTCATAATTGTAAAGTCTAATAAAATAAAAACTCATTTCACTGTTACTCCAACCCGTTATTACAATTTATACTATATTACAAATCCTCCTAAAGGTAATAAATTTGACATTGAAAAAATTAATACAAAATCTAATTACATTTAATTTGATTGAATTAGAATGGATTTTTTTCCCCCGTAATCTAGTTTAATTCAAAACATTTGTAAAACACCAAAATTATTAACAAGGCCTAAAAAAACCCCACATCTAAAGTAATAAACTTGAGTAAATATCTACCTTCCTCCCCACCACAGGAGATGAGAATGGAAATCTCATGTTCTGGGCCAAATTCTGCCAGAGGCAGCCACTTTCTCTGCTCTGCTGACCCCAGTCCGTGTTCTTGGGATCCACAGTTCTAAAGGCAGACAAGAAATAGGGCACAGGGAGCACAGAGAATTTCACAGAGAATTTCTACAAGTCACTATTTCTCTGAAAACACGCCGGAATCTCGCTGCTACTTCTCTGCAAATGGAAAAGACTCTCACTGCTTGTCTCACCACATTTACCCTGAAAGAATTCCTGACTGGCAGGAGCGAAACCTTCTCCTTTTCAGGAAGGAGCTTTGGCCTGAGCCTGGCTCAGGTGCTCCACCCATTGCTGATGTCCCTGATCCTGATTCCTGAGGAATGGAACAGTCATTGTCATCTCTCACTGCCCAGCTAAGGAGTTACATCCTCCACTATTGTTGTTGCCTGATGGTGAATCAGGATTTTTTTACTCTAATATCAGAAAGCTTAATATAATTTATTAAAATTAATCCATTGTTCAGAAGTATTTGAGCTGTTTCTGCCCAGGTACAGAGTTCAGCTGCTTGCTTCTCCATTTTCTGTGCAAGAAGTGCTAGAAGTGCTTACAAATGCCATTGATAACAATTTTTCACATCATTAGCTAAAAGAGAGAGAAAACCTGCATCCCCCTGTAGGAGACAGGGCAGCCAGACACTACCTGTCCTTGAAACACACAGCTCAGATATGTTTATAAAGTTCTGTGCTGACAGCATGAGAGTTTCCCCTGGGAATAAAAGCAGTAAGCCTACACTCAGAGAAACCCATAAAATATTATAACTACGCTTCCACCTGATGGAGAAAATCTGCTTTAAACAGCTCCTCTTGTGTGTTTGTCACAGGGTGCAATCTGAGGGAGCTGAAAGCCCCGGGTACTCACACTCAACTTTCACCAGGGGGAACTTTTTAAATGCTGTTTTTTCTCTCTGTTCCCCATGGAGCTGGGAGCTCCCTGCTGATGGCTCTCCATGAAGGGGGATGGGAGATGGATGGGATGGGATGGGATAATATGGGATGATGATGGGATGATGATGGGATGATGGATGGGATAAGGGATGGGATAAGGGATGGGATAAGGGATGGGATAAGGGATGGGATGGGATGGGATGGGATGGGATGGGATGGGATGGGATGGGATAAGGGATGGGATAAGGGATGGGATAAGGGATGGGATAAGGGATGGGATAAGGGATGGGATAAGGGATGGGATAAGGGATGGGAATGGAGATGGGATGACCGAGGGGACAAACTCCGCCAGGGAAAGGAGCTCTGCTCCTGCCCCACCTCCTGCTCAGCACCAGCGCTGGGTGAGGTGGCACAAACCACCAGTCCCTGGGACTGAGCTCCAGGCAGCTTTTCCAGCTGCCAGTTCCTCGTTCCTCTGCAGCTCTGCGGGATTTGTTTGCTTTGGAGGAAGATTGGGTGACGCATCTCAGACATCTCCAAGGCTGATGCATCTTGGACAGAACTTTCTGAGCAAAGCTCTCCTTTCCTTGCCTTTCTTCCCATCTTTGTGTGCTGCAGAACTGGCTTTAAAACATCCCCACAACCCAGGAATTAAAAGAAAAGAAAATTCCATTCTGAGAAAGAACAGCCACCGTTTATATGCTCTGCCTAAAACCGAGTTCTACACAGAAAATATTTAGGCAGATTTTTAAAATTAACACCTTAGGCTTTCTTAAAGATTGATTCACTTCAGTGACTCAGTATATCGTGATTTTCCCTTGATTTTTTTCTGTGCTGTGAAATAAGCTTGGTTTATGTAGCAAAACCATGATGATTTCACATTTAGCAGCATAGAAATTGCCTTCTGTTCAAATTCATGCTCCTCTGTGAGATTCCAATACCTTCCAGTGAGCAGCAGTTTATTATCAGAACAGGAAAATGCATTCTGTGAGCAAACTGAGCCTTGCATCACAGCCTGGGACGAGTTTGTATTGACAAGATGTCAGAACCTAAAGAAATTTTAGGTTTGCATTTGGTATTTACTAAATCAAATTGTGGCGACCAGCTGAGATCATATCCAAATGATTTTACACAGTTTTGTTCAGGGATTATTAGAACTTTGCTACTTGGATTTATATGTGAGCAACCTCCAGGAAACCAAAGTTTTAAAGCACTTGCACAAAAAAACCTCAATACCATTGGTAAAGGTAGAGTTTGTTGTGTATACAAAATTAAATTTTGAATGTGTTAGCAAGGTTATATCACATATTGATTGAGTTTATGGGCAAAATGGAAAAATTCCAGTTAATATTTACTCTGGGTTAGAATGGAATTCAATATCAGCTTTGCATTTTGAATAAAAAGGATGGAAATCTGAGATAAATCTCAAAATCTTAATAATGTGGAGCTATTCAAAGGTTTCCATATTAATATTCAAGAGATAATTCAATAATATTCAAATAGATCACAAAACAACAAAAAAATGCACACAGAAAACTGGCTGAACCAAAATACCTTCTGAAAAGCAAATATTTAAACATTATCAACATTCAAATAAAAATAAAAATGTCTACAACATTTGCTTTAGCTTGATTTAGCTAGTTAAAAAAAGGAGCATTCCTGTTTTCAGGGAATTGCTTTTCCTGTAAAGGACCCGACTTTTTAGAAAAAGTTTTGTACATTTCTGTGCATAACATTGACAGCTATGTCTAGATATTTGTGATTACAGCTGTGATGTATGTATATAAAATTGTGAATTCTATCGAATTTGAGTCAAATATGGAATCTTACTTAACCTATATAACTAAAAAATAACTCCATCCCAAGGTTCCCCTCTTTGGATGGCATTTCTGTAGCTGCTATTGAACATGATTTCAGTTTTAAGAATGGCCTCCAAACACTCTGCTTCACTGTTATGAATGAAAAAAACCCCAAAAAACCCTAAACCATATCAGTTGATGAATGCTCAAAAGAAAGTTTGCTGTTTGTGATCTTTAAGACAAAAGGTGAAATTCCAATGGCATTTTCCAGCAGCACAAACCCACGTCAGACTTTGGGAATCTTACCAGAAAACATGGATCATATCTGCCTGCCCATTAAAAATCCCATCCTCTTCCCACACATTTCAGAAAGCAGCAGAACAATTCATTACGAGGGAAGGTAAACGTAAAGTTGTGCTAAACTCGATTCATTAAAACTGGAAAAGTAAAGCCTGGAAAAGCTGGAGCTGTGCCTGGGGAGCAGCAGAGAAAGAGGAGCCCAAAGCTTTGGGAAATGTCCCTGCCCTGGAGGAGCAGGCTGAGCCCTCCCAGACATTTGTTCTCTGCGTCAGCACACGGTGACAGCAGCTCCTGCAGCACCTTCCCACGGGAGACTGCAGCACCCAGACACCAAAAACAGATGGGAAGGGGGAGAGGCAGCAGCCTCAGTGGGACCAAAATAGGAATTTTTCCCTTAGGAATTTCCAGAGCTCTGAACAATCCCTCTCCAGGTCTGACCTAATGGGCTTGAAATGATCCCCAGCACTAGGCTGGGAAATAAACACATTTTTGTCCATATTGGAATGCATGGCAAGGGGCTGGGATGCTCTGAGGAGAAATATCAGCCTGGATGAGTTTGCATTTGAGGTTTTATTTATTTTCAATGTAACCTTTACATATTGCAAACTCTTCTGTAGGTGGCAAGCAGCTCGCTTAAGATGTTTCTTTTACTTGAAAGAAAAATCCTTAAACCAAATACCAGCAAAGTGAATTATCTGATTTATTTGCAATAATGTTCTAGCAGTATAGAAGGGGTGTAAAGAATGTGCTGCTTTCCCCAACTCATAATCTTTCACAATATTTAAATGTTGTTTAACAACAAGCAAATAAAAGGAACATTTAATATGAAAGCAGCTACTGAACTGATAAACGTGATTCTGTAATTGAAGAATATTTTAACTGTTCTTTTTATTTGTCCATTTTCTCATCTACACCACGATGGCATTATGACCATCTTCAGTAGGGTGGGAAATGGGAAAATGCAGCCTAAGTGCATGAAAATTAAAATAATGAGCATGTACATGCTGTCTCTGCCATTCCTGCATAAACCATACCCATTTTTGCTGCATGCTGGCATTTATTCAGTGCTGAATATGCAGGTGCAAAAGTGGCCATTGCTGAAGTTCATCCTTTGGAGCATCCAAACTTACTGATTGCCAGAGAGGGAAATGCAGGAGTTTGACAAATCCCCCCAAACTGCTTAAAGAGTCTGCTCAGCAAGGTCTGAACATTGTGTCCATGTCACTTACTCAGGTTTGCAAAAGAAGCACCGTGACAAGGGAATGTCTCACTGCTTCCTCCCAGCTGTGATGGCATTCTATTAAAAAAAATTACATCAGCATCCATCTTTAAGGCATCAGTCCCTGGCTTGATCTTTAATTTGATTAGTTTGAAATCCCCAAGGTTTAAAGTGAATCCTGTGCTTTTGCAAAAACAAAGCACTGCCTGATTGCTGTATTAAACACAGATGTTGCTGACTTGCACAAAGATCCTGAAATCACGTTTTGTTTTCCTTGTTCAAAAATTAGTGTGATCTTTAAACAGCTGCTTTGTTGAGTCCACAGGTAGCTGCACTTTATTTGGAGAGAAAGAATTTCTATATATAGCATCCATATGTTTCTTTCCTTTCAAAAGCTTGGTGGAAATCAGGTAAACAAACAAAAAATCCTACTTCGAACTGCAATGTATAGGGCAGGCTCTGCTTCTGTGGAGATGCCAGAGAGAATTCTGTGAAGACAAGAATATAAGAATATTTCCAAGTCCAGTAGCAGCATGGAGGTGGCAACTGGGGCCAGAAGTCTTTGCATTTGCTTGGCGTTAAAGCCACCAGCGTTTGGCTGTGTTTAAATCCTGACACCTGGGGAAGAACCTGCAATTCTGGGGCCTTCAGGTGGGAGTTCAGCTCTCCAGTGTGCTCCCAGATGAGCAGTGAAAACGCAGTAATGAATTGAAGTAAGACTTTTACCCGATTCCCATCTGCATTACAAAAGTAACAATAGCTCCCGGACTGTGAACAACAAGCATTTGAAGAAATGGGGTCAGGAATCTTATCATCCTGAGCTAGAGATCACCTCCTCTGTTTTTCTCAGCACACTGCCACACAAGCTGCCAGACAGTATTTATTTCCTTCCTACACGAGTACAAAAGAGGCTCCTATCAAATCCCTGCACTTCAAGTTTCAGCTCCTACAGCATTTGATTTCATTTCTTGCATTACTTCTTTACAATTTCTGCTTGATTTGATTGTGATATTTGTGCCTTGTCTGAGTACTCTAAAAATCTCTTCAGTTTGTGATACGGGCAAAAAACTCTTTGATGCCTCTGATGTTCAATCCCAGCTTAATTCATAAGTGATAAGTTAGAAGGTTTAATCTCAGTGCCCACATCTCAGAGCCAGATCACACTTTGGCAGGAGCGGCAGGCTCAGCTTAGCAAAGCCCTGGATTGACAGACTGCAGTGGGTCTGGGAGATGCTCTTGGGGAAAGCTGATTCATCTTTTATCATGGTGGAAATATTCATGCTTCAGTTATCTCACATGGAAAAACAGCATTTTCAAATCAAAGGATTCTTCTGGACAGCTATGAAATCAGATTTTTCTTGGAGTCACTGCTCAGGGTGTAAGAATCGTTTTTACCTGAGCCAGTGCTCTAAAGCACAGGGACTGTGTCCATCCAGCATTTCTGGGTCCCAGAGGTGTGAAAACAGAATATGGAGAGGTGAGGGCAGACTTCCATTAATTATTGGTATAACAAAATACACACAGCATTAGTAATCGAAGGCATCCTCACCATCAGCACGTTTCACTGCAGACAAACTCCTCAGTGCTCTTTGTTGCCTTCATTAGGAGGTCAAAAGAACAGAAGTTCTTTAATTCCAGCTCTTCAGACAGACAGGTTCAAAGGCAGGACAGCTGGAAAGGGAGACATTACAAGATCTGGCCTGATGGATCAAGATAAACCAGAAAGTGCCAACGTGAAACACCTTTAAAGTTAAGAGAAGTGTACTTTGATACATCTTTTTTCCCTGTGTTTCCCACAAGGAATGAAGTGCTGTAATAGCAAAGGTGTGACAGGTCAGAGCAGAGCCCACAGAGCGTGGCTCACGGGGCTCCTGGCCAGTGGTGGCCGCAGGGCTCCCGAGCCTGGCAGTGCCCTGCACCCTGAGCCACCCTGCCACAGCCAGCAGGAAAGGAGAGCTCTCCACACTCCCCTGCGTGGGCCTGACACCATTTCACTGTCAGCAGCCTCAGCTGCTCTGATCTGCCCTGGGATTGGGGCTGAGATTTGTGCAGTGTTTTACATTCCAGTCCCAACCTTTGCTCCAGCCCTGTGACACGTTCAGCCTCTCGCTCTGCTTTGCCAAGACTGAATTTTACTCTCTTCTTTCTTTTCATGTACCCTTTCCTTCTAGTTCCTGCTGAATGAAATCTGATGTTGCCTTCTTGTTCCCCTAAAGCTGGTGAGGAGCTGTGTCCAGGCACTGCAGAGCTTTCAGGGATCCTGTTCCAGCAGCTGCTCTGCTCACTACAAAGCCACTCACAGATGGAATTTTTCCTGCTTCTCACCCGAGCTCAGCTCTGTGCAAGGAGATGGAGAAAAGTTATTCCCATGGAAGGTGAAGCAGTGACTGGCTGGCAGAAGCTGCCTCTGTGGATAATGATCACCTCTGATATTTCTTCATCATTCCTGGAGAGCACAGCTATCAATCCACGCCTAATCTAGACAATGGATTTCCACCATAAAGTCCCCATATAGCAGGAAAAGACAACTGCAAAAGCTGATTTATCCAAGCTGCTCTGCTAGCTCCTATTCCATGGCAGAACAGATAATATGCTGACAGACAGACAGCTTAAGGCTGAGCTCTCACTTGATCTCATTATGTGCCAACTGATGCAAGTTAGGAACTAAAGCAGTGAATTGTCATGTAGCAAACAAAACTTTTGTAACAGCTCGTAGAAATAGTTTACAGATAAAGCCAATAAACTTTAATTCTTTTGTTTTCTTGAAAAGTAGCCTAGACACTGACCTGTGCCACTATAGCTTCTTGTGGAATAATTCCAATAAAAGCTGCTCTATCAGAGAAATATTTGAAAGAATGGCCCTTTGCTAGTTCTCACGAATGTTTACATTGAAAGTAATTAGTGATTGATTAGAGCCAATTACATCTAGGTCAAAATGTTAAATACAGATGTAGCCATTTACCTGAGAAGTGTCTGGAGTGACATTTATTCCTGTTTGCTGTGCTAAAAACAAACAGGGTGTGCCTCCCATCCCTTGCAGACAAAGCAGAGCGGGGTTTCCCTGCAGTGGTGGCCCAGCCTGTCACATCTGGGCTGATTCCTCGGGAGCAGGGCTGTCTGACTGCATCCAGCATCCAGGCAGGTCAGGCTGAGACTGGGAGCCTGACAGAAGCAGCAAACTAGAAGAGCTCTCTACTTGAATAATATTATATTTTTAACCTTTCTCAGCATGATACACTTTCCCACAAAAATGTTTGGGTTTAGATGAGCCTATTCTGCAGGGCTGAATTAACAAGAGCAAATCAAAAAAAAGAAACCTAATCAGAGTTAATCCTCAAAAACATATAAAATACTTACCTTTTTTTCTTTTCTTGTCCATTTCATTGACTTTGAAAGTCAATCCTTTTTGCTGGCTCCATTTTGACACTTCATTAGCTGCTGGGTCACCACCTTTGGCTCCACTGAGTAGTGGTTATTTTTCATGCCAACACAGAGGATTCAGACCTGATTTGTATTGCAGGTAATAAATGGCAATTATCTGCACCTTTTTCTGATGGGAATCACTGTCTCTGTATTGGGGGAACTAAATCTTTGTAACTTGGATGAAGTGCATTAAAGTACAACCAGTCCTCCTCTGGTAACTCACTGGGACAAACACTTGGAGGTCATGCATTCGGTTTGGTGTAATTACTGTCATTTTAATGATGAAGGTGAAAGGAGATAGTGGATACTTCATCAGGCAGATAAGCATATGAAGCTTTTGCCTTAAAGATTTAGTGGAACAACAGACACAGACCTGGAGAATGGACAGTGAGGAAAGCACAGCCCTCCCTGGCTGCTCCCTTTACTCAGAGCTCTCAGGACAAACAAAATCCTTTCTTCTTTTTCCTCCATCCTTTTTCTAGAGGTGCTATGACAAAAATCAGGGAAAGAGGAGACCGAGCTTCAAGAAATGTAGTTAAATTTCACATTCTTCCCATAGATGACAAATGTGAAAGGTGCCAGAGCAGATGCACAGGAGTTTGAAATTCCTGGAATCATGGGTGGCAGGGACCTTAAAGATCCCCTAATCCAAGCCCCCTTTGGTGGACACATCCACCTTCCACTACTCCAGGCTGCTTAAACCCCCATCCGCTGGGCCTTGAACAGTTCCAGATTATTTATAGAGCAGACACAGCATTGCCACAGTGCCATCAGCTTTGCTTTCTCTGACTGTAACAATATCACCAGCAGAAACGAAATCTGTCCTAGTTCATAAACTTAAAATTCAAACTTTGATTTTATCTATCTCCAAAACCACTGGTGATCACTGGGGTGTCTGCAGTGTGGAAAATTCTACATTTCCTCATCCTCACAAGGAGCTGGCACTCAAGGCTGCCTCTTTCTGGGCTGAGAGGCTCAGCACAGGCACAGCATCCAAAGCCATTCAGCTGTGTGTCCCTTGGATGCAGCCCTTCCCAGTGGGCTTTTCCTGGCCATGCTTTACATGCATTATCATGCTCTGCAGGAAACTCAGCAAGCACAGCAGCTTGCCAGAGTAAAAGCAGTTGGTTGGGGCCTCTTGTAATACAGCAGTTCAGCAGTTGAAAGGATTGTCTGTACATTTTGCAGCAAGGAAAAAAAACCAAACCCAACGTGTTGAATAAATATATTCCATGGAGTGGGAAACACGAGCATGAGCCTGGAGTACTCTGAGGAATGCTAACACAGAGCCAGGATAATGCTGCCTCCTGCTTCTGGGAAGATTATTTTCCCAGCCTGAGAAAATGATGGGCCCACAGGTTATATGAAAGGAGATAGCAGGAAGCAGAAATACATCTTTCTTTAGATGAGTATTAAGAGAAAATAGTGATGATTATTGAGACATATGACACAGCAATTCAGTTCCAAGATTCTGATCTAAGATATAAACTCCAAACCAGGATTAGGCTCTTAATCTCACAAAGAATTTAAGTTTTAATATACACCCTCCTCTTCATCATTTTCTATTGACTAATGTGGATGATATCCCAGTTGGATAAAGTCTGAATTAGACCAAAAGGTCAGAACTTTGTTGCCACCATAATTCTGTTCAGCCTGATGAACAGGAGGGCCTGATACACAACTCTGCCCAGTGCAGTATTCAGAGCAGTATTAGTTATTGATGCATCTGTTAGAGCCTCTAAAGGCAGTGGGACTGAAATCCCAGGGACAGCTGAAGGCAAACAATGGGAAGGGACACTGTAGGTTCTCTAAACCTCAGATAATTGTAAGATGAGCCTTAGTAAAACATCTCACTGTTTCATTTCTATTTGGGAATGCAATTGTTCACCTTCTGCCACGAGGGCTGTGTTTACCTGTGCAGCTCCAGTGGTTAAATATCTCCTGCCTGCAACATCTGTTAAGAACTGGAGGGGTTTCAGACTGTGAACTGTAAAACTCTGATAACAAGACAGAAAGCCTGGCCCAGTGACCCAAAACAAAGGAAGCAATGGATGTAAAAGGGTAGTGCTGGGAGAAAGAAGGGAAGTTCTGAATGAACCTGGGATGATTATGTGTTCTGACAGAATGAAGTAACTCCTGCTCGCTGTGCTAAAGCTACATGGCAGCAGAATGGAACACAAACAGATGTAGGCTTTGCAAGCAGTAGATAATAGAGTCTCTTCTCTCATACATGAGTAAATAGAGCTGCTGGAATAAATTCTGTCAACAGCCACTAAAAATACAAGTAATTAGACATATATTTAATATGCTAGATTTAATACACATTCATTTGAAAAGTCCATAAAGCTATAGCATAAAACCCCAGAGGAGCATGCATGCTTTCTGTAGGATGTTTTGTTATGTTTATCTACAGGATATATTACCCCTATTACAGCAGCTCCTGGTGCAGCTCTGCTCCAGCCACATTTCACTTCCATTAGGAGCTGGGGAGCAGCTGCAGGAAGAAGGGTTTTGTTTGCTTTCATCTCCCTGTGCTCCTGCTGCTTCTTGCAGTTCATACCCCTCCTGGCTGGGGGGACCAACAAACCACAACCCCCACATTCCTGGGATCCACTGGGCAGGGAAATCTTGCTTCTCCCAGAGGGAGGATTACATGTCTGTCTTGGATTTCTCACTTCCACTGGAGTCTCCTGGCATCATTAAACAATTTTATATTTTCCTCATAGCAGCAGCTACAGTGCAAATATCCCCCTGCCCTCCCCTGGCCTCTGACCAACCTCACCCTGGTGAAATGGAGTGCAAACAAAACTCTGCCAGCCCCAGGAGCCCAGCTCCAGCACGGAGCCCAGCCCCTGGCTGCTCTCACAGCATGGCTTGCTGGTGCCTGTGCTGCACAGACCCAGCCTGAGAGCAAGGCTCTCACCTGCCAGGGCTCAATATCTGCATGGAAAAGCCTCCTCTGTGCACTTAGAAGTTCCTAGAAATCTTTTCAGGTCTGTTTTGGTCCTTCCAGACCAAGCATATTCCACCCCTCCCCTTTCAATTTTCTAATAAATTTTAGTTGTTAGCAAGTTAGTCCCAGATAAATATGGCAGCAGGAGTTGTACATTTTCATGGGGAGAAAAAAAGCTCTGCAGCTGGTAAGATATTTTTCTGTTCTTTTCAGGAATTTATTAAAACTATTTTTTAACTATGAGAATCTTTTCTGGGTCCTAATTTGAGCCAAGTCTCCCAAAGGACTGGTCTGTTTTGTGTAGTTTGGTTTGCATGTTTAAGAAAATGGAAGTGATGCTTCACTTGGCTGAACAGTCCTGTGCTGATATTTCAAAGTGATGGTTGAAATTCTGGCCATCACTTGATCCCAGAGAAATGAGGCCTGAGAATGTCATGTTATTGATTGAAAATGTGGATAGTACCATCATGTTTTGAAAGCCACAACAAGCAAAAACAAAAATAATAATTCCCTAAATGCCACTGTTATAAATAATATACCAGGAATCATTTAGAGACTGCAATGCATCCTCTGAAAATTTCCCTTTGTGACATTCAAGACATAGAAAGGTGCTTTTTCTGGGATTATTTTTACAAAGACTTCTGCATAAATATTCTCAGTATGTAATACCCTCCTTTTCTCACATCCCTCAAACTGCTATCATTCTACTCCAGAACATTTTCTGTTAGCAAGGAATTCCTGAAGCTGGCTGGCTCCCTGTGATGGAAATGGTACCCAGGTTTGTGCCTGCAAGGAGCCCAGGGAATCTGTCAGCAGGAGGAAATCTCCCAGCTGTCCCATTACAATGACACCCCTGGGTTAATGTGGGAAGAAAAGCTGTGTTTACTCGTGGGAGGAGTTTCTGTGGTTCAGCAATTGTTCTCTGCTGCTCTCACTGCACCCACCAAGCTCAGGAGGATGAGCTGAGCCCTGCTTTCAATGCAAGGGCACTGCAGCGAGGTAAAAGGTGAAGTTGGGCATTCATAAACGTTTGTGATGTGGATCAGTGATGGATGTGTGACTGACAGGCAGACACAGGAAGGTCTGCTTGCATAAAAACAGCCAGTGTTGATGGAGGGCTCCTCCTCTTCTGCCATTCCTTCCCCAGTGCCCTGCCAGCCCATCTTTGGTGTAATTTGTGTGGCCAATAATGGCAGAGCAGCTCAGTCTCCACTCTGTGTGTCACTCACTTCTGTGTGACTTTAGTCACACTTTAACACCTGCAAAACTGCAAACCAGCTTGGAGACATAACTGCAAACCCTTGGGCTCTCTAATTCTTCCCTGAATATTTTCCCCTAGGGCACCGATTTGAGTGCTGAAGATGTGATCACCATCACACAGAAGGGTGGAGTCCCTGCATGGCAGGAAGAAAGTAAAGATGAGGCCAAACATCCAAACAAACTTCCAAACAAACTTCCAAACAAACTTCCAAACAAACTTCCAAACAAACTTCCAAACAAACTTCCAAACAAACTTCCAAACAAACTTCCAAACAAACTTCCAAACAAACTTCCAAACAAACTTCCAAACATCTGTCCAGAGCTCAGGGCTCTCTCCCTGCACCCTCACCCTTCAACAGAGGAAATCCCTTGCAAATGCCTCAGCCTAGGGATGGACACTTCACAAATGTTTCCTTCCCAGCACTGAACAATCCCCTCAGGGATTCCCGGGGGGGTTCCTGGTCAGGAGCTGCAGAGGATGATCTCTGTGGGTCCCTTCCAACTCAGGATGTTCTGTGGCTGTGTGACCCCGGGGTGAATTCAGCACAAAGTGATAATCCCTGCAGGGAAGGAAGGAGAGCTGCTCCACCCCTGGGATTCCAAGCCCAGTTCAGAAACCACTTAAGAAGAGGGGGACTAACATTAATAACTTTAAATTCCATCCTCTCAATTCCCTAGGCAAAGAACGTACAATGACAAATGAGTGAAGTGTTAAAAAGGAATGTCCTTGTGTGGCAAAGTAAATTAATATTACTGCCCAGCAAACCAGGACCACTGAATGTAAATGGTGTGGTTTACATCTCTGTGTTGTCCTAAAATATCTGTCAGAATTGCTGCAACAAATAGAGCTGGAACACCGCAAAAATTAGAAAGTTGATTTCTTTGACAATTCTTAGAGGCCCTGTCTGCCACCAGCCCTAATGTCTGTTGTTATTATGTGGTGTTTCTGTGTGCTGTACAAAATGCCTGGCTTGAAGCAAAATATTGCAGTATGTCAAATAAAACAAACTTAATACCAATCAGCTGCACTAATTGGAATGACAGTGACATTCTGCACTGCACTTAGGAGTGGAAATACCTCACAGACAAGATCCTGACATTTGACTGAGATTCCCTGTTCAGGCTAAAGACATTGTCTAGAAATGCTGCAATCACAGCACAGAATTCACAATGTATTAACACAGTTACAGTATTTACAAAATATCCTAAGCCTTTGACACAAGAAATTCTGCTTATAGAAGGAAAAAGTAGTTCTCTCTTACTCTGTAAAAGAAGGATCCCCTTTTAATTTAATAATGTCAATACAAAAAAGAAAAAAGACCAACCACACTACTGACTTGAAATTACATGTTTCCTCTGATCCTATATTGAAATTCAGGGGTCGTTACAACAGTTAAACACAGTTTCAAAAAATGGAGATTTAATTTTTTTTTCTTTTTTTATGACCAAGCAAGAAATGCTTTGTGTCAGCCAGTGAGACACCTGGCAGTCACCCACCCACCTGCATGGGAGTCCTGGGCAGGTTCCACAGCCCCATTTCCCCTCCTCAGCTCAGGCAGAGGAGCTGGACACTGGGTACAAAACCATTGCTTGGTTTGCACTGTCCAATCAGTCTGGAAACGCTGAATGTGTGCTGGAATTTGGACAGTGGAGACCCTTGCTCACTAAAATAAAAACCAACCAACACAAGCAATGAGGATTGCATGAGAAATGCATTATATATCTTATTATTGCATAAGAATGAACAGTGGGTAGTGACAATTACCTGGATGAAAAGCTGCTTGGGATGGAGGCCACTCCCTTTTCCACGTAGAACCCAACTCACGGGACCAATTTATGGTGACTGCCAATAGAAAACAGAACTCCTTCTGGATAAAACAGCATTTTCAAAAGTCAGGATTTTGGGAATAAAATTCTGGAATTCTTAATCAGCTCGGGGCAGTAATCACAGAGTGCAATTCCAAAGCAAGCCCTAGAACAGGCACCTTAATTGTGACTGGGATGGAAAACTTCAGTTTTGGTTTTCCAGAGGAATCTCGTGCTGAGATTCCCTCAGTGCAACTCCCTTAAAACTGAGAACTAAAACCAACACACCTAAAATGAGGATGTTTAAAATTCAGATCTCAATCTTTCTGTACTTTTTTTCCTTTTCCTAGCAATTAAATAGGATAAATGTTTAATTAAAAAATGTTTTAAAAAAAGCTCACTGCACGGAGGTAGGGACATGAGAAACTTCCAGTGATAAAGAAGCTCAGAGTGCTTCTGCCATGTTAGTTCACTGATGATTAAATTTAAATATTAGCTATAGTTAGGGCTGTGCAAAATAGACTTTGTTTTTCAGAAATTACAGAGAAATTCTCAATTTCATACAATTCTGCACTGCCTCAGTTATGGGCTCCATTTGCAGTGCCGATTAAGTGGCTTTTTGCATCAAAAATGCAAATATATACACAAATTTGATGCAAAACACTCTTTGCTTGAACACTCTTACGTCTGCTGTGATACTGGGCCTGTTTGTGCTCAACAAATTTTTCTGTTCATGGAACTTCACAGCACATTATGGGCTCAAAACAGACCCACTTGGGGATAAAGAAAACATCCTTAAAGTTATGCAAAGCATTCATAACAAAATGCAAATACTGTTTACAGTTCTCAGCATCTCAGTATAGCAGCTCATATTCTAAATTGCACCCAGCTACATGTAAAAGTTTTTAATCAGCCTCTGTGCTGGGTATTTGTGGTGCTGTCTTGCAGAAAGGCTGGGCCCAGCTTTAGGTGTGAGCTCAGAAATGGTGGATTCAGACAAATTTAACTCTGCCACCTGCAGAATGAGATCCCTTTCTTCATTCCTCAGAAGGTTTCCTGGCAGGGGGCTGCATCCTCCAGGGGAGACAAAACCAATAATCAACAGATTGGGTTTAATTCCAGCACTGTTGAAACGAACTGGGGACAAAACAACCATTTTTGGTTGCAGACTGCTGTATTTGCATTTTGCCAGGATGAGCAAAGCAGAAAGCTCTGCTCCTGTCACCTTTGCAGCAGGGATGGATGCAGCCCTTGGCTGTGGTCCCTGACAGAGCAGCACACATCCCTCACCCCTCTCTACACATATTTACCCTGCCCTGAGGAAAAGCTCCTCACACCCAGGAGTCAATATTCCATTTCCCAGCGTGCTGCATCAATAATCCAATGAATTTCTGGCAGTCCTTCCCCTGGTCAATGCTGCCTCCTCAGGAGATGCCCATAAAAGCCTTTCCCCCCACTGTAACCCACTCACACAAAATGATTCTGGAGGGTGGGGAAGAGAAAAGCACTTACATTGCAGGAGAGAGCAGCACAGGAAGGTGCCTGGGTGAGAATCCAGCAGAGTGGGAACGTTTTCAGGTGGGCAGCTCAGCTAAAAGCCATTTTCCAAGGAGCAGAGACGAGTGCAGGATGCTTTAACAGCCCACCCTGCCCCACAGGGCTTCTCTGGGTGAATCCTGCCAGGAAAACTGGGAGCATCTCCTCTCCCTGCTTCAGTTTGCTGAGTTTTGTGTCTTTAGAAAATTCCCCCACCCATTCTGTTGGATGTTCCTTGCTCCTCCAGTTGGAAAACAGAGATGTTCACTGAGAACTTCAACTTTCTGCTCTGCAAAAGGCAGCCCCTGAAATGGTGTGGAGGGACACAAACCGACTGAGACAAAGCACACAGTGGAAGGAAAATCGGCTTCGCAGGTGAAAAAAATCTAAGGTTCAACAGGAACTTTTCGGTTTAAATCAGCCATCAGATTGTACCTGATCTTCAACACCTGCTCCTTTCTAGACTCAGGCACCTGCAACTGATCCCCCATGAAAGAAATCTGATGAAAATCAAAATGAAAGAAAATGATGACTGTGTTGGTGCTGGATTGTAACAAAAATTGCAGGCTGTGCCTTCATTAGGAGCAGACAGGATATTAATGTAGGAAAAGTAGCATACTTTGCATGGAAAACATCTCCATGATCAAAGATCTGTTTTATATAATTTGCTTCCTTGATTATACAAGGAACTACATGTGGAAGTACAGTTTTGCTTTACAGAATTTGCATTAAAGGCTTTCCCTGCTCCTCTCTTTCAGATCCCACCCCCTGATCAATGCACCTCTCCCCACTGCCAGTGTTCATCACTGGCTCAAACTGAGAGCCAAAGATGGGGAAATCAGTGAGAAACAGCAAAAACCTGAGCAGTGAACAATCCCAGCAGTTTGCAATACCTACAATTAAACCTGGCATAACTTTTCTACCAGATACCTTAATAATTTGCATAAATAGGCTTTACTGAAAGCCCAAAATGTTCCAACAGTCCAACCAAACCAAGACATCAGAGCTGGTCTTCAACAGGTGCATTTTTGTCACCCTCCAGGTTCTCTTCACTTTGCATTTGGTTTTTGAAATTTTGCCTCCCAGGCAGTTTAGCTGGAAAAGTTTCTGTTCTGGTAAGACCATTCTGGGAATGAATTAAATAATTTGGAAAACATCAGCAATAGCTGTCATGACTATATGTCTGCTTCAAAATTCTAGACTGAAATCCAGCCTCTTAAAATAAATATGGACCCATGGGATTTGTACATTGATTCCCTTTTATTGTTATTTTTGTAAAAATTAAATGGCCTCACCATGATTTAATGTTGGGGTTTTTTTAAATTATATACTTTTTTTGGTTATTTGGTTTTTAAAGTCCTCCTTCACTGGAAAAGGCACCTGGTTCCCCAAATTCAAGTCAAATAGAATTAACACCTCAGAGAAAAAAAAGGACAGAAATCCATAAAACAACAGTAAGCTAAAACGGAATGTAATTTCAGCATGACAATTTTATACAGCAAACCCAGGCTTTGAGGTGATGGTTCTCAATAGGAAATAATCATGATAATCAAGTAAAACATTGGTGCATCTACCAGAATCATGGTATGTATATCTTTATTACAGTTTTCAGAATACATGGATTAACAATGGCCAGGCTGTGATTTCATCAAATTCCTATTTTAAACATTACATACAAACACAGAGCTGTTTAAAAAATAGAAATGCATGAGTTTTGTCACCTTTTTTTTTTTTAATATCCTTTTTTTTTTTTTTTATATTCTTTTTTTTTTTTTTTTTTTTTTTTATTTTGGCATCAGGAGTCCTACGACTTCCAAAAGGGAAATCAAATGGTGCATGGTAGCAGATTGACTGAACTGTGAAAGGTTATTGTTCACATTCTGTGGCATATGTATCACCTCAAACAGTGCTGAAAGCACTCCAAGAACAAATCCTTCTCCTCTCCCCTCTCCCCGTGCCCTCAGTGGGTGCTTGCAGGACTGCAGGATGCACAGGCTCACACAACTCCCTCCCTGGAGCACAAAAGCAGCACTATGAGACCTGGAGACACCTGAAGCTGAGGCATTTGGCTGCATCTGCTTTGATTAATTTTTTTTTTTTTTTAATTATTTTTTATTTACATTTCGCGCGCATGCGTGGGCGTGTGGAGACGCGGCGGAAGAGGAGGTTTCTCACAATACTTATTTAAAAATGAGTTTAAACTTGCAAATACAGTATGGCACATCAGAGGTGGGCTGGACACTGCTCAGCACTTGTCCTGCCCGACCTTGCAGCACTTGGAAGGCAAACAGCAAAGGAGAACTCAGCCAAGCCTTGGCTGAATGGAAAAGAAGCAATTTACATACACAGGGAAGTTTGCTCCCGCTGAATTATTACCAGCTTGAAATATTCACTAGCTAGATCATCCTCAGGCTAGGAGGGACTGAAGCCACCCATCAGAGCAGGGTTTGCCCGAGGGATGTGAAAGCTGAACGCTGCAAAGTTTCCTCAACAAAAGCTATAGGAGGATTTCCAGAGCCAAAGCTCAAACTCAGCCAGATTCTCAGAGTTCGGTGGGTTGTGGGATGAATTTAAAATAGCTTACCAACGAATTGTGGCTTGGATAGAAACCATGAAAATATTACGGTTTTTACAGCATTTGTCTGAGGTAGTACATATACCACACACAAAAATGCAAAAATATACAGATATTGGTGATTATTTGCTTATTACAGAAGGGAAGGATGGGAACGCTCTTGTGTCTCAATTCTCAAGAAGAACAGATCATTTCAGATCCCGTGGCTCACACTGCCCACAGCCTGCTGACACCAGAACAAATGACAAATTCCTGGGAAGGCTCCCTGGAGCTGCCAGTGCTCTCTGAGGCTCCGATTCTGTTTTGGTTTTAGCCAAATCACTGGGTTAACACAAACACCACGGTGTGCTGGGACAGGATCCCTGCCCATCACACACAAACACACAGCACAGCGTGCTGCACTTGTGTTCTCAGGAAATGCAGAAAACTGGAGCCAGAGGAGCCCAGGCTGACCCAGCACAGGTGTGAACATCTGTACATGACCGAAACACTTCATTCCCATCACATTTGGAGGTCGAGTTCGATTCGCCGCAAAGGTAAAATTATCTTCCTCTTAAATAAACTAAGAAATGTAAACAGTGTAACATCATAAAAAAAACCCCCAAAAAACCAACAAAAAACCCAACTCTCTCAGTACTTGTAACTGGTAAAATGTGAATGCAAACAGATGTGCTGGTATATTGTTAACGTCATGTCTCAGAGGACAGAGAGTGAAACATAATTAGCAAGAAATTTATGTATGAACCCTCCAGTGATTTTCTTTCTGGGATTACTTTGAATACAAATATAATTTAACTGATATATTTCATTTTTTTTAAAATTAGAAAATAAGGCAAGTGCATTTCTGAAAAAGGTGCTACTCTTCTACACTTCTAGATAAACATGTGACACCTCTGAAAATTAGATCAATAATAAAAACATTAAAAATATCTGCAATTTAATATAGACTGAAAAACTATCAAAAGACAAAGTGACCAGCATCAATTTCAGAAAATATTTTAGACTTCATAAATACGAGCACCCTATATTTACATAAATTATCTTCTAAACTAGTTTTCCTTTGAAAGACACTTTTGTTCTAACAGATATGTCCATTAAATTATATAAATGTTTCAAATATGAAAAAAATAGTAGTAAAATAGAAGCATCAGATGATGTTGTTATTTTGGATTTGCCTTTTTTTCCTAAGATTTGGTTCTTGAAAATCTGTAGCCAGCTTTCACAGAGCTTTCAAAAAACAAATATAACCCATGGAAATGAAAAACGTGTGCACTAATAATTACTGCTATCGTATAAAGATTCTGCGGAGAGCTTTTGGGTTTTCACATATAAAGATTATACCAATACTTGTAAATCCCAGCAAAATGCTAATTTGAAAATCTGAATTCTAAGACACTATTGATTTTTATAGACATTATGAACCTAATCCTTTAAACTGGCTTTGTACATTAAGCACATTTTTATAAGTGTGAATGTAATAGTTCCATTTAGAGAAGCAATGCTTCGATACAAGGCTGATGTTGACCTTGCACAAACAGGATAGAATTCTTTTTAGCTCTTACTCATAAAACAATGAAACAAAATCCTGTTGCATGCCTTTTTTTTCTTTTTTTTCTTTTTTTTTTTTTTCCTGAAGTACCATACAGCTCTTCAGTTTGTTACTAAAGCCCCCAAACAGTTTAGGGAGAGTATTTAGTTGACAGCAAGCATTTCACTAGGCTTCAGTGGTATTCCTATGTTTAGAGCTATGGGCAAACCCCCTGCATTCTCTGAAGAAAAAAAAAAATTACAATTCAATATTAGATTGAAAAGGAGCTGTATCTTTTCTTACAATAATGCAGTTTGTAATTGTGAGAATTTATCCCAAACTAGTCTGACAGTTTTAAGAGGATCTCACCGGAGAAGCAAAAAGAATCTACTGTACAAAGATGCTTGGCTCAAGCAGTAGTGCAAAGATCCACTGCCCCAGGAGCAAAGTCCCTCCAGAGCAAGCAGTTTGTGACACCTCACCTTGCAAACAGCCTTTACAGACACTAAAAACCCCCAAGGTCCCCATAACACCGGCAATAAAAGCATCCACAATCATTTCATCAATCAGTGATAAGCATTAATAATCTGAGAACAAGTGCCAGTGACCACAGAGCATCCTGAATCCTTACAGACTCCTTCCAGAGCTCAGCAGCTGCTGAGAGTTCCATGAACTCCACTCCCTCCATCCCAGCCAGGTGAGCAAGGGACCCTCAGGGGCCAGGTGGGGCAGCTGGCCCCAGCCCAGCCGGGCTGGCCACACCCCTGGGGACAGAGGGGACAGGGCACAACCACCAGTGGCAGCTGCTCACCTGAGGAACTGCAGTGCAAGGGACACGAGGGGAACGGGAGGAGCTCCCCAAAAACCAGCCCTGGTCACTGCTGGGCAGAGCTCCAGGCTGGGAGCTGCTGAACTCAGCACTAAAACCCACCATGGAGACCCTGCTACATGTTTTACCTGAGAAACAGAGGAAAAACTCAGAGGCAGCTCTGGAAAACTTCATCGTGTAGCTTGTCTCTAAAAACCTACACACAGGTATTTTAGCATCATCAAAATAGGACAATCATACCTTCCCCCAAATATCTTTATAAAGGATATATAAGTGCACAATTAGAAAAATCCCTCCCTAGATACAGTTAAAAACATATTCTGCCCTTGATATCATTGTGGAAAAAATCCTATGCTCTGTTTTATTTAATTTTTTTTCTTAAATTTTTTTTTTCTTTTTAGCACTGATAAGTAACTACACCTCATCATATCACCAAAAGTGTAGATATGTTGTGTATCCTACTGGCAGCTGAATCCACCAGGCTTTACACCGAGATAAGGTTTTCAGCAACCTGACTGGGGCTAAGTGTTGCTTTTTTATGGTTACAAAAAAGATTCTGATAATGTAGACCAGCTCATCTCTGAATTTATTAACATACAATTTTATTATTTTTCCTTTCATGTTCAAATCAGAACTGCAAATGGAATCCACAGCTGTACTCTTTCAACAGAACTGTATTTTCTTACCCATATAAAACATAACCTAGAAATCCCCAACTCTTTTCATGTGAGTTGCCAGCTTAAACAAAAAGGGGTGAAAAAAAAAGAAAGAACATAAGAAAATAAGATATATACCCGACTGTTTAACACTGTTTACAGATCTTGGTAGTTGGGGTAATAAGATACAGTATGTGGATTTTTTTTAGCAACACCTTTAAAGTTACGTATTTTTTACACCATCTCATTTAATCGATACCAGGATTCCTTTATGATCATTGCCAATTTGGATGATAAACTCTTCCCAAAGCACATCCATTTCATTGTAAATAAAACAATTCATTAATTCTTTGGCATCAGAAGAATCATACAGCTGCAATTGCTCCGTTGTGCCGAGAACGAGACCTTTCCAAAGTTACTCGTTTGTTATCTGTAACAAAAAGAGAGAAAAAAACAAATCACCACAAGATTTGAAACACGGATAATGCAATGTCAAGAGGTTTTCAAACAGCCCTGAAAATCATTCTGAATGATATGTAAATAAGTAAGTAGGAGACTGGATCAGAGAAGTTTCACACTGCAGCTGCCAGACTGAGTTNTCCCCAAAAACCAGCCCTGGTCACTGCTGGGCAGAGCTCCAGGCTGGGAGCTGCTGAACTCAGCACTAAAACCCACCATGGAGACCCTGCTACATGTTTTACCTGAGAAACAGAGGAAAAACTCAGAGGCAGCTCTGGAAAACTTCATCGTGTAGCTTGTCTCTAAAAACCTACACACAGGTATTTTAGCATCATCAAAATAGGACAATCATACCTTCCCCCAAATATCTTTATAAAGGATATATAAGTGCACAATTAGAAAAATCCCTCCCTAGATACAGTTAAAAACATATTCTGCCCTTGATATCATTGTGGAAAAAATCCTATGCTCTGTTTTATTTAATTTTTTTTCTTAAATTTTTTTTTTCTTTTTAGCACTGATAAGTAACTACACCTCATCATATCACCAAAAGTGTAGATATGTTGTGTATCCTACTGGCAGCTGAATCCACCAGGCTTTACACCGAGATAAGGTTTTCAGCAACCTGACTGGGGCTAAGTGTTGCTTTTTTATGGTTACAAAAAAGATTCTGATAATGTAGACCAGCTCATCTCTGAATTTATTAACATACAATTTTATTATTTTTCCTTTCATGTTCAAATCAGAACTGCAAATGGAATCCACAGCTGTACTCTTTCAACAGAACTGTATTTTCTTACCCATATAAAACATAACCTAGAAATCCCCAACTCTTTTCATGTGAGTTGCCAGCTTAAACAAAAAGGGGTGAAAAAAAAAGAAATAACATAAGAAAATAAGATATATACCCGACTGTTTAACACTGTTTACAGATCTTGGTAGTTGGGGTAATAAGATACAGTATGTGGATTTTTTTTAGCAACACCTTTAAAGTTACGTATTTTTTACACCATCTCATTTAATCGATACCAGGATTCCTTTATGATCATTGCCAATTTGGATGATAAACTCTTCCCAAAGCACATCCATTTCATTGTAAATAAAACAATTCATTAATTCTTTGGCATCAGAAGAATCATACAGCTGCAATTGCTCCGTTGTGCCGAGAACGAGACCTTTCCAAAGTTACTCGTTTGTTATCTGTAACAAAAAGAGAGAAAAAAACAAATCACCACAAGATTTGAAACACGGATAATGCAATGTCAAGAGGTTTTCAAACAGCCCTGAAAATCATTCTGAATGATATGTAAATAAGTAAGTAGGAGACTGGATCAGAGAAGTTTCACACTGCAGCTGCCAGACTGAGTTCAAGAGTTCTGCAATCAGCAATAAATTACTTTCTTGATCAGAGAAGCTGGGTGATAAAAGCATTAGGAGAATCCTGAAACACAGTCCCCTTGGAAACAGCACATACTAAACACAATTCTGGGTAAAAATCTTTCAAATTTTATAAATAATTTAAGCACAGAATCTCTGGAAAAATACATTTCAAGTTTCATGAGAAGGCACTGACCAGAGCAGTGGTGAAAACCTGGGAGATGTTCCAAGCCTAAAAGCCCACACACCTCTCACTATCATTTGGTAGAGAGTTAAAAATAGAACAGTTAAATCAGCCACTTCCTAAGCATTTCCTGATTGTGCAACGTGAACAACCTTTCGTATAAAATATTACACAGTAATTATTGCAATGAATAATAAATATGTGTCTATCACAGGAATACAATCACCAAGTACCAGCCACGCTCCTAAATGCCTTTACAATAAAATTTTAAAGCAATGAATACACACACACACACAAAGGGGCAGAGGATTAACCCCCACTCAGTGCTCTGTATCTTTCTTTTTGACAATCAGTTCCTGCCATGCAA
>VWZP01003405.1:762377-780791 GCA_013396995.1 Dicaeum eximium
TTTTTTGTGGCTGCTTCTTTTTGACCTTTTCCCCCATGTCTCATTCCTGTGCTGCTCTGCATCCCTTCTGTCCCTACATTGCTGCAGCCCCAGGATGTCCCAAAAGGGGGCTGGAATATCACACAGAAGTTGATGCCTTTTGGAGCTACCTAAAACCAGACAGAATTAAGGGAATAAAAAGCAGTTCTAATTATTGCAGGGCCTTCAGGGACATTTGGGGCAGACAAAGCCCCCCAGGGGCTGCACCCAAAAATGGACCACGGGTCACATTTGGGGTTTTCACACTTTTATAAGTTTGGTCCATTTGCACATTGGGAGTTGATTTTCTAATTACAGCTTCAGGTAATGAAGTCATTTACCCCCAGTTTGCTCCCCCCAGCTCACTTTTGTTTCCATCTCTGGGGCCTGAGGCAGTGAGGGGTCCTTGATTGGCCTGGAGAGGAATTGTTGTGTCTGCCCAAAATGGGACAGCAGCAGCTCACACTGCACATGGAGTTTGGAGTTCTACACTAAAGAACTGCAGGATTACAAATGTATGAAAAATATAAAAGCTCAGATCCTAAGGCACCAGAGTCACCTGAGAAGCAGAACACCTGCCAGGCACCCTGCAGGCACCAGCTTCTCTCAGCTTTTCCCAAGGATTCAGCTCCCTCTGCCTGCCCAGCCCAGCCCAGCGGGTCCCTGGCAGTGCCAGGCTGAGGGCTGGGCACAGAGCTGGGCACAGAGCTGGGCACAGGGCTGGGCTCCACGGCACTCTGGGGTGCACACACGGTGTCTGAGCTGCTCTTTGGCTGAATTGGAGCGCCAGGGGAGAGCGCTGGGATCCAGCAGTGGCTGGGACACCTGCGGGGATGGAGCCAGGAGGCCACAGCCAGGCTCTGCCAGCGTGTCCAGCTGGCTTCAGCACAGGACACGAGTGACCAGCAGGACACTCCTCTGGCTCTGAAGGGCACTGGGCACTGCCCCAGGATGCTGCAGTGTCCATCCTCAGAGGTATTCCATCCCATTCCATCCCCAGGCTGGGTGGCCAAGGTGACCTCCAGAGCCCCCTCCAACCTCAGCCACGGCTCCAACCAGCAAAGCCAGGCATGGCCAGGCAATTAAACAAGACAAAGAAAAGTCATCTCTGTGATCTGTTTCTGGACAGAGAACAGAGGCTGCCCGTGGAGACTGCAGAATCAGCTCCGTGGAAGTGTCTCCAATGCTTTGGGGAATTAACGGCTCCTTTAGCAAGATTATTAGTTCTTTTTATAGTTCTGCCTTGCCTCCTTCTCCTAATGAATCCAGCCATGCATAAAGTATTCAAATTACCCTAAGTCAATCTGTTTTGCATGGGAATAAATCTCTACACTGGTTGCAGTGTCACTAAGAGCTGGCAATTAAAGCAGGAGAGAAGGGAAGTCATCAACTCCGATGTGCTGCTGCTCCTCCAGGAGCCAGGAGTGCAGCAGTGCCTGCCCTCAGCAGCCCTCAGCACACGAGTTTATTTAACCCATCACTCTACAGGTTACAAACAGATCAAGAGAGTCTAAGAACTGTTGATTTCTCTTGTTTTCTTCTTTTTTTTTTTTTTTATTTTTTTTTATTTTTTTTATTTTTTTTAGGTTTTCTCCTTTCCGTTTTTTTTTCCATCATGGTAGAGACAAACATTTTCTGCAAGTGGCAGCTCAGCTTCTCCTGCAATTGCAAAGCTGGGCTGGGACTTGAGGAAAACACAAAACAAAATCCTAAAGAAATATAATTTCCTTCTTCAGGTAATAGGAAAGTATTTTCTGAATACATGTGTTAAGTTAAAACAAAGGGTTTGATATTTGATATGAAATTGGACTGGGCTGGCAATTCAGTTAATTGAGCAAGAATTTTGAAAAATCATTAGATTTCCATCACTTTCAAGGTGCACGTTCAGTTATCTCCAACATCTGTATTTACCTTTTTTATGTAACAGACATATTGAATACAACACAAAGCAAGTCTGGCTCATAAACATGACTGACTATTCTGGCATAAAATTAACTACAGCATCAATAAATGGTAAAACTATTTCCTTGTTATGGGGGATGGAGAGGGAAAACAAGAGTAAGTTTAAAGTAGTTGAAATGAAATAAAAGAACCATTGCCCAAAGGCTCGGGTGTACTTTGAAAACATGCAAACATGACTGGAAAATGTGATCATAGGTTCTGTGTGTACCAGTCAGGTTTCTGGGTAACCCACCTCCAGGGACTGGAATTGGATTTCTCACTTTAATCTTAGAAGTCCATTTCTTTTAAAAGCAGGGCACACCCACTCTGCTCCATTGCAGACATTACAATCTGTCCCAGAGGTGAACTCCCCACCTGCACCGTGGCCTCTCACTCTGCTCAAAGGATCTCAGAGCAGTGAAAGGCACAACAGTGAAGGATTAAAAAGGGAAACAAAGCAGATTTTTATATCACAAAATAATCTCCATCTTTCAGCTAGCTGAATCAAATGAAAATGAAGGAAATATAAAATAAAATGCCGAGGAATCAAATCAGCAGCTCCCTTTTAGTACACACAACTCTGGAATGCAACCATGACCCTGCAAAAAGCAGATGGACTTTGCTATAAACACAGTTCCTTGCTCAAGTCCTCCTGCACTCAGCAGAGTACCAAGATGGGAATAAGCCCTGCAAAATCTATTTTTCCTTTCCTTAATGCTCCTTCATTAACTCTGTTATTAAAAGAGAAGTCTCAATAGCTGCCACGGATTTATTAACTCAGCAGCTTGTTATCAACACAGAACTCAGTTATGCGAGCAGAAAAATAAACGTCACTTTGCAGAACTGCAGTACTAAGATTAAGTGACTTTTCATTTCATTTTCTCCTTATCCACTCTTCCAGGTAGTAACTTTATGCTCTCCTAATTATAAACCCCATTTTTTATGAGCACTCAATGCTAGTAATAATAGAGATGTTGTGCAGTCCAATGGACTGGTCATGACACCGAGATATCTGATCATGGAAAAGCCAGAGTCTATAAAACCATCCCTCAAAGGCACCTGATTGGAATTTGCATCATCCCTGCAACGAGAAAAAAAAAGTTCTCTTCTAGCATTACCTCTCAGCCCTCATATTAAAATTATAAATGTGTTACAAACTGCTACCTTGGGCTTGGTACCTTCTTTGACTCCTTTTCCCCTCCTAAATCACCTCCCCAAGGTGAAAGAATTGACCTTTCCCCAGCTGACAATAATAATAACAAAAGCTGTTTAATGCTCAGAGAAAGGAGGTCCTGGTTTGACTTGCCTTGAAAATGATCACAGCAAGAAGGTAGAACTCTCAGCAGTTAATGAAATATTTAAAATTTCATCTTTTTGAAAGAGTTTTGACTATGCAAAAGAGACAGAAATGTGTGCTGTAAGGGAATTTGTATGGCCCGTGCCTTTGGGAATCAATGAAAGCCTTTACATCAAACATTTATTTCTTCATTCATGTAAAATCTTGTTCACCAGGAAATCCTACTGAAACACATCTTGTTTTCATGAGAAACCAAAGGAAAAATACTCATGCAGTCCAAGGCACTGCAGCAAGTAACACAGGGAAAACAGCCAGAAAAGCAAAACAATTTCCTACAGGTTTGAATGGATAAAGTGTCACAACAGATGGGTTCCAAACACCTCACCTGAAAGAATGATGATGACATTGGCATTTACTCTACAGAAAAAGGTGAAAACCCGAATTTCATTTTACAAATACCGCTTTTTCCTGAGCAGGATAACCAAATATCTTCTCGTGTCACTGCTTAAAATTGTGACAGGTTAGGTTAAATTCAATTCACTTGAGCCTGGGGAGCCTCCAGTTTTCTCCTCGAGCTACCCAAGCCCAGGGAAAACTGAAGCCAACTCATCATTTGCTGTAACAGCACATTACCAACTGCTTGAAGGAACAACCCAAGCCAAGAATAACAATAATAACAACAACAACAACAACCACAACAATAATAATAATGTTTGATAATGATAATGATAATTAATAATGATACTACTACTACTACTACTACTACTACTACTACTAATAATAATAATAATTTTATTTTTAATTCTATTTTATTTTTAATTTTTTTTATTATTATTGTTATTATTGTTATTATTGTTATTAATATTATTATCATCATCATCATCATCATTATCATCATCATTATTATTATCATTATTATTATTTTCCTTTATGGGCTGCAGGCACCTTCATCCCCTTTAGCTTCCCCACAATGGAAGGTAAATATTTTTGGAAAATGGAACTGACAGAACTGCCCCAGAGTAAACCAGCAGGGAACTCCATCCACACCCAGCACCTCTCCAGCAGCTGGCAGTGCCTGGGGCACTGCCTGGCCTGTCCCTCTGACATTATTGGAGATCCCAACTGAGAAAAAAGCCAGGAAAGGAAATTAAGAGCATCAAAACTGCTGTCGCTGTCTGGAGCAAAACCCTTTTTGAGAGAAAATGGCTCTCCTAACCTCAATTCTGTTAAGATTCAGCCCCATCTCCGCGAGATTTGATTTCAAATTGATCTTTCAGAATGTATGGCCTATAGAGAAAAAAAACAGCAATAAGGTAAAAATCAGTTATGGGAGAAATAGAGCCAAAATAACACTGCAGAAAAGGCTCTGAAATAGCTCTTTTCAAAAGATCTTTATTGCCAAGAGATGAAACAAGCAAATAAAACACTTTTCTAACTGGGTTAAGGGACCCTGTACAGTTATAATGTTTTCTATTAATCTTGAAGTATTTAAACCACTCTTATTTCAACCTAAACATGCCTTGGATTTGATACTTTTGTACCAAAAACGAGAACTTGATCAAGTGATCCAACATCCCTGTTCTCAGCTTTTTTGGTTTTTTTTTGCTAAACAACATCTCAAATTCTTGACAATCAAAGTTAAATGCCAGCTAAAAAGGTTATTTTAGCATCAGTTTCAAAGAAAACATTGAGATTTCAAGCAAACCCTGGAGCTGTAAGGTCAAATTCTATAAATCCTGGTTTATTTTGGTTTAGGTCACGACTTTCATGTGAAAGCTGAGTGATAACCTGGGTTCATAAATGTTATGATCGAGAAACAGAAACTTACCCTTAAGCCAAAAAAAAACAAAAAGCAAAATGGTTTTAGTGTTTGCTTTTCTGTTGCTTTTTTTTGAAGCCCCCAAAAATCAAGATAGCACAGCTGAACACATTAATTATAAAGACATCATTTGCTAAAAATACGTTCCTGGTTACTGGGATATTTACAAATATATTGATCTGTAAGGTGCTGAGGAGGAAGGAAAGGTTGAAGGAGGAATAAGGAGGAAGAAAAAGCACTAAGGAGAACTGCAGCACTTAAAAGGATGTCTCTGAAGGCTGAACGGTTCCTCCTCAGGAAAAAAGCAGAAACACATCTCCTGAGTTATCTGCAGGAGTCAGGAGTGTCGTGTTCTGCTCAAAAACACTGCTTTCAAAGCTGTTCAGTCATTTAGGCAGCACACAGCACCTTCATTCTGAGGTTTCCAGGCGATTCCGTGCGTGATTCTTTCATTTCTCATGGAGAAGATGTGTGGCTGTTTGGATCCTCTTTAACTTGCTAAATAAATTTGTTAAAGCCCAGCAGAGCTGTAGTACAGAAGCAGGTCTAAAATACAGAGAGTTAAAGAATTTAAGCCCTGACACAAAAGAGTTTTACCCAGATTAAAAGGGAACAAAGCCACGTCTAATCTTGGTGCTGCCACTCAGACCAAGCTTGCTGGGCACTGTTAATTGTAGCCTTTGAGTCGCAGGAAAAATGCAGAACATCAGTAGAAAACCCATTTATTTGTGTCCTGTGTGTTAAGACACAAAAATGCTTTAGACTGGAACAATGTGGGAAGTTTTAATGCTAAATGGCATGAGTGATGACATTCCCCAGCTCAGCGCAATCCAGCTGTGACCACACAGCCTGGCAGCACAATGCAAGTCACACTTCTACAGCCCAAACTCAGGGTATTGGCCATCTGTATCACGATTCCAATAAAGAAATAAATACTTACCCTATTTAGAGCTGAAGTTTAGTATTTGTAGGATGACAAACGGATTTGTAAACCCCATTTTCAAGTAATCAGTTTAAAGGAAATCTCACTACTGCTTACTCCGGGCCTTAAGATTTCCAAACCACCCGAAAAACAAAGAAAGACTTGGCCCAATAAGATAAGATTCCTTAAACCTTTAAATGATCTGTTTAATATTTTAATTTGCCTTTGCTTTCTTTGTTAATAGCACCACTTGGGACGTGCAGTGAAAGCTCTTCCACAAGAGTTACACTGGAAAAGCCTTAGCAGGAGACAACACATGCCTGCCTCAGGGGTTACAAGACAAATCAATCTATTTTTCTCCTTTCCTCCAAGGGTAATTGGCCTTTAAAATTACAGAGAAAAATAGGCCTTCATGTCAGTACAATGCAGGCACACATACAGCCATTTTCCATTTCTTTTTCAGTTGGAATTCTCAGCTGAGAGGTAAACTCATAAAGGTGGGAAAATAAAAAGAAGATGAAGAGGAACGATTGCATCAGTTCAAATCCCCTCCAATAACAAGCAGCACTGTGACCAGCATTCGAGGCTGGAATTTACTGAAACCTGCTATGAATAGCTGTCATTTTCCTAGGCAGTATTTTTTATTCTTGATTGTGATAAAATTTTCTCCAATTTTTACGACAGCCTGCACCACTGGCATTCATGGAGATTTATCACAGAATTTAGCCTAACTGAGGAGTTATAATTATTGCTTCATTTCCCATAAAATCTCACAAAGTAATACTGATTTTTACCTCATTCTTCTGAAATTGCCTTTTTCAAGGAGCAATCATGGCTATGAATATCCCTGCAATCCTTCTGCTGTGCTGTACACATAATCACCTACAGACTCAGTTTCAGCCTTTGAATACTGTTAAATTGTATACAGTGCATTTAAATTGCCTAATAAATTGTTTGATAGCAGTGAAACTCAGATGATAGTCTTCTTACTTTTCTGATTGCTATTAAATCTGATTTGCAATACATTAATCACATCCTGCTTTTAATAAGAGATTGTCACGTGCAAATATTTCCCTGTGCATGAAGATGAGCAATCAGCCAAGCTACAACTGATGTACCAAAACAAGAACGAAGTTGAAAAAAGTCAAAACAACTTGGTGTTTTAAAAACAGAACTAATATTCCCTCACAACAATATTGAAAGCACTAAACCATTCATGGGAACTCGCTCACTGGGAGTGGGTGTACAGGTGTAAAGCAATTATTAGATTTGATATCTGAATGAACTCAGGTTCCCATTAGAGCCTGAATGCTTCAGTGACCCTATTATTTTCTTTCCAGTGCTCCCAGACCTGATCAACTTAATTATTCTGACTAGTGAAACATTTAGGACATGAACGTATGATTTGTTTTAAGCCCAATGAGACAAATGAAAGTACTCCATGGAACAACTCAAAGAAAAGAATATAAGACACGTGAGAATCGGATGTCTCAAATCCAGCAAGGTCAGAACTAAGTAACAGTAACAAAGGAACAGAGAGAGAGGTCCTTGGCAATAAAAATACATTTATTCAGATATTTTTTCCCTTGAACCTGTCATTTCTAACTTCTCCTGCATAGTGAAAAGATTTAACTTATGAATCAGAAGGGTGAAACAGCTTTCAGAGAGTAAATTGTCTGCCTCAGTACTGAAAGAGTCCGAATCTCAAAACACAGAGATTGTGATCCTTCTTTCGTGACTACACACACACTTTTAGTAGTTGTCCAAAAGTAAAAGTAGAGCCTCTACTCAGAAACCACTTCATGTCAGAGAGGACAGGTTTGCTGGTGTGAAAGCTGTTTCCCTGTTTGAACTGTCCCTACTGTTCTTCTGCTAAGGAACAGCTGTGACACTGCAGAAAACGTTTTCACATCTTACACAGACCTGGCTGGTGCTGATCCCCTGCATTCTTCATCAGCAATGAAATTTAAAATGCCCAATTCCAGCTCCCCCGTGAACACCCCACTCCCACAGTGTGTCCTGGCTTTGGAAGTGGGGTGGCTGTAGGGTTACAAACAGCCCAAGGGATGCAGACAGTGACAGGTTCTGAGCTCAGAGAGCACAGAGAGCCCCAGGCTGGCATCCCCCATCCCCCTGCATCTGTCCCAAAGGATTGGGGCTGGCACCAGGGCTCCCTGCCCCTCTGCTCTCCCTGCTCTGAGGGTGTTTCTGTCCAGCTCCCATCCCACCTGGGACTTTCAGGGAACAGGGAAGGTGGGGAGAGCAGCAGCAGCTGAAAAAAGCAGAAAAAAATTCTCTCTATATATAAATATATATAAAACCCACTCTGCAATAACTTGTAGCCTACAAGTAAAATGAAATATTTTAAATAATACAATAAAGGCAGAATATCCGTAATTATTTTTTTTTTTTGATTAAATAAAATATCAGCATTTTTTATTCATGGCTAGGTTAACATTTACAATTCAGCATTTTGCAATATTTAAGTGGAACTGAATATGCTATGAGAAAACTTAAAACTACATCCCTCCTGCATGGGCAGCTGGCACAGGCCATGGTTTTCTGTGCCCATCTGCATTTTAGCACAGAAGATGAAAGAAGAGCTCCTGCTCCAGCCTGGCAGGAGGATCTCTGCACCCCTCAGCTGAGACAAACTCCATCCTGGAAGTGACTTTTAATCTCTATTATTTCCATGTGCAGGTTATGTGAATGTGAAACTGTTGCTTATTAAAATAATTCATACAAGAAAGTAATTTAGACTACACATGGCAGGCTCTGAGGTAAAATATAATAACTTTGAATAACTTTAGGAGTCTAATTTCTTTCTTGGCTGAGCACGGCCAGCTCCATTATGATTCAGTGGGAGAACCTCGTGCTCACATAAAGCAGAATCTGACCCTTTATGTTCATATAAAGAATAAAAACACAGAAGCAGTTAATGCTGGGAGAGGGTAACAAGGTGTCCCTAAATAGCTGGAAACACTTTCTATTTATCAGCATTTGTGTCTGAGGGGGTTATTTCATGTGCTGCTCCACTTTCACTCAGGTTTTTTCTCTCCAGATGCAGAGGGACTAAACCAGGCCCCTCCTTCAGCTCCCACATCACGTGGGAATGCAAAGATTGAAGAAATATTTTCACATTCTCTTGGGCTGCAGGGGAAGCAGCACCAACACCTCCCACAAGTCACTCAGAAGAGTTTGGGATTTAAATTGTTCTTCACCTTTTCCAGGCTGAAGGGAGGCAAGGGGAGCTTGGCTGTGTCTGGGGGAGCAGAACAGGCTCAGAACTGAGCTGAGAGGGCAGAAAAATGAGAAATTTGGGGACAAATCCTGGCCTCCAGCACCTCCTGTACACAGAGAGCCTGCCTGGCTAATCAGGGTGAGGATTTGTCCTGGTTTAGGGCAATTTTGGGAGAAAAACCTCAAAACAGCTTAGGGACCCTCCTCTGTCTCTGACCTGGTTCACCCCTCCTGACTTGCTGGGTGATTTTTGTCACTCTCACAGGGAAGAGACTTCAGGATCCCCCAGCACCTCTTTGATGCCCTTAGACTGGCAAAGAATGTTTTGTGCCACAAAATAAACATTATTTTTCTTTCCAGTTCCGTTCCCACTTAGAGGTCTCGTTCCCAGCACCACTCCAAAACTGGTTTTACCATACAGACAAGGAAAATACTAATTTGGGTGAAAGAAAACCAGTCAGGAATTTCTCTCTGGGGTGGGAGAGAGTAGGAACTTACACAAATTCTGCTGCTGGATAAAATGATTAGGAAAATACATCCTTAGTGCCACCAAAACCACATTAATCCATCACCTTTTTTTTTGCCTAAAGCTGGAAATGTCCTTTAGAATTACGGTTTGCTGTATATAAACACTTTTAACAACAAGCCCCTTCTATTTCATCCCAGGGAATTTTTTTTCACGCTTGAACTGGTTTCATCTCCAGAGCTAACAAAGGCAGTGTGCTAACAGTTCACACCTCTCTGTGATTCACTTTGCCAGTGAGATTTTAAAGCCAAACCAGTAAAACCAGGAGCAGCTTGTCCACTGGGCACCAGGAAAATTTGTTTTGTTGAATTAAACGTTCGAGCAGAGGACTAACTACCTTTTTTGTTTGTATCCTCTTTAAACAGATATTTTAGACAGTTTTCTACAAAATGTTGCTGAGATTTTGCTGCACTTTGGAGATAATTCCTGCTGCTGCCCAGGTACTTGTTTTGCACTGGATACTCAAGGAAACAATTATATAAACTTACAGAAAAAAATTTTTAAAATACATTTTTGATGGTCTTAAAAGTGCTTCATCAGCTGTTTAGCATGACTGAAAAAAAAAAAAAACCAAAAAGAGAACAGCAAACTCCTCCAATTTTCCAACTTAATATTCCAATAGAAAATAGCAAAAAAGCTGAAATAGTAAATAAAAGAGAGCTTGTATTTCAGCTTAACAGCTTGACTTGCAGGTTTTCAAGGCTTTGGATACAGAAAGCCATCTCTAGAGACTTTTTTTGTGAGGATGGGGACTTTTTAAAACATGGAGTTGTTTTAATTCTATGAAATTCACATCTGTGATTTTGGAATTTCCTACTCAGCAGCAGCAGCAAAGCAAACTGTGGATGAAATATTTTCAAAAGGTTTGCTACAAAATTTGTTACAGGGATTTTTTATTCATAAACTATGCAGATGTGGCTACTTATATTCCAAGAGTTCTACTGACTCAGTTTAAGGGAAATAACTGTTTCATAAAACAGCATGCTTGCAGAGGGCTGCAAATGATATCTCAGTCCAGAAGGGAGAAATCCATGGAAGATAAATACTCTTAACTATGCAAAATATTTTCAGATGCCTTTTAATGTGTTTTTTTTACAAGAACACAGTCAAATACTCTTGGAATGCCAGCAAAAAAGAGTCAAAGTGCTAACTGCAATTTGATTTCTTTGGTTTGTTTTGAGTTCTAATTCAAACCCAAGCCTTATGCACTTCAAGTCCAGCCCAGCATGAGAGAGCCTCAATATCTGCAAAGTCCAGCAGGAAGGATTAGAAAATGTCACAACACCTTCAGGGCACAGGAGATCCTTAAAATAGGGAATGATTCAAGAGTTTGAACAGGAAAAGTACAGCAGGGTGCCTTTAAAAAATCTGCATCAGGTTGGAAGGTGTGAGCCTGCCCTCTTTAAAGAGATCAGCCCTTTTCTGCTGCGTTCTCACCCCAGCAACAAACCTGGGCACAGGAGGGACCTTCCCAAAGTTCAACAAAAATGCTCTGGAGAATTTAAAATCAGTTTATATCTGTGTACATAAATGTAGATTTTAGAGGAACACCAACTTATGCCTTGTGACAGGCAAATTTCAATGGAAAAATGATGAACAGCTGATATGCAGGAACCCTGATTTTTCTTTGACATAGGTAATGAGTGCTTGGATAATGTCGGGAAATTCATAAAAGTTGGAATAACTCAGTCAAAGTGGTTGTCACTCTGTTACTGATCACACAGGGGTCTTGGAACTTTGATTAGCAGCTGGAAATGATGGTTCTGCAGTTTAATGACAACACAAGACACTACTAAATCGAGTAACTTTTAGCATTTTAAACTCACTCTCAGAGCATTTCAAAAATCTTTGCCATCTGAAATCAGAGTAGAAAGAAAAAGGTCTAAAAATGTTCTCAAAACCCAATAACATTAGCATTAATTGAAGTTCTGATAAACTGACTGAATGAAGAACCAAAACTTTCTTCCTTTAAAAAGCAATGAAATGTAATATTGAACCATTTTCCCCACTTTCCCCTCAGCATTTTCCAAGCAGAGAAGTCAGGTTTGGGGTAATTACACGGAGCAACACGGCTCCAGCACATTGTGAATTTTCTGAAAATACATTCTCACACAAGGTATTAACTCTTCCTCCTCAGGAAGGTTGTTAAGCACTGACATAATTCTCACTTTTCCTTGGATGCTCCTTGTGCAGGGCCATCCCCTGCAGACGAGGCTGGGAGTGTCAGGGGAATATTCTGTGCTGCTGACAACATTAATTCCATTCCCCTTCACCACCACCAGACCCCTCAACTTTAATAAGGCATTAACAGCACACTGCAATATTTTATTATGAAATATCTGTGGGCATTTACAGCTTATTTTGGCTTTGTACACTTCTGAATTACTTTTTTCCTCAGTTTCTGCTGAGTTTGCTCCCAATCAAATGATTTTTTTCAAATAATTTTACAGCCAGTGATTTATTTCTGCTTCACAAGATGAAGTACAAAAGGCTCAATCTGCTGCTAAGTGTCCACCTCTTTGGGGAGTAATAAGGAAATGTGATATAAACTTTCAGAATCCTTGCAGAAAACAAAGCAAGGCAGCAGTAACCATGAGGGGTTGATGGTTTTGTGTGTGAGTGAGGATATTTAACAGGTTTATCCTAACTGCAGTTTGCCAAGAGCTGTCTGCTGAGATCCATGACAGAGAGAAGACTGTTTTGCATATTAAATTGCGTCACCAACAACCCATCGGGTTTCTAAAAAAGAAAAAATAAAGAAGGGAGGGTCTTCACACCAATTTGGCACTGAGAAAAATAATTTACACCCCACCAAGTCCCAGTAATACATTTGGAAGCCTGTAAGAAATGCAGAGCACTCTTATTTTTGTAAATAAAACATGGGCTAACTTAACAGTTAACTTAGAGAGCAGCTAAATCCACAGGTACAATCTGATTTTCCCCAAGCTGTTTTACACCAATCCAGCCACTGCAGGACAGAAAGGGGAATTTAGGGAAGAGATAAATGGAGAAACAGGGTGAGTGTGGTGCTGGATGGAGGGGAGGTACCGATGCTGAGTGGGGCACAGAGGGCTCTTCTGAACAAGAATTCAGAATCCTTCCAAAAGCTCCAATCCTGTCTGAACTGTTCCAGCAAAGCAGCACCCAAACCCTCCCAGAGCAAGACAAGAAGCACCAATCTTATTTCCAGCCCTGTTTCCACCACGGCACAGGAGAAGGGATGAGAGCATCAAGGTTTTCCAGCCCTCCCTCTCTCCCAGGGAGAGATGTCTGCCAGAATTATTTCCTCACCATCTCAGTGCTGCTGAAAATCTCACTAAGTATCTTTAAAAAATCCCAGGTCAAATTCAGAGTCAGCATTTAAGCAAACCACTTAGCCCTGGATATGCTGGGTCTAATCCTTGTAGTTTAGCCACAAGTTAAGCTGTCTTTCCTTCTTTCTCCCTGAAAATGGCTTTATCATCATCCAGCCTGGCTTTATGCAATTAAACAGTTCCTGCCTGTAACTGACAGCTGATGGAACCAGACATTCATTCTTATCCTACAGAATTTATATTTAATCTATGATACTAATATTGCCCACATTCAGATAAGTCACTAAAATCATTGATTCTTACGTCTCCAATCCCCCGCCTCTGCAAAATCTACTTCTTGTACAAAACCCCCAAATTAATTCAGGTCATACAGGCTCTGTCTGTAAGGAAGGAAGAAAATTCAGTCGATTAAGATGTTTTGTCCTGCTTTTTCTTTCAGGTGACCTGGAGACAGATGACTGCTCCTGTGGACTACAAAGAGCTTGAAGGATTTGGTCTTGTTGGCTCTTGTGAAGAGAAGGGCTGGGAAAGGATCTAACAACAAAAATAAATCACAAAACCTGAGTCAAACGTTCAGGGGCGCAGCCAGGAGGCAAAACAAGAGGCAGCAGCCCAAACCTGCAGCTTTAATTTAAACAAAAAATGACATTTATATATAAACTTCAGTACTGTTCTGCCCAAGGAATGCAGGGCTGGGCTGAGGTGCCCAGGAGCTGGGCAGCTTTGCAGGAGATGAATCCCAGAAGGTTTGAAACCCTTTCATTTCAAACATTTCTCACAGCCCATCATCTCACCGGCTCTTGGCAAGCACATGGAGGGACTCAGAAATAATAATAACTATTACCATTAGTTATTTTGGGCTTGTCATTAGTATTTACATCCACGCTCTTCGCAGTTCTAAATGCCAAGGTTCCTGCTTCAGTGATATTTTTCAAAAAGGAAAGGGGTTTTTTTGCCAATTTATCTTTTCTGATCTGTTCAAAGCTTAAGCCAGAACTCTTCACTGAGGCTTCTTCATAAATAACTGCACAAAATTGAAATAAATTAACATCTATTATTTAGCTTCATTCTTGAAATAGTTAACATATGCCCACGGGTTGCAGCACATATTGAGAAAATAAAGCAAAGTTTTAGACAGGGGATCTTCACCCCTTTCTGAGGACTCAGAAGATGTGGTAGAACTAGGATTCCCACAACTACCAGTAATGGTCCAGACTTTAATAGATGTGCAATGTTATAAATCCTATTTTCACAAGTACAACAGCCACAATCAGGTTTACAGAACCCTGAATCAGCTCTCAAGATCATCTCCTGCCACCTTCAGCAGAACTCCAGAGAGGAAGCTGGGCAAGGCTGCTGAAGGAGGGGCAAGCAAAGTGCAAGACTGGGAAAACTTAAGTTATCCTTGCTTAATTTGATTAATCAGATTGCTGATGGACTCCACCAAAGCAACACAAGGCTGACAGAACCTGCTCTGTACCAGCAAGTGAGAACATTCCCAGAAAAGCAGCGAGTTTTGACAAATTCTTGAGATGTCACTGATTTGTGAATGTGTGTTCGAGAGGAAAACGAGACGTAACTGAGAAAAGTCAGCACGGAAAACAGAAGGGAATTCAGAAGTTAAGAGAAACCAAAGGGGAAAAAAAAAGCCCATCAGACTGCTTCGTGATGTGGTGGCTTTTTTGGTGCTGTTTTGTTCCTTTTTGTGGCCAAGCTGGGATCTGCAGGGGCTGCAGAGATTGACAGATGTCTCTCAAGTCTGCGTGGTCTGAAAACAGGAGGCACAAGCAACTTTAGCTTTGCTTTTTATGACATATGGTAAAATTGGAAACAAAATAAATTACAGGACAACTTCAAGGAAAGAATAAACTGGTTGGTATAAATTGTCCTAATCATCTTTTTGCTTGAGCTGTGGAATAACTTTCAGCCACCACTGAAAATTGCATCTGCCAAGGAAGCCTTTGTTCAGGGAGGATCTTTGATTTAGAGATAAAATAGGATTAAAAGCCTATAAATCAGCAAAGCATTATTAAAACCAGCTCTTCTTCTAGAAGGTATAAACATTAATTTTTAGAGAAAGACTTTGTATAATCAACAGGAAAACAGAAGAAGATAAACTAACTTTCATGATAGCAAACCAGACTGATTTTGCCCTTCTGACTAAATGTTTTCCTGTAGCTTTTAAATAAACCTGCTGTTATCCACAAAAGGATTCATTGCCACTTAATTAATCCGTTAATTAATTATTGTCATTAGATCTAGAACTTAAGATACTTATTGAGACTGAATCCCAACACATCTTTGCTTTTACTTCACGGCTTTTTGAAGCTGGACTACAGAAACTGAAACACGATTTAGATTCAGAAAATTCACTGAGAGCTGAATATTGTGTCCTCAAGCTCAGGCTTAACACAGAAGGAAGAACAAAATACAAGGCAAGAAATGTGATTTATTTTCAAAGGACAGACGGGATGACATATGGGTTCAAAATACTGTAAAGACTCCAAGCCTAAAGCTATAAACAAGTCCATAATATGTGGAATATATGTCCACTGCTGATGTCTGCATAGATGTACACAAATATATCTGGGAGAAATCCATGGCATTTAGAGGAGCTGATCAGAAATCTGTCACAGCAGGAAAAACTAGGCAGAGAAATTAATTAATTGGGAATAACAGAGCTGAGGAAAACATTTTTGCAGAGCACCAGAGAAGCCATTAAATGCAGTGCAGCAGCACATGTGAGTGAAATAAATAAAAAGCAGCCCAAGGAAGGCAGAGAATGAGGAGACTCCTGGAGGTGGCACATCCAAAGGCAGGTGTGGGTGAATATTCTGTGCTCAGAATAAAATCTGGGCACAGAGTGGCTCTGGAGGCGCTGGCACTCACCCAGAAAGCCACAGAGAAGGAACAGACAAACACCTCTGAAATGTCTGCAGCTTCCCTGGCTTTTCTGCCAGAGGTCCCTGGGACTGAGCAGTGAAACAATAACTAATTAATGAAAGCACAGCCATTCAGAGTAATCACAGGAGAGAACAACCAGCAGCACACGCTCTCAAGGGGCAGTTCCTAGTGACTTCTCTCCCTAAATAAACTAAAAAAGACTATTCTAAAAGTAATAAACTAATTAAAATTTTAAGTTTTATTTCTTTACATTATCAATAAAAAAGGTTATTAAAAAAGTATTCTAAAAGTTTTAATTCTTATTACTTTTTCTTTTGATTTCTATTAATAAAATTTTCTTTTAAAATTTTAAACCTTTCTACTAATCCTACCTCACAACAAAAAATAAATACCTTAAGAATTAACCAACACTAAATCCACCACACTCATTAATACATTAACCAAAAAAATTTTAAAATTAAAAGATTTTCAAATTAACAAACCAAAACCACTACAGTGAGGCAGTGCCACAATATCAAAGTCCTGCCTTTAACTTAAACTCTCCTTATCTTAAAGCTGACCAATTCACCCAGAAACCAACTCTCATTTTCTTCTCCACAGCTTATTTTTAAAACAGCATCATATAGGATGCATGCACACAGCTACATAAATTCTGTGCTGGAATGTGTATGAAAGTATGTTCTAAACACTCAAGCAGCAATCCTCACCCAGCTGTGGGGGTAAAAAAATAAAATATTCAAATGCAAAGGAGGATTTATGAATTGAATTTATTTTTTATCTACCAGTAAGCCTAAGTTGAAATATTAATAACAGATTTAACACTGAAATGGTATTCAAATATTTGACTCCAATCCCCTATTGCTTCTCAATTCATTCAGAAGTCAAGATTATTAATTCTTCCTGACAGAAAATCAAGATTTAATGATCATCTGATAACCCTCAGGAATTACAAAGTAAACTGAAATGATAATTCAGACAAAATAAAATGATTTTACATATATAAGGAAAACATCACACAGAATGTCCATTTAGACATTTCCTATGGAGCAGTAACTAATTTTTAAGAAAACACAGAGCAAAAAAATGTGTCTTGGTATGCAGAGTAAAAGGTTCAGAAGGAAGAAGAGGACCTTCATTAAAATCTGCAGAGCTTTAACCCTGTGCTTTGATCAAACCAACTGAAGCCCTCAAGCACTCCTCCAAAAAAAGCCTGGAATGGGAAAAGGCATGGAGGAATTTTAACCCAGCGACCTTGTGGAAACACTGCTGCTCACTTTAAGACAACATTGCTCTCAAGATCAAGGCATCGTTCAGCCAGGCCCACCAGGCCAAACACTGCATTAAAATAATGTGCTTTGTGCAATTTTACACAGCAACTGCTTTCAGCTTAGTAAAAATGATATGCAGCAAATGATTTTTAGGTAAATTTTTAGCTTTCAGGTCATGTCTGCGGGGAAGTAACATTAGAGCTAACAGTGGTGTGAAAAATGGGGATGCAGAAGCTGTACAGCCTGTGCATTGATTTTTTTTTTCTTTTGCCCCAGAGCTCTCTCTGGCAGCAGGAACACTGTAAAACCAAGTACAAGCCAATGACAATCTATTTATACACGGGATCATACAACATTTCAAGTTGGAAGGATCACCAAGTGTGGCTCCCTGCCCCTTGCAGGATCCCTGAACACCAAACCCTGGGCTGAGCACGGTCCAGGTGCTCTGAGCTCTCAGATTTGGGGCTGTGCCCATCCCCTGGGAGCCCCTTCCTGAGCCTGAACCTTTCCCTGGTGTCCACCCTGACCGCCCACCTTCCATTCTCTGCATTGTTTATTGGCATTTATCCCTCAAACCAACTCAAACTGCACCTCTCCGTTGGGATCCAGGGCACAGAGAATGTCTCTCTGCCTGTTTTAAGGAACTCTGACCCTCAGCAGAACTCTGCTTTTAACCTTCATCCCTGGGAAAAATTGCCAAGGCTTTGGGATGAGTTAGAGCACACAGGGAGTAGTATGTAATAGTAGTAGTGTATCAGAGTGAAGAATTTAGGGTTTTAGGATTTTAATATGAGAGTGAATAGGAGACAAGATGGAGGATTTTGGGTCTTGTCCCTTCTTCCTTCTTGTCCCTCTTCAGCTCCATTTTCTGTAGTACTTGTGGCAGAAAACTATTGGTTAGTGTGAGTAGTAATGTGGATGTTATGTGTACAGATTAGTAGAAGTTATTGGTAGAAAAGTAGAAACAAAGTAGGTGTTAGAAGTTAATTGGGTTAAACAGCTTTAAAAGACCTTGGTTTGAGTCCATTTTGTCCCTTTTGTGCTTTGCTTCTCGCATGCTAAGTCTGGTGTGCAGACCGTGCTGAACTTAAGAATAAACAAAACTCTGAAGACCAAGAGAAAGAGAGTCCTGCTCGTTCTTCACCCTTGGAAAAGAACTCAGCAG
>VWZP01003405.1:781035-1062533 GCA_013396995.1 Dicaeum eximium
CCATCCCCTCTCCTCAATGCACAGCTCCTGGTAACACAAACCATTTAAATCCATCCCCTCTCCTCAATGCACAGCTCCTGTTTTAACCCAAAAACACAAACCATTTAAACTCATCCCCTCTCCTCAATGCACAGCTCCTGGTAACACAAACCATTTAAACCCATCCCCTCTCCTCAATGCACAGCTCCTGTTTTAACCCAAAAACACAAACCATTTAAATCCATCCCCTCCCCTCAATGCACAGCTCCAGAAACACAAACCATTTAAAACCATCCCCTCTCCTCAATGCACAGCTCCTGTTTTAACACAAAAACACAAACCAGGGCAGCAGTTCTGCGAGCACTGAGTAAAAGATTGCACCACAACACCTGGGAGCCAAAGTGAGCTCCAGAGGCAGCTCCAGTGAATTTTGCAATAAAAAATCCTGGCAGATGCTGCCCCGAAATCCTTTAGTTGTATAAACTTGAGACAGGATTTAGAGGCTGCTGCTGATCTGACCCCTGAAAAAAATTCCTGCAAGAGGGGTGGGAACTGCTCTGCCCTGCAGGTTGTGTCTCAGGGGAGGAGACCAAAACAGCTGAAAACCTTCCCTCAGCCCAGCTGCCAGCACGTAGGGGGCTAAGAAATGATAAATGCTTGAAGAAAAACCATGCCACAATCTCAATTTTTCTGCCTTCCATAAAAACCTTAAAACCTATCACTGTGGCATACCAAGAAATGTTTACAAAGCACAGTTTGATTTCCTGTTGTTTGCCTTAACTCGCCCGTACAGCAGTTGACAAAAGGTTTTGGAGATCTTCTTTCCACCTGCAGAAACGATGGGTCAAGATCAGAGATGAGAACAGAATTTCCTTTCTTCCCACTGCAACTCTGGCTCCTTCAGCATTTCTGTCATCACGTATTTCACCTCAATGCAGCTGTGTTTTTAGCAGGACACATCTGCCACTGGACCCATCCATTTCTCTGACATTCCCCACACATTCACACGATGCCTTTAATCCCTGTTCCTTTCTGATCTGTACCAAAGCAGCTCTGAATTTGCACACAGAGCTGCCATTAAGTGGGCTGCAGAATGCACACTGAGCTAAAGGTGAATGAGTTGTCCTTCATGCCAACTTTATACGACTTCTGGGCTCCCCAAAGATGCCATTTTATCCATAAAATCCATTTCTTTGCTATTTTCGACATAAAACTTAAAAAGGTGCTGTGAAAAGTGCTGAATATCTTCAGTGGCAAAGGAGGAACTTGGGACTTGCAGGAATAATTAACTTTCTTTTGCCTTCCAACCCCTCCCCATCTCAATCTTCCCATTCTGAATTGCAAAAGTGTTTGGAGGAAGCATCTCACGAATAAAGAGAGGCTTGAGCTTCAAACTGCTGCCAGCTCATGGCCAGAGGGTGGAAAATGAGCAGGAAATCAGTTCTGGTGTTTTGGAGGAAATCAGTTCTGGTGTTTATTGTGCACTTGGGCTCAGGAGAGCTCAACCCATCCCAGGGGCGCAGGCAGAACCTCCTCTGGACAAAGCACTGGTGGCACTGTCACCTCTGAGGGGTCACAGCCCCATCATTGTCACCTCTGAGGGGTCACAGCCCCCTCACTGTCACCTCTGAGGGGTCACAGCCCCCTTATTGTCACCTCTGAGGGGTCACAGCCCCCTTATTGTCACCTCTGGGGGGTCACAGCCCCTCACTGTCACCTCTGGGGGGTCACAGGGTTAAGGTTAGGGTTAGGGTTGCTTTTAAATGAACCACACCCCCCAGATTTCCCTTCAGGTTAACGTTCCCTACAACTTTTTTATTAGACTGGTCCAAAAAATCCTTATGACTTGAATATTTTAATTAAAATCATCACCCTCCTATTTTAACTTCCTAGGAAATGCACCTACTCCAAGACAGAGGCTGAGATCAATGTTCACATTTCTGCAGATGATGAGGGAAGAAATGGAGCTGCTTTTCACTAGGAGCCTTTTCCCATCTCAGCAGAGCAGATAAAGCTCTTTGTTTTGAAGATTGTTGATGAAAACTTTGGAGAACTCGAACTCACACCAAGTACCACCTACAACACAGCTCTCAAACACGTTCCCTACAGCTTCCACAATAAATTTAAATTCCTGTTTCAGTTCCTTCCCCTCTGCTCCTCCTTCCCTTCCCCTCAGTTGTGCTGTTTTATTGGAACCTCACAGATTTAAATCCATCCTCTCACACACAACATCAGCCCAAGTGGCCAATCTCCCCCTCCTAAAGCCATTAATATTTTGTGCAAAGTAGGAAATTCTGGAATCTCTTCTTTCCAGAAGATCTGTGACCGAACTGCAGATTCCCTTATTTCCTGCACTGTGTGCACAGACACATTCCAGATCCATCCATGCAAAAGTGGGTATCTAAAACCTTCCTTTGTACATAAAAACTTCCTTTGTTCTGCCAGACTTCATCCAGTTGGTAAAAAGCTGATTTTAAATACACATCACTATTAAATGATGCTGAAGTGACTTTTCCCCCCTTCAGAATACAGGCATACCCTTTATGTTTCTAACAGTAAATTATATTTGACATTTAAAAATCAAGTTACCCTAATTTGGAGCTCTACCACAACAACACTGAGAAAGCAATGAATCTTTCCAGAGGAAAAACCCATTTTTTAAAAAATTCAAGATAATTTTAGTCACGAGTAATTGAAAATGTAATTTAGAATTCATTACTTTGCATGGTTAATTACAGCAGAAGAGTTTCAAAAGATGATGATGATCCAATAAAGTAATAATTTTTTCTGAAACACGATATCAGAGTAAATAAAATAATAAAATGCAAATTAATATGACTATTTAGATGATGTCAAAAACATTAAATGCATACCAATGTGCAACCCAGTCCTGATGCTGAGGCATTGCACCTGCAATCATCTTGGAATTTAGAGAATTGAGTAACGTAGACAAGTCTCCAAAACTCCTGACAGGCAGTTCTGTATCCTTAACTCACCAAAAGGACAAACTGGATTTATTCATGGCTGTGCCATTAGTCCCCAGCTCTTCTGAAGCCCAGAATGGATTTCCCAAGCTCAACAGCAAAGCCAAGGCTGGATCTCCATCCAGGAGACTTCTGCACTTGTGTTCCAAAGGAAAACAGAGATTTGTGTTTAACCAAAACACCTGGTTCAGAAAGAGAAGGAAGTCCCTTTGCAGTGCCTGTCTGCAATCCACCTGCAGTGAGGAGCAGCAGCACAATCTGTGACCTTACTCCTTTTTCATAAAGGGCACTTAAGCTAAATGAACTCCTTGCCCGCGTTCCTGGAAAACAAAAGTCTTGGTTTGACCTCAGAATTTCTGCAGCAGTCCCCAAAGTGAGTCTCTTTTCCCTGTGCAGCTCCAGCAGATTGGAAGGTCAGCACTGGGCACACGGTTGATGCAATTACAGCTTTCTGAACATTTTTGTCTGGAGATCTTTAGAATAATTTAAGTGGTTTGAGTATAACTGAGTGAAAAAGGAACTGCCACGCATGAACCACATCAGAAATTTCCCGTGCTGAGGCACATGGCTGATTTCAAATTGCTACCAGTGCACCTGGAGGTAAATTGTCTATTTGGTAATGTGGGATGTGTAACTCTGGCCTAAAATATGGATTTTCCTAACAATTTTAATTGTCTAACGCACAGATAAATTTTAACTCCCAATATCACACTGCCAAAGCTGTGTGTCCCTGAGGGAAGGGTGAGGGGTGGGTGTGCTCTAAAGGGCTTTTTCCTGGTAGATTGTCCCTGACAGTGCTCAGAGAGAAGGTCACGGACCCCAAACGTGGGGCAAGTACACAAACCCCAAATAGTGCCCAAATACACAAACCCCAAATAGTGCCCAAATACACAAACCCCAAAGTACTGGCCAAATACAAACCCCAAACTATTGGCCAAATAAACAAACGCCAAACTATGGGCCAAGCACACAGACCCCAAACGTGGGCCAAATACACAAACCCCAAACTATTGGCCAAGTACACAAGCCCCAAATAGTGCCCAAATACACAAACCCCCAAACTACTGCCCAAATACACAAACCCCAAAGTACTGGCCAAATACAGACCCCAAACTATTGGCCAAACACACAAACCCCAAATGTGGGCCAAATACACAAACCCCAAATAGTGCCCAAATACACAACCCCCAAACTATTGGCCAAACACACAACCCCCAAACTATTGGCCAAATAAACAAACCCCCAAGTTATTGGCCAAACACACAAACCCCAAATAGTGCCCAAATACACAAACCCCAAATTATTGGCCAAACACACAAACCCCAAGTTACTGCCCAATAATGTGCAGAGCAAAGGCTGCAAAGCCAGGCCAGCAGCAGAGCTATCCCACCAGCAGAGCAGAGGATGGAGGCACTGCCAGCACAGCAGCACCAGCAGAGCTCCCAGGAGAACTTTATCAGGATGCCTTTAAGTGCTCAGCTTTATAAAACATAAATACCACGGCCCTGTCTGCTTTCATTTGTGCATCACCCAGCGAGGGGATGGCAAAGTCAGGCTGCCCCTGGGTGCTCTCTCTGAGTCACCTTGAGCAGAGCAGCGATTTCTGCTGGCAGCAGGAGCAGGCAGTGCCACAACAGCCCTGTCCCTGCCTCTCAGCACAGCCAAACTGCTCCTTCCCACCCCCCTCCACCCCCCAGAAGCCTCAAACCCTTCATTTCAGAACTGCCACCTTCATTGCATTGTGGTCACAATCCTTTAAAATAGCTCCTTCAAGAATCAGACTGTATTTGAAGCTGCATGAAAAAAAAACAAACCCAACTAATGCATTTCAATTAATTAATTTTGAGGTTATGTTTGAAAAATCAACACTGCCTTAAAGACAACTCATTGCCCTTTAGAAAATATGTGAGAATAAAATGAGATATCACAAGGCCACTACAGCTTTATCTGCACGGAAATCACTTCCATACTGAACCTCCTCCAACAGAGTCAAAAATCTGCACTAATTTGCTCTATATTGGGACTGTGAATTATGCAACCAGCTGGGAAACTGGACACCACCTCAGCATCACACCCTGCAGAGCCAGGAAAAACAGAGCCTCAGAGACTCTGGAACACCAGAAATGCGAGACACAAGTCGTGTTCTGTGGTTGCTGCCATGAACTCTGCTTTACTGCTGAAGAGATTGTGTGAGGCATTTTATCTTCACAGACTGACAGACCACTGGAGCTCCAGTTCTAAAACTCATTATCCAACACCACTGCGCCAGAGCAGGACACAGCAAAGCACTAAAATGTTCTTTTGGCTGTTTCTGAACTTTGGAGAAAGATGTAGAGTGACAAATGAAGGCTATCAGAAGAGGGAAGTCACTTAAAATTATCCTTTGTTATTTACAAAATCTCTGTTTCAAAGATGTTTGTGGGAGAAATCGAGAATTTATGGTCATAGATGTGAGCAACTATTTTTAATTATTCTCAACAAAGCAGCTTCAGGCTTTAGTGGATAAAAATATCTTTTCCAGACACAAATATGAGACTGTAAACAGCAGATAATTAACAGTAAATAAAAATATTTGTGAAGACTAACAACTGAAATGGCCAACAGCGCTCTCCTGCCAACCTGAGGAGTCGTACAGGAATTCAGGCTGCAGGATTAAAAGTGGAATTAGAAGTAGCAGAGCTATCCTGGAAATGAAAAGGTGTCTAGAGTTACAAAAATCCTCATTTGCACCTGAGAAAAACTTGTCCTTGGGAGAAACTGGGTTATGACAAGGAAAGTTTCTTTGAGCCATGTTAGCACCAGGAACAAACACACAGAACAAAAGTAATTTTCTATTCATCTGCACTGGAAATTATCATTCGTTTTGAGTTGTCTAATTTGATTGGTTTTAATTAATTTACTGTTTCTTAGTTTTTAATATGCATACTATTCAGAAAAAAAAAATTGACAACTAAGTTTCAGAGGATATTAAAAAAGTGAAAATATTTTAGGTATTTGCATCTTCTGATGAAAGAGAAACTCCATTCCATAGACAAATACTGGCTGCACTTTGTGAACTCTCATATCCTTTACCTTGTCAATAAAAAAAGTGAAGATAAATTGAAATTTGGAAGGCTCTGCCATCCTTAAAAACTATGAGTAACACGTTATTTAAGAAAGGTCACTAATTAAAATTGTGTGAAATAGAACAAAACAGTTTTCATGATTGTAAAAGCATTTTCTTACTCCAGGAGTATCTGTTTTTCCCTGTGCTGTAAAAATAAATATCTCATTACTTTTATATTCAACTATTGAAGGGGTTAGCCATAGGATAATGATGATTCTGATCACTTTTAAAGGCAGGAGAAGGTGAAGAAAAACAACTTGGATTAACTATAAATAAAAAGCTGTTTACCTGCTAACACTGCTCAGCACAAGCTCACCCATTTTATAGCAGCTTCTCACCTGGAACTCATCACAGGAAAAACCAACCTTGAGAGGGCTGCTATCACCTGCAAAAGCCTTTTGTTAAAAACCACTTCAGAGCTTGGAGCTGGGGCAAGCAGGGATTTGAAATGAACACCAGTTCCCAACCCCTGCCTTCAGAAAAGAAATCAAAACAGAGTTAAAAAGATAAATCATACAACTACAAGATATTACCACTGCCTTGCCCACTGAGTAGCCAAATTAGAAGTAAACCCAAGAGAAGAATGACATTTGGGAAGATATTTTCTTGAGGGTTGGTTTGATTTTGGTTTTTGGTTTTTTTTTCTTTTTTTTTCTTTTTTTTTTTTCTTTTCCTTTTTCTTTTTTTCAGGTCACTTCTGTACTCATCCAAGTCTGGCTAAAGTCCACAAATAACCTGAGATGGAGTCAGATTTCCAAGTATGGGAAATAACTTGAATGGAAAATGTCATAATTTGAACTTTTCTGCTTCGCAAATTTTATGGCAAAAAAGAGAAATAGCAGCAAGATCCTTTTTGTGTAGAAAATGAGGAATAAAGACAAATTGAACTAATATTTAAAGACATAATTATTCTGTAATTTAAACATTTTCTTCAGAGCACAGTGAGAGCCAGAGATAAATGGTGAGGTGACACTAAAACTACAGGCAGTATGGATTATTGTAAAAGGAAAATTTACAAATTTACAGCTAAAATAAGTTTATACACTAAAACTACAACTTAACTTCTGTACAGGAATTATTTGACATTTTGGGTTATTTCTGCATGCAGAGCCAGTGAACTGCCTGCTTTGAGTCAGTATAAAATTTTATAGCATATAAAATTTTTATATGAAATATTGGTGCCAGCACAGAATTTTTTAGACATGTGTGTTATTTGTCTACAGAGAATCCAACACAGATTCACATATGTGTAATATCTATACATACACAGAGCTTTTGGCCTCATTTTCTGCACAGCAAAAAATGACTTTTAAGGCCTGACCATTCCCCCTTACACAGCAGTGAGTGACAGAAAAGACACGGTGCCTTCTGAATGACAAATTGTTTTGACGTTTATGTTAAAAGTGTTTTACCTCTCACATCTTTAATTTGCACCACAGACAGGTTGTCTAAAATATGTTCTTAAATACATCAGCCCTGCTCAGGGAGCATTTTACTCAGGGATTTGTCTGCTCCACTCAGCTCTGTCTGAGGGGCTCCTGTGTGTGACATGCCACGAAGCATCTCCTCATCATCCCTGCTGGAAACTGCTGGCATCGGGGCAAGGGCACGCTGACAAACACCACGAGCATCAGAGTCACTCTGTGTGATCCTCAGATAGGCATTACCAAAGAAAAGGCACCCAAAAATCCTACAGAATGAAGCTGAAGCCTCACAGAGAAGAGATGTGACATATGCTCCACCACGAGGCTGTTTCTTTCTGGATTACCATAAACCTCACAACGCCGAACAAATGAATAAATTATTTCATGCTTGACACTCTTTCTTCAATACACCTCAGCTACAAACCATCAAGGCTTGCTCTGTATGCCAAACACCCTTTTAATTGATAAATAATCTGCACAGCTGTCGGGCTGGAGCTGCAGCTCTCAGGGTTAACAAATTCTGATTCTTGTGTCTGAGCACAGCTGGACCACAGCTGGAATGTGCCTTTTCACCAGCACCCCTCAGCACAGAGCTGGGACAATTGCTCTGCTCCAAGGCCAATATTGCCATCAAATTCTGGTATTTTTATATTGTTTTGGAATGAACTTCAGGCTTGGGTTTGTTGTTATTCTTGTTTGTTGTTCTGTCATTTGTCTCCTCCACCTTGGAACCCTAACAGCCCCCTCATCTTAGGAGCAGAGCATTCTACATTTGGACAGTTCTGTTTATACATTTCTAGAACAGTGCATTTTTAAGGAGTAAGGTAAGTCCTGATCCATGAAGCAATCAGTGTAACACTTGTAAATAATTCACCGCTGGGCAGAGGTAAAATTTCAAATACTCATTTATACCTCCATCTTCCTTTTCAGAGCTGGATTTTTTGACTCTTCATCAAGTGGTTTTGAAGCCTGTTGAATTTCTTTTTTAATCTGGACATTTGGGAAGCTTAAATGCTGAATGGACTGGATGCTCTACTAAAATATACTTAAACAATGCCTTGGGAATGACTGAGTTCTATAAAATGCTATAAAATTCTGCAGTTCCTCTGGAGTTCACACCTAAAGAACAGCTCACTCCTTTTTGAACCATGTCTAAAAATAGCACAAGAACTTTGCTGCCATTCACTGTGTCTTGCTCTGATATATTTATTTTTGATAGATAATTCTGAGGTTGATTTGCTTGCTCAACCCACAGGTAATAAACCACGTGAATTAATTTAGTTTCATATCAAGGTGCACTCTGCTGTTGTAACAGCTGTTTAAAACAGCTCACAGGTGAGGCATTCTGTAAGAGCTGAGTGCATCAAAACCAATAAAAAGTGAGTGAAAGTAAAGTACACCTTCTAAATTTTGCCCACACTGCTATCTAAAAGAAACACAGAGCTCTTTTTCCCCTGAAAGTGAGTGCATTCACAAAACAAAGCATAAACCCAGATAAAATATGAACAGAACCAGCCCATACTCTCCATATGTTTGAAGAGATATGGCCCCAAATTTTCAGTGTACTTAAGTTTTATTTCTTGGCAAATGCTTTCAAAAACCCACCAGAGCTGGGGGAGAACGAGCAAGGCCACATTTTCAGCTGCATTCTCCTGTAAAAAGGCAGAACTTTTAGAAGAGAAGGCTCTGGGGAGACTCAGAGCCCCTTCCAGTGCCTAAAGGGGCTCCAGTGTGACAGCTTGTGACAAGAGCAGGGAGTGACAGGAGCCAGGGAATGGCTTCAGGCAGAGGGAGGGATGGGATTTCGGAGGGAATTCTCCATGTGGGACACTGCCTGTAGCTGCCCCCCTCCCTCCCTGGGGGTGTTCAAGGCCAGGTTAAAAAAGGCTTTGAGCAAACTGGGCTGATGGAGGGTGGGGCAGGGGGGTTGGAATGGTTCAGGTGATTTTTAAGCTCCCAAAGCACTCCATAATTCTATGGCTGCACCTTGAAAGATGCAGGCTGCTGTTTTCAATATTGGTGATATATCACAGTGCCCAGCCCAGGAAGAAACTCACTTTATGACTTAAGAGCTACTGACTTCAGTATTTGCAGTAGTGAATGTGCAAAAAACGCCTGTAAAATATTATTTCCAGTTAAATTACCCCTGCACAGTTAGCAAGCCAATAAATCCTTATGAAGATCAGACATTGAGGAGGATCTATGATTATATTTCTGATGGAAGGAAATGGCACCGTTAGGGAGGATGACTCTGTCTGCATCTTGAGGATGTGTAAAAAGAAAGTTTCTGCCTTAATTTATGCTGTTTGAAAGACCTGAACTAGTTTTTTAAAACTTTATCCTTCAAAGGCATTCTTAATATTCAAAAAGACCTTGCTAATTAACTCCTAAAACTACCTCAAGTCCAACCTGCTTTTCCTGCTCCTTAGAAAAGTTTTAATTACACAGATTAAGCACTGGAATTGCAGCTGTCACCTTCCAATAGCTTTTTTCCTTTTTAAATAAGGTGTTTTGGTGCTGATCTCTCCTGTGCTTTGAGCAGAGCTTTGGATGGGTTGCTTTTATGATGTAGCAGTTGCATATGACTATTAAAAATGATGTGACAGCACAGGAGGCACATTTAACACTCCCAGCACATGGAGCTCTCTCCTGACGTGTTTTGACATCTGGCAATCAGACTGGGCTTAGCCCAACCCTGAGACAGAATTGCCTGAACTCCTCAGTGAATGAGGAATTCCTCAGTAATTCAGAATTCCCTGAACTCCTGCAGTGGTGCTTCCAGGGAAAGCAGGCACTGCCAGCACTGCCAGGGTGTGGTGGCAGGGGAAGGGTCAGAGCTCCTTCAGGGTGAGCTCCACATCCACTGTGACAACAATTCAACATCACAGGCCCCCAGACAAGTGCTGGAAACTTCTCTACTAAAAACACCCAGCACAGCTTGGCAGGGATCAGCCCCTGATCCCAGATCCCAGCCCCTTTTCCAGCAGGAGGTTGGATGAGGTGACCTCGAAGTCCCCTCCAGAACAGACCTTCCCATGAACATTTCCATGAGCAGACCTTTCCCTGAACATTTCCATGAGCAGACCTTTCCTTTTCCAGGCTATGGACACACAAACACCACCATGGGCAGGAAGGTGGCCACAGGAAGGTCTCACCTGTGCCACCCTCACTGCAGAGGGAATCACACACCGGAGTGGAAAATCCCCTGGGCTGTGAGAAGGTTCCCAGTTCCTGGTGCCAGGCTCCCCCTCCCAGGCCAGCACAGTGTGCTCATGGGTTCAGGGAGCTCCTCCAACATCCCAGGTGCAGGCAGAGCTCTCCAGCTGGAATCCAGCACCTCCATTCCCTGGAATCCCTCTGGCCTCAGCCCTGTGCAGGTTCTGCCTGACAGGCACTTAGTGAAGCATGGAGATGCTGTCCAGTTTAGAAATAGAATAAAAATAATTACTAATCATTACCACTACAGCACAATGGCTCACACAGAATATGCAGTCAAAACCTAAATTACTCCAATTATCTTTTAATCAAGGTCTAATAATATTTACTGCAGTGGGCTCAGCTGGAAGCACTTTCCCAGCTCCAGCTCAGATAAACTGACCAGGATCTGTGTGCTCAGGAACTGCAGCCACTTGTCACAAACAGCTCCAGAACACCCTGAAGGAAGTACCCACTTCCCAACAAACACCAAGGAGAACTCACACATTTCAGAGCAACAGAAAACTGATCTGTGGTACAGATCCAGAGTCACTCAGCAGGGATGCACAAGTGATGCAGGGGCAGCTGATCCAGGCATTCTCCTCATTCTCCTCAGCAGCTGAAAAATCCTGCTGCCACCTCCCAGTGCTCTCCAGGAATTCCCACTGAGCCACAACTCCTCAGGTCTCCCTTGTTCCCCCACCTGAGCTCCCTGTGGCCAGGACAAGCATCCCACCTGAACTCAGCATCCCCTCAAGCCAAGGTTTCTCTGAGAAGTTTTCTTCTGCTGAGATGCACAAAGAGCATTTCCTCTCAACATCTGCCACGTGTGATGTTTCCTGTCCATCAATTTAATTGAGTGTTTTGATACTTAAAAAGAAATGTTATAGGTAAGTAGATAGAGAGCAAGAAGAATTCAAAGGAAGAATGGCACATGGGTTATATCATTTTCACATCTTTAATGGCTTATGAAACTCCGAGCTTCTGCTTCCAAAAGGAATTTTAAAAGTCCTAACACATAGGAAAATCTGATACATTCTCCTAATAAATCAGTATGTTTTTACAGACTCTTTCCTAAGTGTAGAGTGTATTCTGTGCTTACACCAATTCATCTCATGAAGGCAGGATGGGTCCTTCAAACCCCGAAAATCAGAGAGAAAAGCTCATGTGTGGCCTGGAGCAGCACACTCCCAGCCTCCTGCTCCTCCATAGCTCTGCTTTTCCAGTCCTCACTGGCACAGCTCAGTCACTTCTGCCTTGCCCTGGATACCAGACTCAGGACTGTGAATGCAGAGCTCAGCAAGCTGAGGGACCACACTGGTTCTGCAAGTAAAAAAGCACCACTCACAGGACAAACCAGTTCTGATCCCAGTTCTGAGTTTCAATGCCTCATCTGGTTTTGTTTGGGTCTTTAAATCGATGAAAGGGTGCTGGCACTTGTGATTAAGAGGTCAAGCACTGAATACAAAAGTTTTTTAATCTACTTTTTCCCTCAACCAGCACTCAGTGTCCCGAGTTATTCAGAGCAGCAGGAGGCTGTGGGTGAACACTGCCCATGGCCACAAATCCAGGGAAAAGCCTCATGATCACCCACGCCTGAAGTAAATAAACCCAATGGGAGTTCACACAATCCAAGCACATATATTACCTTTCAAATTCAATAATTGCATTCGTTCCCTTCTTCTGAACTATCAATTCCTCTTTGGAAAGCTTAAAAAAAATTAAACATTGGTTTTTGGGTGGCTCTTTTTTATTTTTTTGTGTGTGTTTTGAGGAAAGGGAGCCTCTTTTGTTGTTACACAAAAAAAGAAGCAAGAAAGGTACTCCCTTGGACAGAGTCCGTTAAAAATCAGATTATTTCCACAGCATTCTCTCATTATTCACCTGACAGTAAAATATGTACACTCATTGTCTCTCTTTGAATGCCTATTTTTATCTGACTGAGGCTATATGGTCATTTTTGTACTTATTACTGAGTTACTAAGTTTTTTTTCTTCCTTCTTCTAAAGCATGTTTTTCTGTTCTCAAAAACTGGGCCACATGCCTCTGAGGAGAAAGTAGTGCATTATTTCATTCCCACCTTTTCTTCTTTTTTGGCATCTCTGAGGCCTGCTATGCCCAGAAGTGCTTCCACTCAAGCTGGACCATCAAATCAATTATCACAGCAGTCTGCTTCCTAAATATGAATGGCAATGAATGACAACAGGCAAGGCCAACTTTCAGCTTGGATTTGTCATTGGGAATGTAAATTTTTTTTGTTTTGCTTTACAGATGTTTGGCAAAGTGGCAATTTGACCAAACTCTTCCCCCTGCTGTCTGCAGCTGCATTCTGTGGCTCCCCAGATGAAAATCCTCCCTTTTGCTACGCCAAAGACAGAAAAAGAAGAGAGAAAATAAAACACAGGGAACTATCCTCACCATAAAAGTTCTCTTTTCTGCTTATCTTTTACTACAATCATTGCTGGCAGTGGAGAAAAGGAAAAGCACAATGACTGTTTCCACTCCTAGATGTCCCCAATTTCAAGGTGCAATTGTTTTTAGAGCTGTTGCATCACTTCACAAGAGCTCCCCACTTCCAGCAATGTGTCAGGGCTTTGCAGCTGGAGTGAGCAGGGCCTTGGGACAGCCCTGAAAGATTAATTGTTGTAGGAAAGGACCCGTGTACAACACAGCACAGTGCAAGCAAACACAGTAAATTAGGAAAAAAAACCGGGAAATCTTATCCCTTACTCACAGCCATAGTTTGGAATTCATGTTTTCCCTACTGAGAAACCACTTATTCTTTTGCTAAGAAAAGAATTCAAGTATATAAGTACTAATTGTGATGCTAAAAAATGTATTTCTGGGGCTGTCCTTCACTGACACTACTCATTCAAAAACCTCACGAAGACATTGTCAAAAGAATGACATTTCTATTAAAGCCTGGCTTAATTTCTGGAGAAATGATTATATACTATGAAAGGGGATTTTAGACAGGAACTGGGACTCATACCCAAAAACTTTGGGGTGAGAACACTGCAAAGGCTGCATTAGTGCCAGTACACATAATCCCAGTGGTCATACAGCAAAGATTGTATTGCCAATTTTAGTAAAAACAATTCCAGCCAAGCAGGCAGCGATTTATTTCTTCCCTCACAGACACACGAGGAAATAACACAAAAATCTCTTGGCTGAGATGCTTTGGAAAGGCTCTGTGGGCAGGGAGGGAGCTCTGTCCTGCTGGGAAGGGAGGGCTGGTGGTTCCACCTGGTGGCACCCACCTGGCCCCAGTGGGCAGCCCAGGCCACAGACTGGGACAGAGCTGGTGCTGCCACCACTGTGACCCATCCCAGCTGTCACGTGCTCTAGGGCCATCAGGTATGCAAGGGACAAACCTCCAGCTTGTACAAGTTAGTCACTTCAGTTATTCACTCGCTGAACATCAATTTTCATTGCATTTTATTTCATTTCAGAACCCAGACAGTGTCATTTCCTCCTTAAGCCATAAGGGCTCTTCCCAGGAGTCCCTTCCAATTGATTCATTTGCTGAAATGACAGGATTTCTACAACAAATTGTCAGAAAATTCTGTGTACGAGATGACATTTGTGGGTCCTTTTGTTGTTTTTTTTTAAAAAACAACTTCTCTCATCTATGGCCAAGAGCAAGTTCTTCCTGGGTCAGACTGCTTGAGCAGCTGAGGAAAAAAAAAGGCTTTTTCTGCTGAGGGCTTTGATGCTCTCTCAAGAAAGCTGCTTTTATCCAGGGCCCCTGCTCACCCATCAGCACAGGAACCTGAGCACCACCACCCTGCTTCACTGACTTTTAGCTCCCCACCAGCAGGGACAGTCTTCAGTAAATGATTGATTTAAACCCATCTCTCTGTCTGCCTGGAACTACAACAGAAACAATTCAGCCCTTTCTTTCCAATAAAATAACATCCAGAGGTGCCACAGATTAGCTAAATCAGGTTTGGGGATTTTGGTAAAGTGTGAACACCTCACTTGTGAAGACATCTCTGAAATTATCTTTTGGAATTGTATAACATCCTGAAAATGCAAAACGTTAAAAACGCTGGTAGGGTGTTATTTATAACAGAGCATTTCTAAATGAAGATATTTCAGAATACAGAGGGCAAAGAGAGAGATTTTACAGCAACCAAACCCCAAACACAGCGAGGTGAGCTACAGCCACCATCTCCCGACCATTTCCCGCTGCGTGAGAGAAGGAGAGGAAGGTTTGGAAGGTTCCCTTTGGTTTCCTTTCCTTCCCCAGGTCCCATCTGGAGCTGTGAGCTCTGCTCCACGGGACAAGGAGCCAGTCAGGAGTGAAGGGCTGAGCTGCTCTGCAGCACATCCCCGGGCTGGAGTACTGCCACAGGGTGTTGGGAGCTGGATTGTGGCTGGAAAGGCTGACAGGTCACAGATTTATCTCTCTAAATCAAACTCTGTGTGTTTAGCTAAACTCAGTGGACTTGAACTAATTAGCCCATCATTACAGTAAATTCATACTGAGTAATTTTCAAAAGGCTAAAGCCAGAGCCCGGAGTATTTACACTTAACCTGAAGTCCTGATAGCAACAGTGAACTACTGGAGAGATTTCTTCTTTCAAAAGGACCAAATGCAACCTTCCCATGCCAACTGTTCAAGGTGAAGCCCTTTCTAAAACAGACATTTAAAAAAATCCCAGCAATCCCAGCAAACTGCCAAACCTGCCCCACAAAGGTTCAGTCACTCCCTAAATTCTCCCCCCTCACTGCTACACAAGTTTCTGATTCTCCAACAACACGTTTTAACAGATTTTCCTAAGAAGTTTAAGGACAACTCAGAAATTGATTCATTTCTGTTCACTTAGATGAAGAGCTGCTACTCCTTTAGACAAAATCATGATTGCCTTCAGTGAAGAGATATCTTTTTTTGGAATGTAAATTCCTTAGCAATAGTGTCTCTATTATTTCAACACAAAGTAAATATTCAGAAGACTCCATAAACATAATTCCAGCTTCCTTTCTGAGTGGTTATCCATTAGAAGAAAAAAAAGAAACTTCTAGTAAATCTCCCTTTAAGGTTTACATTCTGGTAAAGTAGATTTAAAAATAAACTAAGCTTTTGTCAAAACCATCTTATAATGAACAGATTTTACAAGTAAAGAAATTGCCAGTCATCTTTGGAATGTCTGACAGGGATGATAAAGTACTTTTTCAGGACTGAATCCTCAGATCCAGGTGGTTTTTCTTGTTCTGGTTTGGTTTTTTGGTAGTTTTTTTTTTTTGGGGGGGGTTTTCTTCTTTTTTTAGGTGGCTTGTCTTGTTTTGTTTCTTTTGTAAGGAAATCATTTATTTCCAAATTGTTGATTCAACACCTTGCTGGGTTTTACTCAGCCCTCAGTAATGCTGGAATTTGCTGCTGTTCTCAGACTCCAGTTCTGCTCCATGAAGTCGTGAGGCCCTTCTGGGTCCTCCTCCCGTTCTGTTTTGGGATCATTCTCACAGAGCTTAAAGCCAGCTGAGCTGACAGTGTCACCTGATCACAGAACAGAAAATGCTGTGGCCCTCCAAGCTGAATTACTTCTCGTTCTCCTGAGGGAATGCTGACAATAATGGCTTTTTTTCCTATTATGTTATTTTAGAAACCTGTTCCCTTTAAAATTAAAGAAAAAATCATCCTCACAATGACTGACCATTTTCCCCGTTTCAGTGTGGTATGTCTATTTTAATTTGTAATTTAAATTGGTAGGGAAAAATGCAGGAAGGCTGACATTCCACTGCAGTAATATATTCATGGAATTACAGACACATAGACAGCACTGTAAAATTTTATATACTTGCCTTATAATTATTTAAATAGAATCTTCTTCCCCAACAGAAGAAATAACCAATGCAACAAAAAATGGAAGGAAAAAAAAATACAGGAACCATGGAGAAAATGAGAAGTGAATATAATGTAGATCTAAGGAAGAACTTTAGTATCTTTGTTATTTTTAGACCTCCATCTGGAAGGCACTGCACAGTGTGTATATAGTTTTTAAATAACAATATTATGACATTATATACTTCCATGAGAGGGTAAAGGAAGTGAGCTAATACACACACTAATAGATATATTAGTGATAATGTTCTTACAAAATCTTCTATCAAAGCCTATTATATCACTTTTTCCTCCAAAAGAGACATCAGCTGTGTAACAGGCAGAGATCTTCCACTGAGGAGATCAACAAACCTTATCAAAGGTTCACTTCTGCAGTGTTTTGAGGATGGCTCAATGAAACCAGCTCTTTTAAGGCTGGTGTCTGCTTTTTACAGAATAAAGGCAATTCTGGGATTTGAAACTAGTTACCCTAAAATACAGGACTATCAGAATTATTATTAATGCACCTCATCAATATCTCACACCTGGTTTTAGACATCATTAAAAATAACTTCACCCTAATTGCAGCACCCTTTAAAATATAACAGCACTGAAAGTGAAACAACCTAGCAGTGCAAATGTCCTACAATTAACCAGCATGGATGGTGCTCAGGATGGGAGAGCAATTTTGGAGCTGCACACGTTACAAATGTACCAGCTCAGCCACATTATGCTCAGGCAATAATGTGCAATAATTAGATGAACCACCTGTGCTGCAGTTTCAGAAATGCAGCGGAGGTACCGACAGGAAATTGGGTTTGAAATGAAGATGGACCAGGGCTCAACACGGCTCCCGAAATTCCAACTCGCCTGCAGCACTCCAGTGACTGCACTGCCAGGCAAAGGCAGGCCTGCAGTCTGCTAAGCCCAATATATTGTCTATAAATGGCCAGAGATGCCTTGTAGAAGACAAAAAATCACAGTACAAAACCAGCCAGCAACCTGCCAATACACAAAACAGCTCCCGAAAGTGATCCTCTCCCAAATTCCTAGAAGCATAAAAGCAATCCAGTTGAAGACAAGGTGATATTAAAAATCTATGCCACAAAATTGGTATAATTTTCCACTTGTAATAAAGGCCAAACCCCTAATGAGCACCTGAATAGCAGAATTCCCAGTACAGGATGCAGCCTGCAGTGCCCATTCCACACGTGGTGCCCTCTGCAGAGCTCCTCCAAGAGCACTGCTGGCCTCCACCTGTCCCTCTGCCACACCTGGGTTACACCTTTACCTTACCCTCTCACAGATTATTAAACTGAAAACATCAGGAAAATAAAATTCCTTGATGCTGCTGAGCTGCTGGCCTGGCACAGAATGCCACGAGTGCCTGCCCGAGGTGGTGCCAGGACTCTGTAACATTTTGGGTGAGGTGAACACAGAATCTGACTTCCTCCTGCTAATGCAACAAGAAAATGAGAAGTTTCATGGTTTGCTCTGTTACATCATAACCCATAGGGTAAATACTGTCTTTGCAGGAAGGAAACTAATTAAGTTTGGAGTTCAGATGACAGCCATAATTAGGAACTCTGGGCCAGTGTCTCCGTGCTGAGGTTGGGGGACTCAGTTCTACAGGAGGAACAGAAATCCTCCCTATCTACAAAATAACCATTTGGACCTAATGTCACGTCAATTAATCCCCTCCCAAGCCATACACTGCAACAGTGATTTTCATCTTTCCATTCATTATGTATATATATTAAAATATTAAAGCCCATGTGCTTTACCTCAGTAAACAGTACTGTGGGAGAAAATTTTTCAAATGGAAGTGTTTCACAATAATTGCATGATAACAGTGTCAGCACTGACAAAGAAAACTCAAATGGCCAAATGCAAATTAAGTTAGCCTTGCATGTCGTTCATTACTACTCGTGTAGCTGGTAAATGAATGCACGAATATCCTTTCTCTGCATGTCAAAGAAGTTCCTCTGACTTCAGCTACTGCATAAAGATGGAGCCAAAACTCAGCCATCAATCTCTGCAAATGGAGCCTTCCCATCGAGCAGGACATAGCTCATTAAAATAGAACAGTTTTCAGATTCAGTGTGAATTAAAAAATAAATAAATTCAGAATGGTGAGTGACTTCCAGCTCGTGCAAAATCCTGCTCTGTGACCTCGGCAGCCTCCTCCTGGACCTCTCTTTTTGATAGGCTGCTTACTGGGAAAAGCTCCCTGGTTCTCAGGAAAGCTTTGTTTTATTTCTAAAAATCTATTTCACAACACAGGACATGCGAAAAGGCTTTTGGATTTCTAAGGGCTTTTAGGAGGTTCAGAGGCAACTGTGCCAAATCAACTCGAAGAGAAAGGAGCTCCATAATAAATACTGTGTGTGACTCTAGAGCTGCTCTGGGTACCTGCAGAGCCCTGTGATCAAACAGGCAAAAACAACTTTAAAGATAGAATAAACATAAATTTAAAAAATATATAAATAAATAATTATAAATATAAATACAATAAATAAATACAAATAAATAAAATTAATTATAGATATAAAAGAAATATAAATAAATACAAATATGCATGAAAACTTAAAATTAAATACAATATTCTATTTCAAGGTCTGGAGCAACTGGCACAGTTGTGCCTCAGATGTTCTGTGGTACAACCTGCAGATGCCATGAGGCTGCAGAAAAGTCCTCAGTGCTTCCATGGAACTCCCATCACCATTTGTGGAAAGTGGGCTTTTACTTCAAAAGGCACAAAAATTTAGAATTTCCTATTTTTGGATCTTTGCTAAATTTGATGAATAAAGTAACAACCAGCGCTGATTTTTAAAAATGCTGAAACTGGAAAAAATATTCTGAAACTTTACAGGGAGAAGTTTTCCCAGTGCACTGAAATGCACTCTGAAGCACACTGATAAAAGCAAGGGGTACAGAGCTCTCCCCAGCCCGGGCAGGTAATGAAATACTTTAGATGAACAACAAACTCAGGGGTAATTAGTCACAATTAAACAGCACAGAAACCTTCTGAAGGACATTTAGCACCACGTGCACGTGCCTTTGCCACTCGATGGCACGTTTTCATTTGCTCAAGAAAAAATTAAAAAGAAAAGAAGAAAAAAGATTAAGAAGAAAAATTCTTGTATTGGGAAATAAGAACACCTTAAATGGCAAATTACAACTTAGGTTTAGAGAAGGCAGCAGCACAAAGTCCACAATCCCATTTCTCCCCAAACATTTACAAACACCTGACGTGCTCCAGGTCACCACGTGGACAATCCCTGCGTACCAAGAGCAGAAAATCAATTCCAAAGACAACAAATCAATCCCAGCACTGCCTCCAGAGAAGGGGAGCACACCCACAGAGGTGACAGCAATTATGCAAAGGTACAGAATTCCTGAATTCCTGTCTCTCTGCCCACCCAGGCAGGGGTGCTGAGGTGTTCCCAGAGCTCCTCACTCCCTGCCTGCTCCAAGGAACGGGGTGTCCCCCTAAAAACCTGCAGGATCCAGGCTGAGCAGGCTGGGGCCTCTTCAGTCCCTTTTTGTCCACTTCTCCTCCATCCTGCTTGCAAGGAGAACTCTGACAACTCACAGAATTCAGGTTTGGGCTGCAAGGGACCTTAAAAAATCATCTATTTCCAACCCCCTGGCATGGGCAGAGACACCTCCCCCTGTCAAATAAAATCTCCACATATTAAAGCTGTTTGTTCCATGCCAGGCCACCAGGAAAATGCATTATCTAACTACTCCTTTAATTACAAAAGCCACAAGACAAACTGCAGACACAGCAAAGATAGATTATACCACAAATACCTATTTTTAAACAGCTTTGGGACTCTTTATGGAGCTCTCAGGACTTGGGTAATTTGCTGAGATTCCATCTGAATGGTGCCCATATTTATATTTAGAAATAAAAAGCAAACTTAAATCTACAATAATGCCATGATAGCAAAATGAGTGCATTTATTCTTGGTGATCTAGTTTAGCTCTTGCTATTCCAGATGTGGCAATTTTGAAGCACTTGGACACATGTGAGTCTCATTAATCCACAGCACCTGACTGTAAGCAAAAATCCTCCATTTCACAACTGAATGGCAAACATGCCTTTAAATGCTCAGCCCCTATAAGTAAAAATGTTTGAAAAGATGAACAAGTTCAAAATACAAACTGATTTTTAAACTCAAGACTAAATTTTTATAGTCCATTATGGATATTTCCAACTTCACTACAGGTATTTAATGTTAAGGATCTGTTCCTCTGAGCACAAGAGATTTTACTGAGCACAAATCCAGTGCACCTCCCACCTCCTTGCATTTTGACATTTATGATTTCCTCACCAATTCACAGATGCAAGCATATCAAACCCAGCTTATTCAGACAACTGTCACATCCAGAGTGACTGACACTGCTTTCAGGAAAGCAAATTGGCTCTGACTGAAGGTTTTTATTTGAATGTGGTTCAGGTAAATGAGGACTGTGCACCCAGAAACCCAACTGACCCTCCAGATTTTATCTAACATGAGCAGTGCAAAGGTAAAATCAGGTTATTAAGGCAGACAAGCCAGGGTGAGTCTTCAAGCACAGTCTGTCTCCAAGCAGAAGACACAAGATTGCTAAAATGATAACCTGTTGTTAGAATTCTCATGTAAAACATCCACCTACTTAAACCAACCCATATATCAAACCGAAATGTCTGAATGCCACATGAAAATTATCAAAAAATCATTAAAAAATAAGAACACTATTACCACAACACCTTCTTCTCTTGTAAAAGTTAAACAAGGCGTGGAAGCCCTTCCCAGGCAGGTTCACTGTCTCCCTTTCAGGGTGTCCTCTTAGAATGGAAACAACAACAGGGCAGCAACTGGTTTGATTTTGATGCAGGAATTAAAAATGAATCCAAAATGTGTGCTAAGAGAGCACAGGAAATCCTCAAGAAATGCACTGAGATCTAAAGCAGGAGAACTTTGCTCCATGTCCCTTGCAGCCCACAGAAATAATGGCCCAGAGCAGCAGGGAAGTTGCCAGAGGCTGTGTATATGGGAGAGGGCACTGGTTATTAACATTTCTGAAAGAAATTAAATTCTATGGCAAAAAAATTAGAAACTTAACAGGAAGAACCGTAGCAGAACAGTTAGCTCTGTGCAGAAATTTGCTTAAGCTAATTTAGAGAAAAAAAAATTATTCCTGAATTGGTCTTCTTTTAATAATTTCCTAGCCCAGGGCCAGGAAAAAGGGCAGCACAGTGCTGGCTGCAGATTTTAATGGCACCCTGTGATAAATGCCACCCAACATTGCTCTTTATCACACCAATACTGGCAAACTTGCAAAATGCAAGTGTATTTTTGGAAGAGGAGCCAACACTTCTAGAAACTGATTTCTAATTATTATTTTGTGGGCTCTATAAGCAAAGCAATCCTCTGAAAGGACAATCTCTCTCCCTAAAATCCAGGGGCTAGAAACAATAAAGGTGGAGTAATGAGCTCAGGGGAGAGAAACCACACAAAGTTTTTGCACACTGAGAAATCTACAGGAGAAAAAACACAGAGGAGTAGAGTGAAATGTAAAACTAGAGGAGGGGGGCATGAATTTATTATTATTATTACTTCCATGACCTGATAACAAAACCATTTTTACTGGAAAAGGGGTTGTAATGCAACCCATTAAAGTGTAGCTTTTCATTCCCAGGCTTAGCAAACAAATGTAATGCAGTGCAACAGATCTGAAATGGGTTTTATTGTCCTGAACCTGTGTGCACGTGGCACCAGCTGGTTTTTCCCCAGCAGGAGTACTGCAGTACTCTCCAAAGCCAATCAGCTCCTTAAATTCAAAATCCAGGCCCCACTGGAATATCAGCTGACTCAATGAAATTCCAAACACAGAAGTCAAAGTAACTGCATGAACCAGAAGATCAGTCAAAGGGATTTTCAATCAGCTCTGTCCCCTGTTTTTGCTGAGGAGTCCCTGGTTTTGACCCAGGCTCAATCATCTTCTCGGTTCTCTCAGCTGCAGCAGATTTTGGGCAATCTCCTCTGGTCCCTGGGAAGCTTTGCTTTGTCACCACTTGGTGACAAATGTCTCCTCAAGTCACAATACAGATAAACCATCTCTCAAAATGATACTGCTCAAGATAGGGAAAAAACCAAATTTTGATCGAGGAGCTCTTTCATGTGTGATCTGAGAGCAGAAACAAGCCCTGAATTAAGAATGATACTGGAGCTGTAGCAGAATTGACTTCATAGCATGAACAAATCAAGTAGCTTATTTTTATTTTTTTCATAAGATCATGCATATGGAAAATTAAAAATAATTATGCACTACCTTTGCTATTAAAGAAGGTAATGGAATTTGCCTTTACTCTTCTGTTCCTCTAAAAATACAAATCACCAGCCAACATGAACCTAAGCCCAGCTCACTGAGGATCAGGTGGGTAAACATGGCTTATTTATGGCTCTCTTTTGCCAAACATATCCAAACCAAGCTTCTGATTTTATGCCAAATAACTTCAACTGTAGATTTTTAAGACTGCATTTTTCTACTGTAAGACATGTTTCAAATGAAAAACTGCAAAACACGGTTACCATGAGCTTTGATGAAAAGTAAAAGCAGAGTAAATGCATTTCACACACTGTGTGCCGCTGGAATATCATAAGCAGAGAAGTGAATGAAGGAAATGCTGCCACTGATTAACTTCTCAAATTTTCTCAAAATCAGCTTTGCAGGAAGAAGCAATTGCTCAGTAAACTGGACAAAGTTCAGTCCAATACTATTGTTTTCCTCAGGAGAACGAAGGTAAATTAATGTATTTTGACTTTTAAGACCCCAAATGCCCAAAGTCCCTACCAAAGCAGAACACACCCAAGAGCAGTGCTTGGAAATGATCAGCTGAACACTCAAAGTCTTATCTGCTAAGAAGCTAATGCTCCTCATGGCACCACCTACAATGAATTAATTACACTTACAGCTGTAAGAATTAAGCACACTTAGTGCAGGGATGTTTAAATGCCATTTCAAATGTGACAGGAGCCCTTAGGGCACACAGTGACCTGGAGACAGAGCTGCAGGTTAAAAATCCACGCTGGGCTTTCACAGGAGCTCAGTGCCCAACAGCAGCCAACGGTGCCCAGTGGGAACTGCTGGAAAATCTTTGCCAAACACCTTCAGCCTGATGGGTTTGTGACCCAGAGCTGGGTTTGGTTTGTGACCCAGAGCTGGGTTTGGTTTGTGACCCAGAGCAGGGTGTGTGACCCAGAGCTGGGTTTGGTTTGTGACCCAGAGCAGGGTGTGTGACCCAGAGCAGGTGTGTGACCCACAGCTGGGTTTGGTTTGTGACCCAGAGCTGGGTTTGTGACCCAGAGCTGGGTGTGTGACCCAGAGCTGGGTGTGTGACCCAGAGCAGGGTGTGTGACCCAGAGCTGGGTTTGTGACCCAGAGCCGGGTTTGGTTTGTGACCCACAGCTGGGTTTGGTGTGTGACCCACAGCTGGGTTTGGTTTGTGACCCAGAGCTGGGTTTGGTTTGTGACCCACAGCTGGGTTTGGTGTGTGATCCACAGCTGGGGTTGGTTTGTGACCCAGAGCTGGGTTTGGTTTGTGACCCAGAGCTGGCTCTGGCCAGGATTCTCTCACCTTGTGCTCGCGGCGTGCGTTTCCTGCGGTCTCTGAAAGCTGCTCCCGACTGCAGGGCCTCCAGCAGGCTGTCCATCACTCCTGTCTCGTCACCCTCTGCGAGCAGCAGGAAAAGAAAATCAAATCAGCACACTGAAAGCAGACCTCAGACAGAAGGAAAAGTGGGAGCACTGTGGGGTTCCCGTGGTGCTGCCAAGGAAGGGGCGGCACCTCTCAGTGCCCCTGGCTGCTGCTGGCACTGCTGGCACTGCTGTGGCACTGCTGGCACTGCTGTGACACTGCTGTGACACTGCTGGCACTGCTGGCACTGCTGTGGCACTGCTGTGGCACTGCTGTGGCACTGCTGGCACTGCTGGGGCACTGCTGTGGCACTGCTGGCACTGCTGGGGCACTGCTGGCACTGCTGTGACACTGCTGGCACTGCTGTGGCACTGCTGTGGCACTGCTGGCACTGCTGGGGCACTGCTGGTACTGCTGGGGCACTGCTGGCACTGCTGTGACACTGCTGGCACTGCTGTGGCACTGCTGTGGCACTGCTGTGGCACTGCTGTGACACTGCTGTGGCACTGCTGGCACTGCTGTGGCACTGCTGTGGCACTGCTGGCACTGCTGGGGCACTGCTGGCACTGCTGGTACTGCTGGGGCACTGCTGGCACTGCTGTGACACTGCTGGCACTGCTGTGGCACTGCTGTGGCACTGCTGTGGCAATGCTGTGGCAATGCTGTGGCACTGCTGGCACTGCCTGCTCCAGGGGACACAGGTGATGCCATCCCCACTGCTCTCTCAGCTCAGAGATGTTCTCCTGTGCATTCCTGATGCCATCCTCCGCTGCTGCTGAGTGATGGCTGCTGGCGTATCTGAAGGCTGCTCTCAAGTGGAAACGGGTCAATCTAATCAATGCATCTGATGACACTGAACAGCACAAAGTTCAGTATTGCAGTGCAGAGAAAGTATTTTATGTGATGCCTCCAGACTTCATGATTCACCAAATCTTTGGGAAAAAATTATCTATACAGTCAGTAGCATGGATGGCCTTCAGGTGACACAAGGAAAGAATGAAGAGGGGATAATCAATGGTGTAACATTTCTTAACAGCTGAATTTTACTTCTGCTCAATTTTTCATTTGGCTTTTTTCATATCCAAGCTAACTCGCAGCCTTTAAATGGCTGGACTTTATGGTGCTTTATGGAAATCTGGGTAGAAAAATTACTTCTTTTTATATATTTGAGTCTTTACATGCCTTTGCATTTCAGTCTGTTAATAACAGTTGCCAGCAGCATTCAGCAGCATGAGAATTAGAGGGCAAAGAACTGAAAGGTTGCAAAACTATTGATGAATGCCTCTTTCTGCTCCCATATCTGTGTTATAACCCAAAACTAAAATATAGGTTAGACTCAGCAGGTAGGTGGACATTCCATCCACATCTCTCAGACTCCAAACTAATGGAAATTTCCCCATCTGGGAATGGGAAGATCATTACACTTCATGCAAAAAAAATTACATTACAGTAAAAAACTTCTGACTCACACGAAGTGTAGGAGGTTAAATGCACATTCAAGCTCTCAAATGTTCAAGTTTAAAAGCAGCCTATTAATGAATAAGCTGTTCTGTCCTGGTTCTCTGTTACATTCAGATTTATTAGACTCAATCCAGACCTGATGTAAGAGCACACCTAAAACAGTACCTGGCTCAAATTTCTACAAGCTGATCATTAGAATAACAACTTGGTGCCTTTAAATTATACATCAACCTAACTTAAACCATTCTACACACACTACACAACACAGAGTTCTCTCCAGGGGGAGAGGAGAGGGAGCAGAGCAAGTGCAGGGACCAGCACAAGGCTCTGAAACACCAGTTTTAATTACATTCCATCTAAGAGCCTTAAACAACTGAGCTCCTGCAAAATAAATAAGCAAATAAGCTTTTCTCAATTCCCACTCACATACAAAGCCAGAATTTTCTCTAAACTGTACGACATAATTGTTTTTCTTTGTGCTTCTTATCCTGCCCATGCTTATTCATTGATTTGTTGTTGGCTCTGTATTAAATTTACCTTCAAAATCAAAGGTGTGTGAATACACTTTGTCCAAATTAATACACATCAAGTTGGACTAAAACATTTAATGGCAGTGACTGCAGGCCCAGAACTAGTTAATATCTCAGAATATTAATGTGTAGAAAAATTACAATATTCTTCGATCTTCATTAGAAGTGAGAGTTGACAGAGTTTATTAGAAAAGACAAAAATCCTTCAATACTTCATGAATGTTTATGCAGTTTCCACTTTTTTGCTGACTGAGCTGCTCTACCTGCTAATTACTGCCACTGCCAAAAGCCAGCCTGGTTTTGGGATGCCAGAATATACCAGATAAAACTCATTATTAAGGAAGCTGCAGGACAGAGTGATGAGATTTTTAACTCCTCAAAGTAAAATTCGTGCACGGTCTGATCTCAGCAGTGCATCCTAATCACAGTCTTTGGGTGGTTAAAGAACTGCATTTTCAGGGAGCCTTGATTAAATCTGATAAATAAAATTCTACAGAAATTTCAGTCTTTCCCCATAGTTCTTGCTGCAGCTCTTCACAAAGTACCAGCCACCTCCTCCATTTGTCTTTTTGATACCACCCACAGCAATTTATAGACACAAATAAAAAAAGGGAGAGAGAAATTACCAGAAGTTTGAAAACTAAAAACTTATTTCTGGCATTTTTCTTCCACTGCCCTGTTTTGCTTTGAACTTTTAAGCACTTTTCAAAGTCTAATGTGTGTCCTGTAGAAACTTTTAAACAAGACTTTTTATTCATAACCAGCACCAGAATTTTTAATTGCAATATATTCACTTAAAAAGGTCAGCTCTCAATGTCTTTGGGAAAGCGTGTTTTTGTGTTCTCCTCATATATTTGCATTTTATTCATTTGCTAAATTCATTGTGCATGCATAATAAATATCTCCAGGAAGCAGTCCTGCTCTGCAGCTTGCAGCAGAGTGGTGTCTCGTGACTCTTATTTATTTTTTAATTAGAGGAGAAGAAGTGAGGACAGAAGTGAGGAGTGAACCCCCAGCCCAAGCCAGTTTACAAAACAAGGCAAACCCTTGCTTACACACCAATTAAGAATATTGTTGATGACAGCCTGACCTCAGGCTTAAATAAATCAATAGGAGGAGGAAAAAAACTGCTTTGTTGTATGAGCAGGCTATTGAAAACAGTGTTTGAAATGCACATTTTTTTATTTATTGGGAGAAAACATCCCTGCTGTGGCTTCACTGAGATGCTCCCACACAGCCCCTGGAGCCTCTTCCTGCAAGGACCACACCTCAAACAGGCTGTACTGGGAATTACCTGGAACAAGTGGGAAGAGGTTGCCTCTGTGTGGGAAGGAAAAGATTGTGCAGCTCACCAAAAAAAAACCCACCCCAAAAAATCCCATGTGATACCTCACTAATTACACCTGTAAATAAAGTCCTGCTGCAGTTTCAAGGCTGCATTTAAGCCACACTACTGAGCTACTTTTCATTTCTGTGAGGAGCAGATACTTAAGGCAGAACAAAACCATCAGTGCTTTTATCATGGTTAATAACTTCCTTTTTAAAGTTCCTTATAATTGAACAACTGCTCTGACATCTTAGGGAAAAAAGGAGTTTTGGGAACACATTTTGAGGAACACAAATCTTACACATTCTTAAGACTTTTTATCTTCTTTTTTTTTTTAATACTGGTGATGGTTTTGACTGGGATGGAGTTAATTTTGTTCCCAGCAGCTGGTGGGGGCTGTGTTTTGGAAGTGGAAACGGTGTTGATAATTTAAGGTTTTTCTTATCACTGAGCAGCCCCTACACAGAGCCAAGGGGTTTTGTGCTCCTCACCCCATCCCACCCTGATTCCTGAACCAGCCTTACACTAAAGCTGATCAATAATTACTTCTGAAATTCTTTTTAACACTCTAAGTTCTGCAAAATATCAACTGTTACACAGCAGTTACATTGAGATAAACAAAATTATGGCTACTTGCAGAATTAGTAACAGCACCTACGTTTTGAAACACAGATAATTTCTCTAAGGAAGAGTTGAATTTGCACAGAAAACTCCCCAAAGTTACTACTTGTTACTGTGCAGTAAACACTCCCCAAGAAACCTACTTTAAGGAGAAAATAATCCAATTTTTCTTTCTTCCCTGCAATTATCTCAATCACAGATTTGTCAGGGTAATATCTCCCCCACCCCGATAAACTCAATCAGAAGGTGCCACATGGGCCATCTTCATTATCAAAACCAAATTCTTCCAGAGCAAAACCTTTAAAGGTGAGATTCCATTTCAAGCTGTAGTTTCTCTCTAACTTCCTGTCCATCCCCACATCTATTTGCTTTTCTCCTGAGCTGTTCCTGACCCCTTCAGCAGCAGTTCAGGAATTCTGGCACTCGCAGTTCAGGAATTCTGGCACTCACCCCCTTCTCAAGACCACTTCAAACTCCTGCACAAACAGATCTCATGAAGTTTTTGAGCAACTCCTGCAGAATTGCTTTGAAGAGGAAAACTCAGACCTGTGGATGCTCACCTTTAAGCATCGTGCAAAGCTCAATCTATTTTCTTGTTCTGTGAATATCAGCTTTCAGGAGGTGTGCAGCATCAACATCAATATGAGAAATAATGACTTCCCAAAGGAATTTGAACATTTGCCTCATTGACATCCAGCACCACAAACTAATAATCTTTAAAATGTAAATAAGGCCCAAGTTTCACCACTCCAGGTACCCCCATGCAATCACCAGCCAATCCAGAAATTCAAAAAGACATTTACAAAATAACATGTAGCTCGTGATAAGCTTAGGATGGATTTCTGTTTATGCTAAAGGACGTGGAAGGAAGACAAACCAAGCAGAAAAGCACAGAATCATCAGAAAACTGCAGCAACAGCAAGCCCTGGAATTATATCCTGCACCAGTGAAATGAAACAGCAGCTCAGGGAAACCCAGCAGAAGCCTTGCTCACACTGGATCTTAGAAGTCTGAATAAAAAGCACAGGAAATCTTCTGTGGGGGCACTTGGAAGGGGAAAGCAGAAATATCCATCAAGCCCCAGCACAGAACTGCACTTGCATTATCTTCATCTGCATTAGGGGAGAACGTTAATATGTCTTCAAACCAATTAATTCAATCCTAATTGGGACTGAGAAAGCTCATTCTATCTTTTACCCGAATTCTGGTAGTTAAAAGGTGATTTTAATTGCCATGGTAATCAGATATAATGAAGAGCAAAACTGTTTCTGATTAAGCAACATTTGCATCAGAATTGCTGTCAGGCACTTTGCAGCTCCCAGGAAGATGAATTCTGCAGTTCTCTCTCTGCTTCAGACAAGCACACAGGGCAGTGCTGCAGGAGTCCTGCAGGTGCTGAATCAGGTGGAACTCATGAGAGGCTTCTCCTCCAAACTCATCTCCCATTAGGAGAAAGAGCTGCTCATGATGAGAACTGTGAAACTCCAGAGCTGAGGGTGTGTGCACGAGGCACAAACCTTCCTGTGCCTCCAAACTGCACAGGGAACCTGGACTTTCCACCTAATGCTAACAGTCTTGATAACTTTCTGCAATATTCATTTTTATGGAGTTTTAAAAATATTTTTTGGGTGTGTCTTTTAATAGTTTGGAATGTTCAGCAGGTTTTTTATCAGTTTACATGCAGTGTTTATGTGGCAGCTCAGCTACACAAAGCACAAAACCAAACTGAGTAAAGTGGTCCTCAAAACGCTGCAAAGTCTGAGTTACTTCATCACTAGGAAATATCCAGAACAACTCTTGATTCTGGCCACACTGTGGTTTTCTACAGTTACACCAAGAAACAGATGTTAATTTTAAGTTAATTAATTATAACAAACCTAATCTGGATTCTCCAGTGACCACAAAAAGAGTGGTCACTGAATAGTCAGAAAACAGGAGAAATCCTTCTGACAGCACTACACAAGAAGCTGGAGGGTGCAGAACCCAAGTGCTGTGACCCCAGAGGCTGCAGCACCGAGCTCAAATGTGACTTGGGAGATGCAGGGAAAGAGCTGAGAGAGGCTGAGGTTAAAAGGAGCCTTTGGGTGGAAATCACCTTGTCCAAGTGACAGCTTGAGAGGACATCTGCCTCCTTCCTCTAAGCCTGCTGTGTCACATTCACTTAGACAAATCTACAAACTATTTATATAAGCAGCCATGAGCACACAGAAGTAGCTGCAGCAAGAAAAAATTAGTAATTTGGCACAAATAGTCAATTGAATATCGATGTCATGGGATCCAGTGGGGATGGAGGTTTAGCCCTCCTCCTACCACAGCAGCAGAGCTGTAATATGTGAAATGGATATTTAAAAATATTTACAAATTGGAAAAAAAAAAAATCTTAGAAGTATTAAACTAACTTTGTGTCACAGATTTACAAACATTAGTTATTTAAATGGCAGTTTTGGTGCACTGGGCCATGTAAAGACATTCATAAATTTGCATTTTCATTAAGAGATGACTACAATGCAAAATTAAACTTGAGTCATATCATTTAGGAGGAAAATACTCTGATGATGGGAAGCAAAAAGCTGTCAGTGTGGTGAGGCTTCTGAGGCACTGCTGGGAGTGGTGGCCCCTCACCTGCTTGGAAAGGGAGGGTGAGGAAGGGCATTTTCCTCATCCCACTCTCAGAAAAGTGCCCGTCCATACTCTCAAGGACATTTTTGTGGCAGCTGGCAGATATTGAAGAAATATTAATCATCTGCTGAAAGAATGGATTAGGAAAGTCTCACTAGAAAACTTCACTGGTTTAACCTCACAAAGAAAAGAAAATGTATTTATGCATCCCCTGTGTTTAAATTTTACATTTTGTTTATAGGTATACTGAAATTAGACTACTCTTTAAATGATCTGATAATCAAGTTTGGCATCTACAGAAAAGAAATTCTGCTACACAACATGCCATGCAGTGCCAGTGCAAGCAAGGCCAAAGATAACAGGATTTGTGGTGCCATTGCAGCATTTTTCCCTGAGCAGGGCCTGTTAAATGGATAACAAGGACAGGTGTTTTTATAGCTGGGTCAGATTAGCAGATTAACACAAACTCATAGAAACCGAACAAAAAAACTGCAAGTAATCTCCTGCCTAAATCCAATTTTACCTCTCCTTGCCTTCTGGAGTCAGGTAAAGAATAAAGCCTCTATTTTACAACCTTCTGGAAATCTGCACAGCATCAATACCAAGCCCACCCCACTGCTGCTTTCTTACCTTCCTCTCTGTCAGAGAGGTCTCATGTGAAATGCAATATTCTCCCAGCTGACAAGCTCAACACATTGCTTTTTATCGTGCTCAAATGTCACTCTGTACTCAGGCTCCAAGCTCAACTAGATTTTCCAGCTCCTAATAGGACTACTGGGAGAACATCCATCCTAACACAGACCCCCAAGCCCAAAAAGAAAGACATTAATTGCCACAATACCTTGATTATAGAGGTGTTTACAGAATGAAATTAACAACAAAGCAAGGAAGACACTTCTTCTTGGAAGTCAATCCATAAGGAAAAAAAAAATCAATTAAGTGCTACAAATGCAAAAAAGCCAGTAATTCACCACAACACTCCTTGAAAGGAACATTACACACATTAAGTGGCAGAAATGGAATGACACGACCAGGTAAGGCTGAAACAAAACAGAATTTTCCACTTTGAGAAGTGAACTTTTTCCAGCTTTCAGAACAGCCAGCAAGCATTTCTCGTATGGATCAGAAACAGCCTTCAGTTTTTTACTCCTGACTTGGTTTTGCCTTTTTCAATGATAATCTCTCAGCTAAAAATGCTGCCTTACCTTTGTTCATATCGATCAACTGCTGCTTCTTCTTCTGTCTCTCCAGCCTCTCCCGCTCAGCCTTCTCCTTGGCCAGCTTGGCCCTCTTGGTCTTCTCCTCCAACTCCCTCCTTTTGTTGTTTTCTTTTAATGCCTCCTGCATGAGAGGAAATGAAGATGAGTGTCTGTACACTGAGGAAAACCCAAAAAGCCTGGTTTGCACAGGTACTGAAACGACATGAAATGAGAGGAGGAAAAATCCAGGGACTCGACCCAACACTTGGAGCATCCTCAGAAATCTTGGAGGGGACATCATACACCACATTATTTGTACATGTACATTATTTGTACATTTGTACATGTGGAAATTATTGGTCAGAGCAATGGAAACTGAACTAGCTCTGCATTTATGATGAAGGAAAAAAAAAGATTTTTTTTTCAGCAGCAACATGTTTGTATTTTTTCCCTATTAAGTTTGCAAGTCTGCCTTAAGCCTGTGCCATGCTCTTAGGAGGGATGAGGGGGGAGGAAGCCAAGTTTCCACTAGGATGGAAATTCAATTACAAGTGGCTGAAAGTCAGGTGCTAGAATTTAAATATAATTCATCAAAATTTTTTGTTGAAATAGCCGATCTGGATGTCTAAAATTCAGAAAACACAGGAGAAGAAATGGAAAAAAGTTGAATTTTTAGATTATGACTAAAAGGTCTCTGAAGTAACAGGTTATACAAACCAGCAAATTAAAAATCCAAGACTCCCAAATGTTTCCAAATACAGAATATTCATTCAAGCAAAGGGCAGCATCTTTCAGTGTGCCATTTCAGGAGTTTCCTGAGGTCAAACACCACATTTCAGCCCTGTTCTGCAGAGACTCTGGGCACCAGGTGCTGGTCCCTGACTTCAAACTGCCCCAAGAACTGCCCCAAGAACTGCCCTCCCTGCCCATCACAGAGCCAGCTGCACCACAAACACCTTTTCTTCTGTCACCCTGAGTTTCAGCCTTCTGATGTTTTCATTTTTGTGATAAAGTTTCTCACGAGGTTTCTGTAAACACGCAGATGTTTTCCTGTTGTTTTGTTTTTCATTCCTTTCTCCTGAGAGGAGAAGGGTTTGATGGAGCTTTTCACTGACCAGAGTGGTTGGAGAAGTGGTGACCTCATTCTCCAATCCATGGTCATCCCCAAAACTCTGTATAATATGAAAATCAGAATAAAGTTCTCTCTTCTTTGCCTTTTCCCAGGCTGGAATTTAATGTGTCTCTGTGATTTGTGTCGCGCCCTGTTGTGACATTCTCCCAGAAAAAAGGGAACTAAAGGGCAAAGGCAATGCCTCATCCCTGTTGGTCTTGGACAGTTGTGCAGGTTCAGTCACACAGATTCCATCCCACTGCAGCTTACCAGGCTGAACTGGAAGAAATGCCCCAGCCTGAGGAGAGAAGGCAAATCTGAAATGTCAGGGCTGCACTGGCAGCTCATAGCCAGGACATTCTGGGATTAGATCACAGATCCCATCACATTTTCTGCCAGGAAACCTCCAGCAGGCTGAGCTAAACAAGTTCTAAAGTCACTTTATCTGGAAATTCTCCTTGAGCCAAACTCCAGGAGCTCCATCTGAAGGGAGAGTCTGTGGAAATTCAGACTGCACTCCATAAAATACAATGGATACCAATGGTGATCTAAAAAGCCATTCAAAATAAAGGTGTAATCTTCTTGAAGAGCAGCAAGATAACAAAATACTGGTAACTCTGTGTGAGAGTAGCCCTTTTTATCTGTCTACACCCATCCACCTCCTGGACTGGACTTGGCTGTTATTTCCCTCCAGGCAGTTGGACTCTTAATCATCCCATGTTTGTTATGTCATTTGCTGCTCTACATTTAGTCAGAGTTAGATGAAAGCTGAAAATAAATCCTTGGCAAGAGCATACTCCCACCTGCTATCAAAGTCAGCGCAGAAAGCAAAATAAATCTATTTCCATCTATCTTTATAAACATTATTTTTGAATTAATATTGCTAACAAATGCGGTCATAGCTTCTCAAAACTGACTGATGATTTATGGAAATAGAGAATTCTCACTCAGGTGTACAGAGATTTCTACAGCATTCACTCTGCCTGCATCATGTCAATCCTTTCAGTTTCATTTTCTACAGTTCTACGGCAAAGGGTTATTTTTCTCTCATGGCACACTTTTATACTCCCCCAGAGTATAAATACTGCCCCCTTTTCTTTTCCAAACATTTGAGTTGCAGTGGATTTCTTCTAATACAGAACAGTGCTATTCTGGATTAACAGGTTTGTTTTTTTTTTTCCAACTGTCAAATGCCTGTAATTCCCTTTCTGTGTACTTTTACAGGCTAAATTACCTCAAAAGGTAAAGATCAGTTTGAAGACTGAAAAAAACCAGCTCTGTAATTGGCATTGCTTTTAAAAGAGGGAATAAAACTCAGCAGTTTTGTTACTGCAATATAATTCCACAGTGACAAAGAACTTCCTACTGTTCATAGGGATCGACTACACAAGGAAATTTCTTCTCCAATTACAACTGAACTAATCTAACAGTTAGAAACCAGACACAGAAGCAATCCTCTGGTAAGAATAAAACCCTTCTCAACAGCTTTAGAACACATTTTGAAAAGTACTCATCTGGATGCTGTCTTCTGAAAACATGTAAGTGCATGCAAAAAGGGAAATAATTTTTGAGTGAATCTCAGCAGACAGCAATATTTAAATGCATAAAACCCTTTTATTGATGTGCTTTTCATGACCCTCTGTTATTTTGGTTGGTGCATAAGGGCAAGCAGTTTTGCTAATTCAACAGCAAATTAAAAGTTAGGGAAAGTTTGAGTGCGGGTTTGCTTTGTTATAATAAAACCAAAACTGAATTATTGTCTCTCCTAGCAGAGAAATGGATTCAGCAAGGAATATTATCTCTTTTTAAGTGAGTTAGTTGAAGAAGCACATAGTTTGATGTTCCCCCTTGTGTTTATTAGGATTCACTGAAGTGCAGCTCTGGTACTCAGCACTGCCAGTTTACAGCTTGGCTTCCTTAAGAAGCAAATAAAAAATTAATGCATCTCTTGCATTCTGTACATATCTTAAGTTTTGACAGACAAACATATTCACACATCGACACGGTTGTAAATAGACTCTCGAAGGTAAATTATTCAAAACAAGAAGAAAGCAAACAAACTGTAAGGCACAAATCTCCCTGGATATTAAAGATGCAGCTGGCTACAAAGTGGTCATGCACCAATCATGAGGGCTGCCTGTGATCCCTCAGGCCTTGCAACTGCAAAATATGTCAGCTGAAGTTCCAGCAAAATAATCTTCTTCAGCCATAAGTCGTTAGGAACGACAAAATTCAGATTATCTGCAGGTTAATCTACAGAAATTCAGAGTTAACATACAGCAGACTGAGCAATCAGTTTCCATGTAAAAGGAAGATCTTCCATGGGTGCTCTTGGAGGATAACACATTTAAATACTTTGTTATCCCTATGAAAATAATGGAAAAGAGATGTAAGGAGCTGGTATTAAACAAGAGCAGACACACAGAGCTCCTGCTGGGGGGCTGTGAGCAGACAGGATGGGCTTAGGGCCAGTGGCTCCTGCAGCAGGGCCACCCCAGGGACACAAATGTCACTGCAGGGCCACCCCAGGGACACGAATGTCACCGCAGGGCCACCCCAGGGACACAAACCAGGGCAGACCGAGGGTTTGGCGAGGGGAGCTGCTGCTGCCCGGGCAGGGAGGGACAGGGCTTTGCTGCTGGGATGCAGAAACAGCTCCCACTGCCCAGGCAGAAGAGGTTTCAGCGTTTACCAACCCAAATTTAACAGTACCAGTGAAAAAGCTGCACGGTGTCACTTCATCACTGCGCTGTGTAATTGGAATCATTATTAAATACCCCTCGAGTGGACAGGTTTGGGAGTGTTCTTCCAGCTCCCTTCAGTCAATATTTGGATAGCAGAATGAACACACACACACCTCAGTCAGCTTATTCCTGAATACAAAGCTGTATCATTGTCTTTACAAAAAACACACAACTTGAAAACCCCAGCAAAACAAATGTTGTCTGTTTGAGTAAATCCTAAAAGAGAAACCAAGGCCCAGGGCAGACCAATTATTGTTTTGTTCCAAAAGCAATCTTCCTGGATCAAGGAAAAGACAAATCAATGTTTTGCCACATCATCATGTGAGCACAATCCTTTAGACTTTTTAACTAAAATTCATTCTAAGGTAAGTCTGTAAGAACTGTTCATACAAGAGCCTGAATCCTGTAGAAAAACGTGAATTTTTCTTTTTAACAGCAGGACCTCGAATGTGACATACTGAAAGGTTTCAAAGTTTCTGGGCAGAAATTTTTGACAGATTTTAAAAGAGACTGTGAGAATTACACACAGTGTAGTATATAAAGATAGAATGTAATGAGCAACAAAATAAAAACGCCTGGGCTGGAAAGATTTTGCAGACTTGCTGAAAGACGTGTTTGGGAGGAAGCACTGCAGTGGCATTTCAGTGCAAAGAAACAGCAAATGTGACAACAACAACTCTGGAGGGCCACGCTCCCACAGCTGCAATTCTTTCCTTGAGGTTTCTTACACCTTTGCCTTGATGCTTCCCTGCGTGTGCTGCAGGATCACCCAGCTCCATTTGCCTGCCTGGATTTCCCTGAACGTGCCAAGCAAGCAAACAGGAGCTGAAGGAAGTGAATGAGCTGTAATTTACTCCAACATCAGCGGGCTAAATGAAGCTGCAATAATGCAGGGATCAATCTGAAATCACAATTAAGACAAATACGGGTTCCAATTATCAAATTATCTTAATAGGATATAGGAACAAACAGAATGATGAGGCTAAGATTACATATGTGAAACAAAATTGTGGAGATGGTGGAGAAGCCGGGTTCATTCTCACACAAGAGCTTCTCAGCAATGTTTAAGTGCAGATGTTGGCATCTGCAGCCTGCAGACATCACCTGGGGAAGGTCTCTCTGCTTCACAAGAGCTTTCCAACAGCTTAAGTTCTGCCTCAGCCAAAATCCCAAACTGTGCTTTGCTTTCAGAGAGGAATGAGGGTTCAAAATCCTCATTTAAATATTACAAACTTCCAAAGATGATGCCTGGAAATAATGACATTTCTCAGCTGGACTCACTGCTACCAGCACTGAATGTAAAACAAAACAAAAAAACTAAAGAAAACTTTTCAATCCTAGGAAATATAACCTGATGGTTTCCTCTGGACCATGTTCTCCCCTATAATTTTGGAAAACATTCCTTAATCAATGGCATCTCTACCCTGAAGTTTGATATCCAGTGATACCCCATCCACAAAGGCAACCACCTCAACAGAGAAACAACTCAGAACAAAATCCCAGCCCCACCCAGGCAGTTACTTCTACACTTCCCAACAGAGTGTACTTGAACTCAGTTTAATTTCTTTTATTATTATTATTAATTATTTTTGCACCTTTTGGGGAGCTTCCCTGAGAAATGCCATCCTTGTGTTTAACAGCAGGAGCAAAGCACTCACCCAGCAGCACTGACCCCTTGTAACTGCAGCTGAGTCCCAGCTCCTGGTGAATTCCACCTCCTGTACCCTTTCCCAGCCTCCACCTAGATCCTGATTTGTTCATGATAATGATTGAAACCCATCCTGCTCAGCACTAGCTGAATGTGTGCACTCAGATGAGAACTGAGAGAGCTCACAAAAGGTTGGGATTTCGGGTTTGGGGCAGGGGGGAGGAAGGGCTTGCTGAATATTGCCTGTTAATAAGGACAGCGTTTCACTTTTGGTACCACCTCTTGGGAAATTTCGCTGAAGAAAATACTTCTTGCTCATTATTCTTTATTTTTTCCCAGCTTCCTGCTAGCTGGAAACTGTTATCTTTCAGGCTGCATTAAAGAACTGTTACTGTTCAGGCAGAAGGGATGAAGTGTATTCCCAGACAAATAACCAGAGAGAACAAGGAATAAATAGAGCCTTTCTTTTAAACCACTCCTGAATTACAAACTCAATTTATGAGTTTCAAAGCTGGGAATTTAGCCTGACTGTGCACTGTATTTCATGGCAAATCAGATGTTTATTATGTATTTATTTATGCATTGTAGATTCATTCAGTTATATTACTGTAGCAAATGACCTGCTGCATTCTAGGGACATTTCAAAAAAGCCACAAAAAAAAAAAAAAAAAAAAAAAAACCCCCAAAAAAAAAAAAAAAAAAACAAAAAAAAAAAAAAAAAACCAACCCTAGCACACNACCAAAAAACAAAAAAAAACCACTCCTGAGTCACAGATCTTGCAAGTTACTTTGAAGCAAGTTATAAACAAATATTAGGAAGAAGGAAAGGTCTTACAGGTACATTTATACTCAGGATGCTGAATCCACTGTGATAAAAACTGTTTGGTATGAAGGCACCACAACAGATGTTCTGTGTCCTGTCTGGTTCAGGGCATCAATCTTACAAAATCCTGAAGCCCAGAGCAGTGGTCACAATAAAAAGTGTTGGGTTTGCTGATCATTTAATGTGTCTCCTCATTTTGGGGAGATTTTCACGTTATGGATGTTCCACTGCAGGGCACCCAGCAGCCATCAATCAACAGCAGTGTTGATGCAAAAGGACAATTTATTGCACTGCTGTTTTACCAAGCCCATCTCTCATTCTGCCACCTGATGAGTTACTCACATCTGCTTAAACACTGCCTGAAACTGCAACAGAACCTTTTTCTCTAAGTACATTTATAATGTACTTTAAGATTTAATTCCTTATTCAAAGAGCTATATTTACACAAATGTGAGGGAAGCAGTCACCACTGATAAAACTAATTAAAAAATATCACCCCACTGAACAAAACAGCCTCTTTGCACTTCACAGAACTAGACCCAAAAATCTCTTTTCCTGCTTCAAAAACAACTTTGTGTTTTTAGACTCAAAATTCACCTTCAAGACCATCTGCATTGAAAGGAAGCCTCCAGAGCAAACAAAATCTAAAACATTTAAAAGCTGGGTTAAGAAAAAGGGAAATTTTCCATTGTAGTGCTGAGGTATGTATTTCATACAACTTCCACAGCACAGCCAGCCTGAAGGGAAGTTTATGTCCATTTACAAATGCAGGCATGACAGATCTGGTGGGCAGTTTTAAATCCTCTGCCACCAACACAAACACACAAAGATTCACAAAGTGACAGCCTGAAACCATGACAGGTCACTTGTACAGAGTGTGAGACACAGAGTTAAAGAACACAAGTGGAAAAGCACAAACTGGTGTCTTGCTCCAGGCAACTGATTAATCATTATTTGATAACAGCCTGAGCCTTTTGGGCTTGATGTTGTATCAGCTTGCACCTGTCCTCAAGGACAATGGAAATCTGTGTTTATTTTCAGTGAATAAAGGACTAAAAATAATAATAATAATAAAAAAATATTTCTTCTTCAGAAGAGTTCTAGGTATTAAAGAGATATTATTATTCAGTGGATCTTTAACTGCAAAGAGGAAAAAAGAAAACCCACAACAAACCACCCTTTTTGCTACTTTCTATTCCATTTCTCTCCAGTTGTCAGTTCCAAGAGAATACACCTTTTTCTTTATTCTCCAGCCTTGAATTTGACTCATGTTCCACTGGCAAAGGAAAATCCTGTGGAAATGCTTCACTTAATTCCTGTGATGCTCCAGCAACCTGGAGAACTTCAGAACCTCTAAACTAAACTGGCTCATGGCACAAGGAAGGAGCTTTATTCAACAGACAGCCACTAGCAAGGACAGAAAAGAATCCCAAACAGGAAAAAATGAGCCATCAATATTTATAAAATACCGGGAATTATGCTTCAGCCAATCACCAAAATATTAGAAGAAGTTGATGGAAGCACTCAGAGAAAGCAGGGAGGTATCAGAGCAATGTGAACTGGACAAATTTAACACGTGTGTGTGCTCTAGGGAAAGTCTGGAGATGTTCTCTACCCTCAGTCTTACCTGATTGCTGAATTCTTATCAGTACTTATTACTTTTTCAAAGTAAATCTCACAGATTAAAGGAATTTCAGCATATTTTTCCTCTGGGGAAACCTCTTGCAAGCATCAAAATGATGCAGAAAATATTTTTTATAAATTTTTTTTGCCCCTTATAGGGGAAAAAAAAAAAAAAAGCATCTTCACTGAACTTTTAATGTTCACCCTGGTCCATTAAAACTGATTCACTACATTGCTAAAATATCAAAGTTGAATTAAATTTGGCTCAAACTTATCCACAGTTGAGTTATCAATTTACACACTGGAGGTCAGTATGTCATGACCAAAACCTAAATAATTCTGGAGAGGTTCACCTAATTTCCTGCCACGGAACAAAACACAAAACAAAGCACAACAGAAAAAAACAGAGACAGGGAAAGAATTAAAACTGGGAGCAAAAGTGCTCTAAGAAAATACATAACATTTTGCAGGTATTACTCACCAAGAACAGAGTTCTGAAGTTGCTCAGATCACCAAAGAATTCTTCTATGCTTATTGATTTGGGATCAAAGGTGAAGTATTCGCCCAGATTTTCATACAGTTTTGTCATGTTGTTGTGCATGTTGGACAGTTTTTCATATTGCTCTCGGGCACTCTCAGCAAAGCTGTGAGGGTTTGTTAAGGAAAATGGCTCAAATGCAGCACAAACAAAGGAATAAAAATAAAATCACAGTAAATAAGGAGTACACAAGGAAAGAGCTCTCAGTACAAAGGTTACAACTGCAAAATGTGCAGGTGCTGTTCTGCTTCCAAATGTGACACTTTAATGAATTAATATTTATAACAATATTATTAATATTAACATTTTATGAATTAGTGTTATTAATGTCTGCAAGTTCATCTCAACGCTTCCATTCAATGATCCCTTTCCAACAGTGAAGATTTGCCACTGACAGAGAACACAACTTGCTCTATAAAATTTTTTAATACTGTAAGCATTTTTATTTGAAGAAATGAACGACTTTACAAAACAAATTCCATGAAAACACAGAGTGAAATTTAGTTTGCTGTGAGAACCTATGATCTCACTGCTCAAGCCACGTCCCCCACCTCACAGACACATATTTTATATGTAAAATATATTTTTATGTAAATATATTTATATGTAAATTATATATTTTATATGTAAAATACCTATCAGTGTGTCTCTGTGTTTTATATGTAAAATAACTATCAACTAACTGTGCATAACTATCAATGACAAAATCATCCACGATGACATCTCATTTTCTTTGCCTTTTAGCACGAAATTCTTCTCTGTGGGTTCCTTCCTGCCCAGCCTCGGGCTGCCTGCGTTGGGTTCACTTTTTTGAGGCACAGCCTCAACTCTGTAATTTCACTGAACTTACAAAAATGAAATATCCACCCACCCGTCCCAGCAAACTGACAAACAGCTTTGAGAAATTATTAGTGAGAAAACCACCACGGAACAGCACAAGTCTTGTTTCTTTTCCTTAGGAATTGTGGAAGCCCAGAAATGAGACTGAGATTGACTTCCATCCCAGCAGCCATCATTAGCTTGACATAATGCTTTTAAATAGAAAAATGTGGTGCCTCTTTTTCCCTACATGAAAAAAAAAATATATTTTAACAATTATTTTGCAAATAGAGGAAGGGTGCAAGCTACTGAAGGAAATATTGGTTTGCCTCAAAGCAAGTGCATTTTAGTCTGCTCTTTTCTTCTGTGGGGTTATTTGGAGCCACAAAGTCACAAATCACTGAGAAAAAACACATTTGCTCCAGGATTGAACCAGCTCTGCTGATAGTGGATTGTGGCTGATGAAAGAATAAAAGGCACGAGTTGTTGGAACCCTGGATTAATTGAGAATTAACTGAGAATTTCAGACTTTGTGTGCTGGCAGACACTGACGCCCAAGAGAACACTGCATTGGACCTGAGGCCGTGGAGAAGGCTCCAAAATGGAATTATAGAACTGGGATTGTGGGTGTGGGGTTTGAATAGAAGAGTGTGATAGCACAGGGGGGAAAACTCAGAGTTTAAGGGTTTAGAGTACAGTAATAGATATAGGGCAAATGGAGGTTTTAGGGCTGAGGCTGATCCTTCTTCTTCTCCTTCTTCTCCATGGGTTTGGGTGGAGTTGTGTGATTGGACAGAAAAGTCCCCATTGCAGGGCAGGGGTGGTTGTTATTGGGTTAAAAGTAAAAATAATTTAGGTGTCATTTCTTAACTGGACAGTTTACCCTTAAAAGGCCTTGTAGAGAGAGATGGAGCCATTTTGTAGCTGGTCAGTGAAGTTCTGCAGAACTCAGGGTTTGTGAGACTGTGATATGGATAAGAACTAACAAACATCTGAGTCTGAACACGAAATACTGTCTGGAGCATTTAAAGCTGACCCTGGCCAGGCAGAAAAAGAAGATAAAAGGTGGTAAGGAGAGATTCCCTGAGTACAGAAGCCCTGCAGCCTGGCTGCCCGTGGCTTCTCCCTGGAGCAGCTCCTTCCATGGGAATCCTGGCTGCTAACAGGGCAGGGCTCTGCTCCCAGACCTTCCCCCCCTCTCATTTGTGTCACATAATTAATTACACACCACTTCTGAGAGGCCAGGCTCTGCAGAGCAGCAGCCAGCCTGCAGAGCACACAGGGGACAGACACATACAGAGAAATCCTAAAAAAACCAACCATTTCTTGTTGAGATGAGACTAAACCCAGAAGGGCTCCTCCAGAAGAGTCAGCAAGTTGCAGAACAAAGCCTGGAAATCCAGGTGGATGCTCAGTTCTGTTCCCAGCGTTTCTGCAGCACCTCCAAGGCTGTCACTGCACATCACAGCTGGAAATACCTTCCCTTGGAGAGGGGCCAAATATTCCACCTGGATTTGCCCCTTTTAACTAATGGGAGAGTACCTAAAGAAACATTTTAAAATTGTTTCTTAAAAGTGTGATTGAAAACGTTATCAATTTTTCCAAGAAATCCTCTCAACTGAAGCCTCGGTGGCCTAAGAGCAAAGCTGGCAGCTCCTGAAGTTCATTTAGAAACAGAAACCCACCCAGTGATGGATATGATTTTATAAAATCAAGATTTTGAAACAATATCTGCCTATATAATGCCACAGCAGTAGCAGCACCTAATTCTCAGTTTATTGAAAACAAGTTTAACCTGCTTGGTTAGAATTTCAAGCTTGGACTGCGGAGTCTCTCATCTCAAAATAAACCCGGTACAGTTCAGTCTTCAGTGACATTTAACTGCACAAAAGGAAATGAAAGTTTAATGGCAAGAATACATTAAATAGGTAATAATGGCACATTACTGAATTATTGAGCACAGTCTAAAAATTTTAGAAAAACATGAATTGCCTTAGAGTCAGCAGACTGCTGTCATGAGCAACTCACCAAAAAGAGATACATATAAATGTACAAATCAATTTAGTGGATCCTTTAAAAACAATCTTGCATAATATAATACAACACCAAAAATGACCGAAAAGTTAGAAAAAAAGTAAAATACCTTGACAATTGCAGATTTGCAGCCTATTGTTGGAGACAGAGCTCCCAGCTCTCCACTGATGTTGCACACTCAAGAAATAACATCAGCAAGCACTAAAAAACCCCAGTACTGCTACTGAAAGTAGACACTTTAAAGCACCACTCTCGAAATAGACACTCTAATTCAACATTATTATTTTTTATCTATTAAGTACTGAACTGCAAGTAAGAAATCTCTTTAACAGAGGGCCTGCAAGACAAAGGGGTGTCAGCAAGACAGATGAACGGGGTGAGCCAGGAGAGAATTGAGCATTTCAGCTGTGCCTAATTTTGAAGAAGACAAGGCAGAGCTGTAAGGACAATAGTTCCCAGTCACAGACCATGCAATATTAACCAAGTCACTGCCACACTCTGTGTGTTCATCCAACCTTCCTACTCCTGCAATGTCAGTATTTAAAACATCCATCCCCTTGGAATGAACTGACTGGGCCAATGGGGTAATTCCAGGGCAGCACAGCCAGATGTGCCAACACTATTCCATGAAAAAATCAGTGAGGAATCTGAGGGATGTCAGCCTTTTGCAATACCAACACTTAATTCCAACAGTTTTCCTGAAGAGAGACTGAAGCTTCACCGAGTGCTCATTTAAAAACTCTGAACTTGGTTTTACTCTCACCATTCTAAACCAAACCAAATAACACAGATCTTTTCACCAGCAAGTTTAAAGGTGCTTGTTCAAGTAGCACAAAGTCCTTTATTCAGAACTTGTTTTCCCCACATTTCCTTGCTTAGCACTGCACTGCAGAGCAGGATTCTGGCCCGAGGAAGCACCAGGCTCAATATCTGCTTTAACTTGTCAGAAGAGAAAGTTTGAGTCAGTGGTGTCATCTTTAATGAAGGATGCACGTTTCTAATCTGCCAGCTCATTCATAATAGAGCATTCTCTGAATTGAGCTGTGGCAATGCAAACAGAAGTTATTAACTGAAGGCAGAGATTCAGCTTTAATAGCACTAAGTCATTTCCACTGATAGCTCTGTTTTCACCTGCTACCAGGATGTAAACACATGCAAACGATTTCATCACTCACACTCCATCCATAATGCATCTCTGTGACTGCACAGCAGCCAGGACTTCTGGAGCATACACAGTAATTATGAATCACAATTATATCCCTAATCTTTTCCTCCTGTTGGAAGCCTTTGCAAAAACAAAACAGCAACAACAAAAAATTGCAGAAATCTTCACTGCAATACAGTTCACTCCACCCAAATTAGAACCCAAAGAAACAAAGAGCAATAGCAGGAGCCCAACTTTATCTGTGTACACAAAATCATGTGCTTCTGAAAAGCTTAAAGATTCCCTAATAAAATACCCACAAAAAGCTCAGTGTGAGAATTTCCTTCTCATTACAAAGCAAATTACCTCATCACTCAGCATTTGACAGAACAGCTCAGGAAAAACCCAAAAAACCAAACCACAGTGGAACAGTGGATTCTGAGCTGCCTTTGAGCAAGGAGGGCTCTTCCTGCCCCTCTGTTCCATGAAATTATCATTAACCATCAGAATTATCTAACACAGTGGCATTTGTTGTAAAAAGAGGATTTCAGTGGGTTTTGTTTGTGGGAATGAAGCACAGAAAGGTCACAACCATCCAAAACCAACCCTGGCTGGGACCTGCTCCTTCTCCCAGAATCTCAGATACCACTTAATTCACTTTAATTGAGATGAAGCTTTCTGACTTGTGCCTAAATGGCCATGAAACTTTCATCTTGGTAAAGACTAAAAAATCTGTCAGTGTTTACTTCCTCCCAGCACTCAGCAATCAATTCAGTTCCTAACTTTGCTGCCTTCAAACCTCTCAATAATGAAAAGACAATTTCCATTGATTCCACCACATTGCTATGCACAGGAGAAAGCTTTGGTCAACATAATTTCAATTTTACTTTTTTATTTATACTTCTGTAAACGAGGACACAAAGATCACTGCTCAATTCTCTGCAAGTCCCAGAGGAAGGCTCTGGGCAAAAACTGATAAACAAGGACCTACTTTATAAAATATTCAGTCCAAAGCTCCACAGGCTGTGCCTTGAACTGTTTTATAGTGGCAAAGTTGGCTCCAAGATTTAGTTGGCAAAATAGGAATTTCCCGTGGTAGCAAAAAGAAAACTTAAAAAAAAAAAAAAAAAGAGCACTGGGCTCTCCAAAGAGAGCACAAAAGGTAAAATTTCTAAAGCCACAGGCTACAGAGAAGGCAAGATATTATCTATAATAAACAAACAAACAAAAAAACCCCACTCCAAAATTAGAGCTAGGCATTAACCTCAATTAACCTGAACCACTTGTGGGTTTTATTATTCAAAGCAAAAAAAAGGCTGCTAAAGTCAAAGATTTTTTTCCCCATTATTGTAACAGAGAAATAATCCCTGAATTCCACACTCCCATTTTAAAGAGAGTTTTTAAAAGCACTACAACTGCTGAAAGCAAAGCAAACCAAACCTTTCATCATGGCAAAAGCAACACTTTATCTTCACTGATGACATCACCAGAATTTTGGAACTGCCTTCATACTGCCTGGCACAAATCCTCTAGTTCTTAATTCTCATTAGTGATATTCTGATTTTTAAATAATTGAAATAGAATGAAGAGTGGTATTTGTGGCTTTTTTTTCCAAACTCAAATATCTTTTTTATTTTGTGGTGGCAAACAATCACCATTCCTGCATTAATTAGAAGGCAACACAGAGAACATGATAGTCAAGCATGTATCAGACAGAAAAAGTTGCCAGAGTAATGGAATTGTAGCATCCCTTCCCTGGAGAACAATTAGATAAAAATCTCTTTAGATGAATAAAAACAAGAAGGAAAACAACGGAAATGCAGCTCGTACGAACGAAACGCTGTTGTAAAATCTGTTTTGTATATTATATTCCAATTAGTTGTGACTGATTCTAAGAACACAAAGTTTTGACACGCTCTAACAATGACAAAAAACACAGGTTTTGGATATTTCAGGAATTAATGTTTGAGCTGTCACTTGCACCTGCTCTTCCCAAGCTCCAGTCAGGACACTGATGTTACTGCATCCAGAGAAAGTTTTTGGCAAAGGTTGGGGAAGGAAAAGAGAAATGCCCTCTGTATTTTCAGGCTTCCTTCAGGCCTGCCATGGCACAAGTCCTCAATCTCTTGTTTTGAGAAATCTGAAAAGCTGCTGATTGTTTAATGTTTCCAGAGCCCAGATGTTCCAAATCAAGGAGGGAAAGGAATTTTATGTCACCTGAGGAGAAAAAAATGGCATAGGATGCCTTTATTCAAATTGAGAACTGTTTAGCACGAACAACTGCTGCAATGAAGTGTTCACAAACTCATGAGGGGAAGTGAAAGACTACACTAAAATGAATTTATTTTGCAGCTAAATGATATTTTGAATAGCAGGTGCCTGTGTAAAACCACACATCAAATATATGATTTAAGTGGGGTATGTCCCTCCAGTCCTCTTTCCTCTCCAGAAATGTTTCCATATTTTTGGCATTAATAACTTATTGGGCAATTATTTGCTAGAAGCTCCCCACTGCCTGCACACCAACAGCCTTGTCCCCAGAGACTGGGATTAAACCAAGGGCAAGTCAGGAAAGTGAAGTTATCCCTCAAAATTCCATCTCAGACAAGAGACACTTGAAAATATCCCTTAAACAGCTCTTCTGGCCAGAGGGAAAAGCCACGAGCAGACTCACAGGGCATTTCAGGAGCACCTGAAATCAAGGTTTCCTTCACTCACAGCCACCTCTGGCTGCTCAGTGACATTCTTCCCCTCCAAAACACTTCAGCCTTTAAAAAAAAAAATGGTTCAATCTGGAGTGTTGAGAAGTGTGGAGTGCAAAAAGCAGCTCCACCAACACCCAGAGGTTTGCTAAAGCAGAATCTCAGGACAGTTTGATTTTGATATCTAAAAGCTGCAGCTCCAGGGATTTACAGAGTGCACTTCCCCTTCCATTTCTGATTTTAAAATAAGCATGCATTAATTAGAGAACTGATTTCTAATGGACTATCACTCTAATAAAGCACAATCCTTCACAAAAATATCTTTCAGTGATCTGGACAACTTGGCTTAATATAAATTTAAGAGTGAAAGCCCAGTTTCCCCCAGGCAATGACTCACAATCAGGGAGCCATTAAATCTCTGTTACATGTACAGAAGTAGAGTTCTGCTCATGGAATTTTATTCTTTGCAATCTTTACATGATTTTTTCTCCAAAAGTCTAATTTTCCATGTGCAGTGCAGAGTGCTGTCAGAAAGTTCTGTCCCCAGCCAACCAACACAGGTTCTTTTCACTCTTTTCATTCTCTCCTCCTTCCCTGTCCCCAGCCCTCTCTGATCCTCCTCAGCTCTGCAGCACAATTTTGGGGGATGTCTCAGGGTGCAGAACAGAGCAGAGCTCCCTCCTGGGGCACAGCTCCATCCTCTCAGGGATTCAACCAAAAATCCAGCACAGATCTCTGCTCTCAAGTCTGCAATTAAACGTGCAAAAGTCCATACTATAACACTATACAATCTACAGAATAGGTGTTTTTCAAGAAATAAAAAACTAGAAAAACCATCAGCTGGAAGTTGCTGGTTGTCACACAGCTACACCTCTTGCATCTCATTCTGCCTCCCCACTTGTGACATTTCCCAATTTCCTCCTTTATTCCCACCACAATGGGATGTACAGATTACCTGTACAGTTCTGCTCACGGGATTCTTACTACAACCCAATATGAAAGAATCAATATAATCTTGTGTCTCCTCATATCGGGGCTTTCCTTCGTAAAAAGGAATGAAAATCTGAAGGTAGAAATAAACTGCCAAAGAAAATTGATATTGTGCTTTGCATAACACAATTTTCATTTATGATGTTCCAAAGTTCTTGTATTTTAAACTATTAACTTTATGAAAACTCTGCCTTAGTCCAGACCAGTAAAAATACAAAGGATCATTTTCCAAAGGGATTTGTCTTTTTTTTTTTTTTTAACTGACATCAAATAGCTGTAAGAGAAATGAACATTGTGCAGTAAAACACGACACGTTATTAGGTGCTTTTCAAATTCAATCCAAGCAAAGATTATACCTAAATAATCCTACAGTTATCACCTGGAACACAGAGAGCATTTCCACTTTGTGTTAAGATGGATCAAAGAGGAAAAAAAATAAAGAAAAGAAATATGTGCTAGGAAAGGGAGTGGAAAGCTCTTTAAAAAGCACTGTTGAGTCTGGCAAGACAAGAGATTTAATTCTTTCTGTACAAGGGGGAAACAAGGAGAGAAAACCCCTCTAAAGAGCAACAGTAAGGTAACAAAAAATGAGTCCCAGCTGACCCTGAAAATCCAGCTGAACTGGGTAAATTCACCATCTGGGAAAGTTTACAGAAGCTTTTATTAGACATGACTGAGGACATAGAAACACAAGGTTTTAAGTTACTTCACAGACTCAATATTCCTATAAAAATCATAGGATTTTTCATGAAGATGAATTACTGACACTTTCCTGTCGTAGTTTTTTGTCTCTGTGTGCTGCTTTTGCTTTTCCTGCCCCCAGGTATTTCTGGGAGATCCCAGCACCCTCCCAGCCCTGCTTTCAACCCTGTCCAACAATCTGCAGTGCCCTGACTTCTCTGGTGTATGGCATCTGTGCAAACAAAAAACCAGAAATCCACACTCCCACAATGCCACCTCTGCACCAGGAAATAAAGAACACCCCTTAGCAAATATTCAAATTAATGAATCCTACTTCATGAAGAACATATTGTTAATACTGCAATTCCTACTGTGTTGACTTTCTGCATTTTTACCTCATATAAAAGAGCAGTCAGGGCACAATTTATGCTGCCATGAACCACATCCTCCTAGATGCACAAGCCCATTACTGTTTTTCTCCATTAGAGTGGAGAAAAACTTCTCCAAAATTTTTCCTCACACTATTAGGTCTTGATTCCTGATCCACAACCCTTCTGTATTTTTCTTCTTTGAATGTGAATTATTTACTGATTTTTTTTAATCTGGTGATTTAGCTGATGGACTGAATTTTATTACAGACTCTCTCTGAAGCAGGCGGATAAAAATGGATTTCCCAGCAGCCCCTGAAGACCCTGAATGATCCCTTACCCTGCTGAACATTTTGTTACCTCTCCTCACGCTGTGCTCACACCCTCAAGGCAGCCTGGGGTCTGAGGCTGAGCTTGTCTCAAAGCAAATCAACAATTTTCACATTACTGGTCAAGCACTGAAACACTGATTTACTAACAGCTCCCTCTTGGCTTATATCATGTTTTGCTCATAAAAGAATGGAATATCTCATGATCAATTATGCAGGCCTGGGTAGAATTCTTTTCCCAACAATGAACATAAAGATATTATAACACATAGATATAATAAAGGGAACAAAGGCAGGTACCAAGCAGAGTACTGTAAAAAACTCACATTAGGATAAAAATAAACATCTGGAATCTTGCCAGATGAGACCTGACCAATTTAAAGTTTCTCAAATTCCATTTCACCGAGCAACACGCAGACTACATCAAATTAAACAACTCACATGAAATACCTGAACAGCACGTCTGTTACTTCATGGTCTGCAATAAAAACAGATTTAACAATTCTTTGGATGCTTAGTGCACCAGAGAGGAAAATACAGAATTTCAGTGTACCTTAAGGAAAATTTCACACTTGGAGTGATTAAACCCCCCACACACACAGAATCACCCACACTGATCCCAGAAGTTTCACCACGGCTCGTTAAAGCTGAGAAAAAGAGGCTGGAAAACAAAGGAGGGGAACTGGGGTTTGGAATGATGGGGGTTGAGATGATGGGGTTTGGAATGATGGGGTTTGGAATGATGGGGTTTGGAATGATGGGGTTTGGAATGATGGGGTTTGGAATGATGGGGGTTGAGATGATGGGGTTTGAGATGATGGGGTTTGAGATGATGGGGTTTGGAATGATGGGCTGGTGCTCTGCTCCAAGAGAAACCTGCTACTCCACACACCCCACAAGAAGCCCTTGCAATCCCACCCCGACTTTTAAAACTCTCAGATTTTACAGAGGACAGACTGACAGCCCTTTCCACCAGGATTTCTCTCATCTCTCTTAGAGTTTACTCAGGATAAACAAAGCAGAGGGCAGAAAAATGAAGGCTAGAACTGCTGAAACTTCAATTCCTCAGCCCTCTCCTACCAAAGAAATGTTCACGTTATCCTGGTTCTCAATAGGGAAACTGGACTTGACCAAGCAGAAGGAGATTAAAGTTGTTTTTCCACAAGGTTAAACTCATCTTTAATTGGGAAATACCTAATTCTACAAGGGTTACAGCTTAGTAACCATGCATGCTCAAAGCACAAGAGTAAAGGAAGGAAAAGCATTTCCCCTTAAATGGCCAGTGTAAAAACCTGCACAGCAATTCTGAAATTAGGTTTGGAATGGGATCATGACAAATTGATTGATTTTTCCCCCCACTAATTTAGGAAGATGATTATTTAGGACAATAATTAGCAACATTGCCATTTACTGTATTAAATAACAAACCAAACAAAACTGGTTTCAGTCATGACCTGAAAAGGAGAGTCAATTCCATTAGAACAGCAAAATAATTTGCCTTTTTTCAGCACTATTTTTTCATAAGTTAACTTTGCCCAAAGACTCACAGCATTCACCTGCTGCACATCCCAGCAAACACAAGGGGGTAATGAGCTGCAGGTCTGCAATATTGATCTGCAGCACAATGAGAACATTTAACCTCACCTTAACTCAATTATACCTACTGAAACATCCAGCCACACCAAATGTGACACCACTCATGCAAATATTTCAAAGCTCTTTTGTGGAAAAAGTGGGGGAGATTTTTTTTTTTTTTTTTTAATTCCAGAGTTAAAAATCAGGTGAGTGGAAGGACAAGCAAATGCCACACAGAACATTTCTGAGTGGAAATCAAATTGAATGGCAACAGTTCTGTCAGGACTGTCAGTGAATAACAGGCTCTCCAAATAAATAAACAAATAAACAGATTTCAGTTCTGGGACTGTTTGTGTGAGTGCTGCTGGGCTGCTCAGGGCTGACATTTCAGAATGAGCTGCTGATGTTGTTCCCTCTAAGAGGTCCTGGCCATATTTCTGACCCACTAATTGTCTTATTTTTAAACTTTTACCTACAAAAAGGCAGCTCTGCACACACAGATCATTTTATGTGCTGGGGAGACACACTCTCCAAAAACCAAGTGAAGAGCTGAAGTGCACTTGAGCTCAACAACATCAAATCCTGGATTTTTCCCCTAAAGCTTAATAATGTCAATTGAATATAAGTAACTAAATATAGCCCAAATTGCTTGTAATCTGATTTTTAACTTGGCAGGGTCAGCTCTCCAATAGGATTCAAACTGCTGAGATGCCACGAGCTTAAACAATTAGCAATGCAAAACCAGAGAAGGAAAACTCTGTTTATTCACCGATGCCCTGAATTTTCGAAAAAAAGCCTCTAGTTTGGAAAAGAAAAGCAGATTATTTGTACAAACTAATTCTTCCTATCTCCTATCGCCGTGCTTTGAGCAGGGGGATTTTCTGCCAGTGCTGATGAAATCCAGCAGCCCCTCAGATTTCTGCATTTCTCAGAACCACAAGCAGGAGCAGTAAAATCAAATGTGTCTTGGCAGCCCCATTTAAATATGAGGCGAGTGTTCAGAGATAAAAGGTTTTTAAATGTAACCCCTCAGAAGATGATACACTGTCAATTTTCCCCTCAAAAGTGCATTTTAGGGATTCTTTTCTGGCATTTGGGCCGATACAAAATAATGCAAATCTGGGGCACGCAGGCTCAGGGGCTGTCAGACAGCCAAACAATCACTGCAATCTCAAATCTAATACTCAAATCTCAAATTTTGCTGTCTTAGAGCTACAAAAACTTGGAATAGAGCAGTCTAGACGCAAAATTTAACGCACACCACTCATGTGATACTTTTTCCTTTGCTCATGTTAACCAATTTGCATAAAACCCTACAGAATAGGTGGTACAAGTTGGATATTCTGCAGGACTTGTGATTAACTTATTACCAATGAATTCAAATTGACACGAATCTGTAGCAGGGAAAAAAAAAAAGGTATTTCCTGGCATTTAATACAGGCCCTGCTTCAAAAAGTTCCTTGACACTTGAACAGTTTATATACTAAAATTAATTGCAAAGCAGAAGTAAGGCATTATAAGGCTTGTAATTATTGTTTAAAACATTTTCCATTTCAACATAACACCCATGAAACTAAAGATTCAACAGCAAATAAATTGTTACTTTCCTGTGCTGTGCCTTCAATAGGCACTGCAAAGTCTTTTTCTTCCACTTAGTATTTTAATTTAGAAAAAAACTGGGGTTTTCTTATATGAAGATAACAAAAAGTTAACTTAATCCCAAGTTTCTTTCTTAAGAAATAATTTCTCACGCTTAATTGCAAACAACTACAAAAATTACAAAGTCTAAAATAATCATTACCAAACACAAATTTCCTCCTACTGCTAGATGCTCATTATAATTTATTGATATTAAGGAAATCCAAAAGTTTCAACAAGTTCATCATTGCTTCATCTTAAACAGCTGCAACTTTCTGCTTCCTGCCCGTTAAAGCTTGTTTTGCACTGTAAGCAGAAGGAATCAAGTTAAACAAATGCTCTGATGATTTCTCTGACATAACAGCAACTTTAAAATATAATTAATAAAATCCACGCTCCACCTAGAAGCAGGAAGGTGGACTTCTCTCTCTACACAATACTTAGAAGTATTTTATATGGATAAATAACCATAATTCTCCTTTAGGCAAGAGTTGCACTTGCAAATTAAACTGTTTTCAAATGTCATTTTTGTAGATAACAAGAACAAAAACTCTATATAAATACTGCAAGAAAAGGCAGAGATACATAAAACTCTTCAAAGGTTTATACATGACCTGAAATTTGAAAAATCCCTGAATGGTTCTCTCTTCCAGTCCCAAAGCCCTGAGAAATGCCTCTGCACTGAAAACCACCTTTAAATCCACTCATGCAGAAGGTAATTACTCCAGAGGTAGGGACAAACACCAAAGCTCCTAGAAATGCTTCCCTTGGGGGCTATTGGTGAGAATCCCCTGTTCAGGAGCAAATTCAGCTGTCAGTGGAACTTTCCTGCAGAAAGGAAGGCACCAGCACATCTCCAGTCCCAAAAATCAGAGCAGATTTCCTGCCAGGCCACCTCCGAACACCTGGAGGGAATTCCTGCTCCTGGGGAAGGCAGGAGGGAATCCCAAGGGCTGAGAGGTGCCAGGGGTGCTCCTGCCATTCCCACTGCCCTGGGCCAGCCTGGAATTGCTCTCCTAATTCCCTGGCACTGGCAGGAGCACAGCTCCCACCCTCGCAGGGTGCTGAGACCCTTTGGGAGCAAAGGATCAGGGCTTTGGGAACAGAGATTCAGGGCGTTGGGAACAGAGATTCAGGGCGTTGGGAACAGAGATTCAGGGCGTTGGGAACAGAGATTCAGGGCGTTGGGAACAGAGATTCAGGGCGTTGGGAACAGAGATTCAGGGCGTTGGGAACAGAGATTCAGGGCGTTGGGAACAGAGATTCAGGGCGTTGGGAACAGAGATTCAGGGCGTTGGGAACAGAGATTCAGGGCGTTGGGAACAGAGATTCAGGGCGTTGGGAACAGAGATTCAGGGCGTTGGGAACAGAGATTCAGGGCGTTGGGAACAGAGATTCAGGGCGTTGGGAACAGAGATTCAGGGCGTTGGGAACAGAGATTCAGGGCGTTGGGAACAGAGATTCAGGGCGTTGGGAACAGAGATTCAGGGCGTTGGGAACAGAGATTCAGGGCGTTGGGAACAGAGATTCAGGGCGTTGGGAACAGAGATTCAGGGCGTTGGGAACAGAGATTCAGGGCGTTGGGAACAGAGATTCAGGGCGTTGGGAACAGAGATTCAGGGCGTTGGGAACAGAGATTCAGGGCGTTGGGAACAGAGATTCAGGGCGTTGGGAACAGAGATTCAGGGCGTTGGGAACAGAGATTCAGGGCGTTGGGAACAGAGATTCAGGGCGTTGGGAACAGAGATTCAGGGCGTTGGGAACAGAGATTCAGGGCTTTGGGAACAGAGGATCAGGGCTTTGGGAAGAAAGGATCAGAGCTTTGGGGATGTCTGCACTTCCCCAGGAGACTCTGCAGTGCAGCTCCACACGACAGTGATCAGCTGGTTCTAATGCACACGAAATCCTGAATCAAAGCCCCCAGACTTGTCCCCAGATCATTTCTGTACAACTGAAGTGCACCCAGTGAGGAAGCAAACCCCTCACATGTAGCTGTGAGGCTGTGATGGTGATTAGATGGAGCTGGGAGCATAAATGCACATCAAGTGAGGATACATGCCTGTCAGGAAGGCAGCTTTTTTATTCCATAAAAAGGGTTCTCTTCTAATGAATGGTGTTCCTTACTGGAAATTAAAATTAGTTCACAAATTGCTGCTGTTCCATTTAATGATAAGATGAATGCACAGTGCTTTGAATTTTTTTTTATCTGCAGTAATTTTTGCTCTTTCATTCATCATTCCCTTAATTTCGCAATTCTTTAAAAAGAAGCTTTGAATTCTTCACATGTTGCCATCAGTCAGAGAAGCCACGTGGCAGCACTGCCAGGCAAAAGGTCTCAGTAAGTTTAGGCACATGAATGTCTCCCATGAGGGTGAATGGCCCAGCTGAAAAGCACACAAGCCACACAAGGTCTCATTTAAGGCCACACCAGTTCATGAGGGCACCCTGGAGGAATAAATTCATGTCAGGTATTTTATAAAGCATACACAGCCAAAGTTATCCCTGCCCAGGTAGCAGGGTAACAAAAAGCATGAACCCAGTGACCAAATATGTGCCCAACAACGTTCAAACTCCTGTTTATTTCAGAGGAATAAATTATGTGCTAGAGGAATAAACTTTAGAGTGTGTGAGTGTGTGTTGGAAGGGAGAAAGAAGTAGTAATTATTATTCATGTATTTATAGTTCTAAACCAATATTAATGTTAACTCAGTACAGCTTTCCATTTGCTCCCTCTGAAATTGCTTTTCAATTCAGTTGTTTTTAATCTTTGTTAATAACACTTACATTTGGACTCCATGAATCTGAATATCTTTCTCAATCCCCAACTAGACACTCGTGCTTTAGCACCACTAACATCAGTGATGTTACACCTACAGCAAGCAAATATAAAATTCAGAGTTCTGCACTCTAGAAAAGACTTTCAGTTAGAGGCACCAAGACTGAAATGAAACAAGGAGTGAAAGGCAGATCTGGCACAGTCTGTAATTACTTTTCTGAACTGTTGGATCAGACTCTCCAGTGCTGCATGCAGCAGGGATAATTATAAAAGAAACCTCTCCCATTTAAAGCTGAATTATTTACAAATTGATCTTTGGGTAAAATACAATTCCGGCCACGGATCAGATCATAGGAAAGTTGTTTCAGGAATCACACAACTTATTTAATATAGCAAGAAATTCATAGAAGGAGTATTTTAATCCCTTTCTTTTCTTCTGCCACACTGCACTGAGATGAATAACTGTATGTGCTAAATAAAAAACTGATTAAGTGAAAGGAAAAATTATCTTGCTTAGAAACTGACCAAGGAAAAAAAATCCAATATGAAAATGCAGGCAGAGTTTGTATTCATCTTTTTGTCACTCACACTATCAAAAGCTTATTTGTTAAAAAAAAGTTCAAAAAACTAAAATTACTTAAGTTGTTTGACAGAATTTGCTTCTGTATTTTGAATATTAATTTCATTATTACCAATTCATATTATGAATGGTATTTTTCTTGTGATTGGCCTCCTACATGAATCTGATACTCCAAGTATCACGCTCACATCTTCTGAAGAAAGTCTCATCCATAACTACTGGTAAATAGCTTTGTGTATGACAGGAATGAGAAACTATGCCTTGAATATTATAATTGCTGCATCCTAAAACTCTACTGAGACATCTGAAATTTTCTGAAACACTCAGAGAGATGTTCAGCCTGAAATTCTGTAACTTTCTAATCTCAGGATGTGCCATCACCCACAAATCTTCAGGCACTGAGGAAATCAAAGAAATACATGCTGCAGACTAGGGTGTCACTTTTACACCCTCCAAAATGATTCTTCAATCTAATAAAAAATATGGGAGTGTAGAAAACCTTAAAATATTCAGTGATAAGCAGAAACAAACTTGATCTGATGGGAGATGACTTTTGAAACAGAAGCACAGCAGTGATCAGGCCATCTCCCCATTATGCAAACACAAATAACACAAATCCCCAGGTGGATGGGGATCAGCTCATGGCTGATCTCTGCTGTCCAACCCCCAATTCCCAGGGCTGATAAAAGCAGGCACAGTTCTGGGATTCAGTTCCAGGGGAATCCACATTCATGCACTCAAGCCAGGATATTGGGAATAATTCATTGCCAAACATTTCATAGGCTCCTCCTATTTTTGCCAATACAAAGATACATCAGTACTTTTTTTTTTTTTTTACTCTTTTACATTGTCAGACAAACCTCTTCTTCTCTAAGAAATTCAGGTGATAAGCTGCAGAGAGAAAATTGCTAAATATTATCTACTTGGCTCTTTTTCCTCACCAAGTCACCTGTGTGATGTTAATCATGTCTATAGGTAAACACATTGGCAGCAAAACCAAACACAACTGAACGATTTCTGTAACCTGGACAGCAGAGCTGGAAAGCTTAACAAGAAAAAAACAGTGGTAGAGGTGCATTTCATAAACTGGTGAACAAATTTAAGTAAATTTCATTAGTTTCTGAACAGAAGTGGGGCCAACGTGACAGAATTCAGCCTCTGATGGGGTGCCAAGGCACAGGACAATTTGAAGGCAATATTGAAAGCTTTTCTGATGTGGATGAATCCCAGGGAAGTAATAATGAGCTTTGTTTAACAGCAGAACTGCTCAAAGTGATTACCAGCAGAACTCTCTGCACCTTGCACGTCAGACAAGGTGCAAGGGAAGATGGGAGCAATAAGAAACAATTTTCCACTTAGTCAGGAGCTGTCTCCCTTAAGCTCCTTTCCAGCAGCCTTGTCAGAAGCTAAAATAAATCCACACAGAGGAGATGTTAAATATCTTCTTGCGAAATTCTGTCACTGACTCCACTCAGATGGCAAATCCTGCAGAAAACTGCCCTGGCACAGGCACAGCAGTGGGGAGAAATCTCCCTGACATCCACCTACCACCGTGATGAGCAGCTGGGAGTGGCCCCCAGCACCAATCCCCTCTGAAAAACCCCAAACCCACCAGTCCTGCCACCACTTCTGCTGCACGAGGAAGGAGAGATCCCACAGGAACATCTGAGCTTCTGGAAAGGCACAAAATGCCTTGGACTTGGCTCCTGTATTTCCACACAGAGCTGGGGTTTGAGAACAATTAAACCTGGGAATTTCTTTTTTTTTTTTTAAAAAGGCTTTTTCTCAGTCTTTGCTGCATTTTTGTGAGCTTCCTGTATCTTCAGTAGACTTTAAACTTTTGAACAAAACGAAAGCTGGATATACAAAAACAGGCTAGACAGACATCACAAAGTCCCCCAAAGATTTTACTTGGCTGTGCTTAAAGAACTCACAGTCTCTATTCTCTACCTAAATTAAAGGACATAACACTTTTGAGGGAAAACAAATGTAAATATTCCTCTAAAATGATGTTAAAAATGTAACTTAAAACCATTCACAAAATTAATACTCTGCCCTTCAAAAACCACCACATCTGGAGCTAAAATAATAAATATTTCAAGTTTACTGCTGGTATTTTTCTAAAATCGATTCAATAATTCTTTCAGACAGAAAAAAAAAATCCCCATACTGAGTTTATGGCTCACTGTAACAACTTCCTTGAGGAAAGCTGTCTGGCTACCCCCTGAAAATCTGATTACTGATGCTTTCAGTTCTTCTCAGCTGTTTGCTTACATTCACCACGCCCACTGATGCTTTTTCTCTGCTCTAGAGGAAATGCATGAAAAGAGACTCAAACCCGATTTCCGAGTGCTGCAAACCCTGAAGCAGGGGATGAGAATGCCCAGATCAGCAGTGAGGAGGTGCAGAAAGGATATGCTCATCTTCTCTACAAACTTATCGTGCTCGTCCTGGGTTTTGGGGAAGTTCTCAATGTCCTTCTCCAGGCGCTGGATCTGCTGGTTCATCGAGTCCAGGTTGCTCTTCAGAGTCTGGGCTGAAACTAAGGGGGAAAAAAAGAAGAGTTTATAAAGCTTCCAGATTCCAGAAAGGGTATCAGAATAGGAAAAAAACAATGTCAGTATTAATAGTCTGAAAGAGAATGATTCCATTAAGCAGACTCATATTTTTCTGAATTATAGCTCATAAAAAATCCTTCCCTTCATAAAAATAAAGTGAAAATATCTACTGTAATATACCAGATCATGATATTTAACATTGAAATGTCACCACTTAATTCTACCATTAGTTCAAATTATTCTATTTCTATTTAAATTTATGGTAAAAATTCCAATATTTCTAATATTATTATTTCTAATATTCTTTTAAATCTAATTCAAAGATTAAAAACTAACTAGAGTTCAAAGAGATTTCATCTTCTTAATGCATGTACTTGGTTAAATGAATGATCTTATTATCGTACACTTCTGTTACAGGAATGATTTAAAGAATAGACACAGGGGAAAAAAATTAAATATTTTTTCTTATATTGAAATTACACTGATTTCTGGGGGCCAGAGCTGTGTTAATAGCCAAGGTAGGTCTATAATAAAATAATAAAAGCTGCTGATAATCAAAAGGAAGGAAAGGACTCAGAGTACAGCACACTAATTAAAAAAAAAAGAGGGGACTGTAAAGAACTCCTCTTGCTGTGTGACAAGCTATTCTAACAAAAAGCACTGTGATGCCAATTTGGGTTAAACAGCCCCTAACTGATACATCCTGTGAGCAAAGAAATGCCAGCACCACTGTGGAGGGGAAGCAACCCCACCTCACACAGAAATCCCAGCCCTGGAGGAAAAGTGACAGAGCCTCTGCAGAGAAATTCCTGCTGCAGTTGGAGAGTTCAAACCACCTGAACTCGGAATTTTGACTTTTATGGGATGAGGTCCATTTGTCAGCCTTGTTCTTACCATAAATAACTGCACAAGCACCTCCTCCCCAGCCAGGGCTGCCCTGGGGAACCCAAACCTCTCTCCCATCCTTGCTCTCCTTGCACAGCTCCCAAATCAGCACTCTTCAGAAAAAGCAGAAAATCCCCAAACCCCCTTCCCCAGCACAGCCAAAAAAAGCAATTTTTTTTTTTTTTTTTTTTTTTTTTTTTTTTTTTTTTTTTTTTTTTTTTTTTTTTTTTTTTTTGTTAAAGGAAATTTCATTATCTTTTGCTGGCAAGCAGCTTGCCCAAAAGTTCCTCCAGGTACTTTTCAAGGGAAATTTAGGTTGGATATTAGGAAAAAGTTTTCCACAGCAAGAGTGATCAAGTTCTGGAATGTTCTGCCCGGGGAGGGGTGCAGTCCCCATCCCTGGGTGTGTTTAACAAAGCCTGGGTGTGGCACTGGGTGCCAGGGTTTAGCTGAGCTCTTGGGGCTGGGTTGGACTCCGTGATCTTAAAGGTCTCTTCCAACCCAGAGATTCTGTGATTCTTTCTGAAGGACAGTTTATTTTTCTATTTTCTTGCGATTAAAAATAAAAAAAACAAACGATGCCGTGACTACATGTAATTAAAGACCAGAAGGAAATTGAGTCACGATGGCCTGAAAAACAGCACATGGAAAATAAAAATCTGGTAAATAAGGAAGCTTTTTCCCAGAAGAAAATCAATTTTCTATTCTTTCTCAGTAAGGACTCCCATCAGCCGTAACGCTGATTTCACGAGCGTGCTCAAATACATATGGCACCAATAGAACTGTCTTTATAGCAGCCATCATCTTGATTTCATTTTCAATTTTATCCATTTTATACTGGGTACCAAAGGAACTACTAATCATGTAATCCTAGAATTACAGTGGAAGTTTTTTAAGCTTAATTCAACTGGGGTGAGAATCTATATTGACCAGAGAATCCTTGTAGCTTTTAAATTCACATTTGAGAGTTAACCTTGAAATCAACCACTAAAACACTCTGAATAACACAAATTATCAAAGCTTTTAGGTTATGGTTGCATTAGTTTAATCATTTGATGTTATGATCAAAGCACACATTTCTGCTTGAACTGAAGAACTTGAATTACTGTAATATTTTTATGGGCTGCTGTGGAGTTGGAGAGGGGGACAAACAGCACTGAAGGAAAATGCTGGAACTGAAAAATCAATGAAGAGGATGCAAATGGTCATTCTGTTCATAAAAGAACAGCAGCTGGGAAGTAAATAGGCAACACATCAGGAAGTTTAACTGTTTGCAGCAATTTGGAAATATTTAAATGCATGACCACGTAGCAAGAGTAAAAGTTTATTTTTGCCTGGAATTCAAAAGCACAAAGAAATTCAGCAAGCAATGACAAATGACTGTTGAACTTTGTGATTAAGATGGATGGAAAGTGTTTTCAGTAGCACCCTGCTACAAAACCCAGTTCTGAAAGCCCCAGATTGGGAACATGCTGGCTTTGAAAGTAGGGAGGAACTCCACCCAGGCAAGAAGGCTGCACCCTAAAGCTGTGCTTCCCACAATTAACTTCTATATTCACACTCAATTAACAAAAAAATGTAGTAGAATATGCAATTATGTTCACTTTTTTCCCCCTAGCCCAGGCAAATGTACAAGTTTCTGTTCAAATAATTTATGAAGTTGTTGTTCTGCAAGACGAATTTCAAAAGACGACAGAACAGGGAACATATATATATATATAGACTATAATAAAATATCTGCATTTCCTCCCATAAACCCTTTTATTAGAGATTTACTACTTCAGTAATGTGCAAAGGAATCAACATGAATACCTTCTACTTTCAGGGAAATTCATGTAAATTTCTTCAAACTCCTGCAAGGTTTTAATTTATGAAAGCATAAATTCTACTTGCAGCACAGAGCCATTTCCTTGAAACCATTTCAAAATGCACACCCTGAGCAGCCTGTGCCCTGCACTCCTCAAAGACAGAGCCTTGTTCACCTTCCTTTTCCCCATCACTCCACTGGAAAATCAGGCATTTAACAGAACTGGTCTCAAAAATGGACATGAAAAGCAGCATTTGGCCTTCAGTGCCAAGAGCTCTTACTGCCAAAGCCTCTCTGGAGCAGCCAGTCCAATATTATTCCACTTAATGTTGCAGCAAGAGAGAACAACCAACTAAATCAAATACATAAATAACTGATGTCAAGGTAGGAGCGTGAGGCAAGTACAGAAAATGAGGAAAAATGAAGAAAAAAGCCCCAGCAGCAACAGCCACCAGGAAAAAAAAAGCCCTATGTGTAACCCCCAGACACTCAAGGATGAGCAGACCCACAAAGAAAGGGAAGCAACCTAAAGGATGCCTGGCCATTTATCTCCTTGTATTAGCAAAGAGCAAAGTTTGCCACATTTCCAAATGAAAAGAAACCAAGAGCAATAAAGAACCCACCTCACCCACCCTCACAGCTTTGCAGGACAAAGAAAGGAACACGCAAGAAATGGGAAAGTTTGAGAATTCCAAAGTCAGTCCAATTAGCTGGCACAGGGAATAGTGAAGACAGAGTAGAAGTGAGCTCAGAAAGGAATGATGTCGTTTCTTGGACAACAGGTTCAGAAGGAACTCAGAAGGCAGAGGCAGGGATGGAATTTTTAAAGTCTGTGTGAAGACAGAGGGTGGGGGAAACAGCCTGGAGGAACTGCAGGGTTCTCCCCAAACAGCCTGTCTAAAATACCCACATAAATCCCAAAACCTGTCTATAGACCCATCTTCAAGGCCAAAGAGAGGAAAAAAGCAGCAACATTTCTCAGTCTGTGCCAAATTGTGTCTATCTGGCCCTTAGTTCAGCCCTAAGAAAAGGCTGGGCTTGCAGAGAGCACCTGCAGCTCGAAGGTGGAGAGAAAAGCAGCACATTGAATGTGTGTACCTCAAACCCTGGTGATGAAAGGATTTATGAGACAAAGAAAAATAGCCAACAGCAGAAGTTAAACTCGTGTTTTAGCTCACTACAGAATCACTGTAACATACAGAGCTAACATGAACGAGGTCAAGTGATGTGCAATAATGTATTGTCCAGATTATTCCTGTCAGAGCAGAGCAACACAAGCACTTAGATCCATCAGCATCTCTGCACAAACACTGAATGCAACTCACTTCATCATGCACCATTAAATCTGGGACTGATTAAAAGATTATTTTGCATATCATTATTTACTTATAGTAGAAAATCACAGCCACTGAAGAGATGGCACAATATTCTGACATGGAAGGGAATAATTTCCTTCATCTTATTATTTTCCTTGTATTAATTGCTCCTCTGAAAAAACCCTCAAACCAATCCTATCCACTTATTTTGGAGAAAGCAGTTGCACAGTCTGCACGCTAAGGAAGGCTTAGTGAGTGTCTGGTGGAGCAGTTTATTCCCAGAAAAATGCCCCAAGCAGTTAATCTCATGTTGATGGCGAGCACTAGCTGGTCCCTGTAGTCAAGCTAAGCATTTTGTATTTACATTAATACAGCAATAGTACCAAAGGTCAGACTAATCCCTTCTAAAATAAGATTGCATCAGACTGAGAGTGCTCCCCACAACAAGAGGTGAAATGATACATTTTGATTAGGTGCAGTGCCTCTTGCATAAGAAATTTAAGTGGTCTCTGATCATGATGCAGAACTGGGATTGCCATGTCCACAGCTGGAAAAAACTCTGAAGTGAAAGCCAACAGCATAAATTACTTCAGTAAGCAAAAGAAAATCTGTATGAAGCAAATTAACTCCTGGATTTTTAAGTCTAGACAGCATTTGTACCATAACTACATTGTAGGCATACTAATGACTATTTATTCCTTATTGCCCGAGGGCAGATGGGAAGAGTCTTTCACAAAGGAATGAAAGGCAGTTTGGAGGGAAATGGGTGAGGAAGTACAAAATCTGCAGGAATTAAAGCATTGATTACTCAATTCATACCAAGTTTCTGTTTGTTAAGACAATAAATGTTTAAACACCTCAGGGTCAAAGGGGAAGAACAGCTCCCACCTTACCCAGCTGGAGGAGTCGCCATCCTCCTCTTCCAAAAGCTGGGAAAGCTTTCTGACAAAGTCCTGGGGCTTCACAACCAACCCTTCATGCAGAACAGACTTTCCCCCTGACAGAATCTTCCCTGCACCTTTTCAAGTTCAGGAGTGAGAGCAGGTCTGCCCAAATGGCAATGCTTTGTTTATATCCTATTACTGTGTGCTGGGATTTGATCTGAGGAAGCCCAAAGCAGGATTTTTAACAAAGAGGTTTCACTCCTGGATGTGCATTTGCACTTTTGATTTGCATGCTGAGATTTCCCTGCCCAGCAGAGGCTCTGCCTGCAGTGCAAGGGTGAGGAGCAGGGACAGAGCTGTGCTCCACCTCTTCTGCTGCTACAGAACTTCACTGCCTTGGCTGAGCAAAGGTACAGCACCCGTGCATTGCTGTCACTGCCCTGAGCACCTGCAAGAGAGCTGAACCTCAACTCTCAGGTAAAAGCCCAAGGAACTCCTGGTTTGGAGTTCAGTGAGAGATTCAGGCACTCTGTGTGTGCCACCCTCCTGCCCTCCCCTGCCAAGAGCAGCCTTTGCCCCCTGACCTTCCACATTTACCTCACTAACTGAACAGCAAAGCTCACTAAACTGAAAAGGATAGCTGGTGAAGGCTGCCCTGGAGCAGAGGCTGGGCAGAGTTACAGAATAAAGCAGGGATTTATGAAAAGCATTTCCTCCATGGATCCACCTTGGGCAGCNTTGAGGCTCATCTTGGGTGCAGCCCTGGCTGGGCTCTTGTGCTGCCCAAGGTGGATCCATGGAGGAAATGCTTTTCATAAATCCCTGCTTTATTCTGTAACTCTGCCCAGCCTCTGCTCCAGCTCAGCCTTCACAAGGCATCAAACAATGTCATAGAATAGAAGTTTTTTAGCTGAACTGACTTTTCCTATTACAACTTTTAGAAAACGGATGTCCCAGTTTTGGAGGAAGAACCAGGAGCCCTGGAGCTGCTGGGTGAGAACAGCTCTGCAATCAGCAGTGCTCTCCTGGCAGGGTGGGATATCACCTCCAGAGCTCTCCAGAAACTCGCCGTACTTTGATGTTGATTTAATTACAAACGTCTTTCAAGATCTCAGAAGCTGAGTTTATTTTTAAAAGAGAGCTTATAATTACAAAATCAGTACATATTAAATGAGCTCGCTGAAGCAGAACTGCTGGCAGGGGTGTAAGGCAAGTTGCAAATGAGGCAGACGAGACGAGTAAACACCAAGTGAGGAAGGCACAGGGAAGGAGCAGAGCTGCTGTCACACAACCTGCTGCAGATAGAAAAACTCACAGAGGTGTTGGGCAACTCCATCCAGCTGAAGCCTGGCCCTCCTGACTGCCTGACCCCCTTCCAGAGGTGCCACAACCTTCCTGACAGCCAGCAAAGTGCAAATTCCACCGCGGATCAGCAGCAGGAGAAAGAACAAAGTGCCATTTTGTAGCTTTTGCCTCTCTCTGGAGGCTTGTATTAAGGAATTCTAAATGGATTACACAACTTAAGACATTTAAAGCAATCTTCACTTCTGAATTGGTTTAACTACAGCCAGAAATTCTTAAAAGCTTTAATTTCTTTAATAAGCAACAGCCCATGAGAGTCATTTGGACTGTTCTTTCATTTTGCCCTTGATACTACGACTTCAGGGAGAGGAGCAGAGCCTTAAAATGCAAGCCATACAGAAAGCTGTTTAATGGATATTCCAAATTAGAACTTCAAAAAGTAGCTCCAGAATGCAGAACAACCACAGTTCTGTGCAGCATTCATTACACACAGACAGCAGCTAAAAAAAAAAAATCCTCCAAGCCTTCCCAGACTGGGAGAATTCCCTGAGCAGTTTTGCAGAGAGCAAGAAATTGCAGAACCTTAGCCAGGCTCCAAAAGGATCTCTCAGAACCACAACACCAGGAGTGCCTCTGAGCTGCCAGACTGGGCAAAATCTGATTCAGCAATTCAAACTGTGCAAGGTGGAAATGCTGCAGCTCCCTCTGCTAAAACACAGCTTTTCTCCTGCTGCAACAAACGATAAAACTTTTGTCTGACAGAAAAACGGCCGCTGCTTATGAGCATGTCCTAAATTGCTGCACTTCAAAGTGACAGTGGCACAGGATGTTTTAAAATATTCCCCCCATTCTAAAATGATGCCATTAAATCACAGTGAAGTACCTGTATAAAATCTCAAAATTAATATTTTATTACAGTATTTGTAATAAAAAGTACACTCATATTTGCATTCCCCGGTGGTTCTGATTGCTAATGGCCTTTCTAGAGAGGTGCCCCAACCATCAGAACCATATGCTTGCAAATTAATGAAATAAATTTCCATGTCCAAGTGAGTGACAAATCTGTGCTGGTGTTATTGGTATTTTTCAGTCCACTGCACAGACCTAATTCAATCCCACAAGGCACCTTTCACCTGATTTTACTTCCAACAACACTTTAAAAGAATTATCAAGTAGCAACTTTTGTATCAGGCAAAGAATTCAGTGTCTTAAGTGCTGAAAAAAGCCTTCATTATTACTGAAAGAGACCAAAAAATACAGATATTTATATTATATATATATCCCACTTGCACAGTTAATCTCCATTTGCTGTGACTCTGCACAGCCCGGGGAGTGCCACTGCTGGCAGAGCAAGCAGGAACAGCTACACCAGAAATGTGATATTCAACAGATAAAGACAGAGCTGTGCTTCATTTTAATATTTATTATTTAGAGGCACAACGTTTAAATCACAAACTGGGATGTAAACCTGTTCCTCTTAATATCTAAAATAAGGTTGCTTCTATAAAATCCATGGCTAACTTATTTTAATCATAATTTTGTGTGTTACCTGTTTCACTTTTATGATTTCTGAGAGGCCGGACACTCAGGAGAGCCCTAACTTTAAAAATAAATTTATTTTCTGAAGTGATTACAAACTATACTTTTAACCACATGGCTGCCTGGAAATATCTGACTTGTAAGGCAACTCTTGTTTTTGTTGGGAAATCTGACTGAAGCCCGAAATGGGATGGGAATTTTTTAGTCATTAATAAAAAGCTGAGGTTCTAGAGTGGTCAGAGCAAACACCAGGAAAAGCAGCAAGTGGGATAATGAGTGAAGGAGGCAAGGAAGGGCCTGGCTCCAAGGGACAGGAGGAAAGGGAAAGGGGGAGAGGGGAAAAAGGGNCAAACAATGCCCCTCGTCAGAGCCTTGTGAGTTTTGATTGGTTTCCCTTGCACAGTCTGCTTCCAGGAGGAAGAAATGCTTTTCCAATGATCTCTTGATAGTTAATCACTTTGACCTTTGCTTGCATTTTCCAGAATAAAACTGTTTCCTAATTTATTTTTACTTTTCATAAAGCTGCAGGTTGATCTTCCATCTTTAAAAAGATCAACTATTTTATTATACCTAATATCAGATTATTGAAGATTTCAGTACATGCATGGGGAGTTCATCTAATCCCATTGACCTTTTCATATTAAAATCCAGTTTTATGCTTTATCTGCTCTGTTAAAAAAAAAAAATCAGCTGTTGTTCAGATGCTGGTTCTTTATTCTTATATGAAAATTAAGCTGAACAGGAATTTTTTTCTTTACATGGAACTGAGAATATGCAGCCAAGACTGAGAAGAAGTTGCAGATGGAAGTGCAGCATTTGAAGGTTATGCACAGTCCAAACCACGAGGCTGCTCCTGACTAAAAGCACCAGAATCCATCTCAGGTAATGACACTCACCTGCCCAGCTCCTATTTCCTTATTTAAAATTCATGCAGAGATAATATTTGCTGGTCGATTTCTTCCTATTTTATGAAAAACTGATGCCAGCATCCTCATACCCAGCCAATTTATTCCAAAAGAGGCTTCCCACAGGAACAATAAACCCAGCTGTCCATCCCCAAAACCGCTGGTTTATAAAACACCAAACAATAAATAGGAAGTGAAATCTCCTCCACGCAAAGTACTTCAACTTCCTCCACAGAAAAAGCACCACGTGTGACAGAGCAGATGAACATTACAATTAACAAACCCCCAGAAGGACCAGCTGAAGGAACTTGCACAAATCCCATTTATTCTGCCAAAAATCTGCCTTGCTCCAGAAAGCAAAGAAGGGCTGAAAGAGAGGTTTTGGTCATTAAAAATGAGCAGTAATTTATGCTCTGCTAGAAGCCAGTGCTGGTTATAGGAAATGCAGCTTTTATCTTACAGAATGAAACAAGTTTAACTGCAATAAAATCTTTTTCATGTCTGCTCTAAGCATCAGAATTATTAGAGGATTTGCTCCCATTAATATGCTTTCTCTGCCTAGGATGCTACAGCTTAACTAAATTTTACTGACTCTTTCAGTTTAATTCCTGAAGTCAACTTACAGAACATCAGAGACTTTGAATCAAACTATAAAAATCTCAAAGCTGCAAGGTCAAGTGTCAGCCACAGAAGAAAACTCATAAAAGATCATCAAAAGTCCCTGGTAAACCAGAAGACTTCACAAAGAAAGGAAGGAAAAGATTAAAAGTCGCCTCGAGAAAAGAATTACCAAGTGGTAGAAAACATTTTTGGAATTTAGATCAGATGCCAAACTGCTACTTGCATACATAAGTTAATTAATATGTTAGTGCACAGAATATCCTGAGCTGGGAAGGACTCCCAAGGACCCTGAGCCTAGCTCCTGGCCCTGCACAGACTCCCCAAAAATCCCAGAGCAGCCCCTTTTTGTCCACACTGAACCATCCTGCAGCAAAGCCAGGCAGGGACACATTTCATCAACACAAATAAAACACAGCTTAAATGCAGGGGAAAAACACACAAGGTGCACACAAAGTTCGAGAAACAGCACAAAAAAAACCCAAGATAAAGGCAGACAGATGGAAGTGTGAGGAAGTCTGGGGTGAAACAGTGGCAAAGTTGGGTTTGATGGATGAACTCTTCCCCAGGTCCTTGGGGAAAGGAGAGTTCTGCTCTCAGCAGGCAGCTTCAGACACAAGGACACAAACTGAAAGCAAATGATGGCCTAATTAATAAAGTATCTGCCAGCTAATCACTGCACTGAGGAGAGACATTGACTGATAACACTGGAAAAAAAGAGACAAAGATTTCCAGGAGAAAAGCTGGACAGAGCTGGGGGAAACGTGTATCCAACTACTGCTCACCTCTACCTTCCTTCATATGCTTGTGCTCACCCAGGTATATTTATATTTATCTTCTGATGAAATGGGCAAATTCTTGTGCTCACCCAGGCATTTATATTTAATTTCTATTTCTATTTCTACTTTTATTTATACTTTTATTTATACTTTTATTTATATTTATATTCTGATGAAATGGGCAAATCAAAACAATCCCAAATGAAATGGTGGAAGCATTTCATGCCAACTTTACCTTTAGGTGCTCTGTCTGTTTGCTTACCTTTGCTTGCACTCTCCACGTGCTGCAATTCATCTGGAAATTTTAAGATGTCTCGGTAATTCTCCTCACAGATTTCTGCCAGAAAATGCAACAGGGTGGTTTTCTGATCTGATGATTTTGTATCTCGAATCTAACAGAGAGAAAACAAAGAGAAGAAAACATTCTTAGAACATTTCAATAAAGTGAATATTGCAAACTTCAACTCATTAGCAAAAGGTCACCTACATGGGTTGCCTGCAAATAAACAGGTTTAAAAATGAAATTTCTTGAATTCTTCATAATTTAGGACTACAAAAGGAATCTACCCTACGACATATTTTAAGAATGATTAATTTTGATGAGAACGAGACCTGAAGATAGCCCATAAAGCTCTGAGATTTCAGCATTGCCAGTTCAGAATCCTCCAGATAAAAAAGAGCTGCGAACAGAGATTGAACAGAACTGAATTTAGAACATTCCTTCAATGCCATAAATGCCAAATCTCTACAGGAATCCCTGAAATGCTGCAGAGCTGGACAGTCACAATTTGCATTTTGACCAGTCAAACTGAAGTAACTCCTTGTTGCAAATCCAATGTTTTTCCTTGGAGCAGAATCTAAACCATGCAGCTTTAGGCTAAAGACTTGGAGACCAGCTCTACAGAGACACCAAATAAATGCACCCTGCCTTCCCAAAACACAGAATAACAAAAGAAGCAAATCCTGACTGTAGCTAAAGGAAATTTAATGCATCCAGCTGTATTTATGAAAAGCTGCAGGAAAACTGTGCACAATGGGAAGTAACAGGTAAATGTATATTTTTGCTGTTCTGTCAATTGCAGAGGCATTTTTAGTGGCCTGAAATAAATCAGTATTCTTGGAAGTGATAAGACTCTGTTCTCCACTAGCCTGAGTGCTCAAACTGCTGAGATGAGGATTTTTAGTTAAAAAAATACAAATAGGAATCTGAACTAATTGTTAGAATACAGGACCAGTGGCATGTTCCCAATAACCTTATGGCTGAACCCCATGGCAAAGCTCACATCTCGAGACAAAGGAACATCACAAATTTAGGAGAATGAGAGCACAAATTTAAGAGCAGATTTCTGAGTTTGCTTGTTTTTGTGCAATGTAAAGGAGGGATGTGTGAGCTGATGGAAGATCCATCAACTTGAAAAAAAATCATAGATTTACTGGCTAAACATCTGCATGGAAAGAAGCAGTGATTTCCTCTTTCTCACAAAGGGAACACACAGAGTAGGTCTCCCTAAGAGTCTGAGAGGAGCACCCTTCACCTGACTGAGAATTAGTAACACATCTGGAAAGAACTGTTCTAACAGCATTTCCCTCATCCAGCACAGCTCTGACACAGAAGTAAGCTACAACATACACAACAAATGAAATAAAGGATTTGTTTAAGAAGAATACATAAACGCGTGTGTAAAATCTCCTATTTGTTTTCTCATTCTCTAAATCACTTGAAGTTCTAATTCTATAATCCTCGTGACAGGCTTGCCATCGATGTTCAATTTAATAGAGGCCTTTCAGCTTTAAGGATTACCCTGTTAGGAATAAATGAGTGCAGTGGAAAAACGGGCTTTTAAAAATATAAGGTATTTAGGCAATTAAGAAAGCAATTTAATTCATACCAATTCAGAGATTAAAGACTAAACAATGCTCAGTAATGGTATGCAGTTAAAGGGCTTTAATGTGTTACAGACACAGGAGTTCTTCTGACTTGAAAAAAAAATCGTAGATTTACTGGCTAAACATCTGCATGGAAAAAAGAAATTGCATTTCAATTTGTCTGTGAACAACAGTAGTGGGATTTGCAGTCTTTGATCTCTCTGACATCATCAAGTGGATAAAGCACTTTTTTTCTAAATGGACAAAATTATTTTGCTTTCAAATTACAAGGGGAACATGTTCTGCCACCAAGAGCAACATCATAACAAGAGTCAGTATTAGCACCTGGTAGTAAACATTTATTTAGATCTTGAACAAATTTATTTCTTTGGCCCAATCATGAACAAGTCTCTGCTATATTCATCCTTATTTTTAACACAATGGATACAGACAGATCTGCTTGATATTTACAATCAATATCTTACTTTAAAAATCAAGTCCTAAGTCCACTCGTGTAATGAAACATAAGACAGGTGCTGTTTGAGTGTAGTTTAGCATATTTAAATATATATTTAGCACATTTAAATATATATTTAAATACATATTTAAATGTATATATAAATATATAATTAAATATATATTTAGCCCTATTTAAATATAAAACCAGAAATGAAAGGTAGGAACTGGACAGGTGACATCATGGCTGTGTCTGTATTCACACCCTGTACTCATATTCAATATACACTCACATTTAATAACCACCATTTTTTTTTATTTTTTTTTCTTTTTTTTTTGTTTTTCAAGAAATGCAATACTTTTGGATATTCTCTTTTTACTTGCAGTAATTTTGCCCAACAGATATAACATTCCTTGGCTTGGAGAGAACCTAATGGCTTAGCCTGATTTCTGCTGCTCTACACACTCCAGCCACGTGGATGAAAAGCAGAAAGAGCCTGTTAAGTTGTGCTTACAAGAGCAGGAGCTGGACTTTGATGAACCTCGTGGGTCCCCTCCAACTCAGGATATTCTATCATTCTGTGATTCAGGATGAATTTTTAACACTGTGGTGTTCAAATTTTAAAACACAGGTTTTGAGTCTAGGGCCTTTCTTTGCCCGAGAGACAGAATTTGGAAATACATTCAGTTTAAAAAGAAATGGAATAAACTGCTGCATCAGTGTGGGCTACAGAAAGCAGCTCCAGCTGAATGCTGAAGCATCAGTTTGAGGTTCAACACCACGAGACCCATGGCCTGGGAAAGGATTAAAGGCCAAGGAACACAGAGCACAGCCACTCACATCAAGGGACACGCAGAGCAGGATGTCTAATTCTGTAAGCCAGAACAACACCACAGACCAAAACTCTGCCTGTACACAGAGGAGAGCATTTAACCCTCCCAGTCACACCCTGACCCACTGCCAGGATGGGGCTGGGCTCTCCCAGGTGCAGCTTCCAGGTGTGAGGGTTAAACGTGACAGCCAGTGCAGGGGAGAATTCAGGTACAAACCATCACTGGAGTGACACTTTATTACAGCTATAAAAAGGCTCTCTATTGATTTTTATGAGATTATAGACCTTCTCCTACCCTAGAAATCTTTCCCCCCTTCCCAGAACAAGGGCTGCTGGACAATAAATGTCCCCTCATCAGCACTACTCAGCCTGGATAAACAGCTTGTCTTGTTCTATTTGCACCAGGAACAAAAAGTAACATAGCAGCACTTAACAGACAAACACACATTGATCCAGCCAGAATGCTGCAAAAGCTTTACTGAAACTGAGCTCTTGGTCTTCACTTTAATTCAGCTGTACCTGCACATCCCTAAAACAAACCTCTTTCCTTTCACTTCCATTCCCACGGAGCAGGATTTTGGAATTCCTGAGGGGGCTCCTGCTGCAATGGGGGTTCAAAAAGCAGCTGGATCCTTTGGATATATTAAACACAGCAGACTTCACCTTTAGTGGATTACTACAGCAGCCTGAGCACCTTTCCTGCTGTATTTCTATTTTTACAGATCATTCCATGCTCAGGAACAGCTGCTCTCACTTGCCAGCCTTGATACATCCCAGGAATTCGGATGTTGATGTCTCTTATTTGAACAAAATTAAGTTCTCTGCCTTCTGCCAAAGGTTATTTACAAATCATTCCTATCTCCAGTAACATCATACACTGCAATATAACATCCAGAGAGATAATGTGTTTCTAAGGATTTGCAATCACTACCCAGTCATTAGCCTTCCAGCTCAGTCCAGACAGGTTGGAGTTGTGCTTTCTTTTATTTTCTTTATCATGTTCTAATAAAAGTTGTAACAAAACCAGATCTCTGTGTATGAAATGACCAGCTCTGTTGTAAAAGCATTTATCTTCCAAAACCAAACATTTATCCCAGATCAATACTTGCCTTTTTTCTTCTTTTTTTCAGACTGCATAATGTAAGTACTCCATCCAGTAAACAGACAATTAATTTTAAGATTTCAAGAAACAAGCAAAAAAAAATCAATACAAAACTCTGGTTGTATTGAGAAGTGAATTCATCACATTAGGATTCCTCATCATGAAGTGTGTGTATTCTGCACACAGAAATGTGTACACAGGCATCTTCTACTTTTCTACACAGCTGACTCCAAAAATATAATAAAATTCTCGTATCATGGGCAGAAAGTCCACTAAATGATAATCACTGGTCTAAAAAAGGTGTCATTATACCAAAATGCAAAATAAAGGCTCCCAAATTCTGCTAGACAAGCTGAAGGCTGAAATATATTCCTTGGGAGCAAAAAAATAAAGAGACCTTAAAATGACCCAAGGAACCCTGGGAATGCTCACTCTGTATTTCCCTGTTCCACACAGGGGTGCAGTCAGCAAGTTGCATGATTGATGCTTTGAATTAAAACTAGAAAAGGACACTGCTGCTTTTCCCTGCTTTGGGCACTTCCTCGGGTGTCCTGCGCGTCCCCGAGCCCCCCGAGCCTTCTCTCACCTTGCAGAGGAAGCTGATGTTGAAGCCGAGGGACTGCGCGTTCCTGGAGCCCGAGTTCATGTAGTTGCCCAGGAAGAGCACCAGCTCCAGGAGCTTGCTGAAGCTCTCGCTCTTCTTGAGCTCCTCGCAGGCCAGGGTCACGGCCATGATGTCGGGGCGGATGTTGCTCACCTGCTCCTCGAACAGCAGCCGGAACAGGATCCCGTTGAGCCGCGCCCGCAGCATCTTCACCGAGCTCATCTGCAAAAGAGCAGCTGCAGCAAACCTGGGCACACCAGCCTGCCCTCAGCAGGATACATCAGCCTGACCAGGGCACAACCTGACCTCAGCAGGGCACACCAGCCTGACCTCAGCAGGGCACACCAACCTCAGCAGGGCACACCATCCTGACCTCAGCAGGGCACAACCTGACCTCAGCAGGGAACACCAGCCTGACCTCAGCAGGGCACAACCTGACCTCAGCAGGACACATCAACCTGACCTCAGCAGGGCACACCAGCCTGACCTCAGCAGGACACACCCACCTGACCTCACCAGGGCACACCAGCCTGACCTCACCAGGGCACACCAGCCTGACCTCAGGACTCCCTGTGACCCCATCAACCTGATCTCAGCACTCTGCAACCCCCTGAAAGGTGCCTGTGCTCAGGTGGGGCTCATTCAGGCCAGGTCTCATGAGCTCTCAGCAATCCCTTCATACCTGAGATAGCTCAGCTACCCAGATGGCTTAAAAGGAGCAGCATGGCTCTTGTGGCAGTGTTTGAAAAAGGTTTAATAAAGAACAGAATAACAAACTCTTTACAGAGAAAAGCCATGCCAGGGTAAGAGATGCTTGATCCTGCTAAGCACCCCACAAAAGTGATGAATTGCTTTGTTCCATTCTTTTTCTACTGAATCTCCTTTTGGCCCCGGTCCAGTCGAACAGCCCCAGGTTTGAGGTGAAGTCCAAAAGGGCCTATGGGGTGTCCCTGAACCAAATTCGGGGAGAAGTTTCTAGGGGCTTTGCCTTACTTGGCAGACAAAGAGTATTTGGAAATTCTCTTGTAATTTGGTCACCCCATCAACGGGGGACACACTCCTACAGTGCTCAGGGGGCTTGGGCTCTGTCTGCAGGCACTGACAGAACCAGAGCTCACAGCCTCCAGCTGCACCAAGGGAAATTTAGGTTGGATATTGAGGAGAAGTTTTTCACAGAAAGGGTGATCAAGTTCTGGAATGTTCTGCCCGGGGAGGTGCTGCAGTCCCCATCCCTGGGTGTGTTTAACAAAGCCTGGATGTGGCACTGGGTGCCAGGGTTTAGCTGAGCTCTTGGGGCTGGGCTGGACTTGATCTTGAAGGTCTCTTCCAGCCCAGTGATTCTGTGATTCTGTGAAATGCTGATTTATGAGAAAAGCTCGTATTTAAAACCCCAGTGCTGTGCAGCCAGCAAGCCCACAGCTCCTGCACATTTTCATTGCCTGTCTTGTGTTCCCAGGATCCCACCTTGGTGCCTCAAACACCTGGCAAAGGAAAGCACAGGACTAATTCCTTCCTGCTCTGTTAAAAAGATGGGAGGTTATAAATCCTGACATTGTGACATAGCAAGTGACAGATACTGAAAATAATCTACAATGCTGATTCATTAATTTAAATCCCCAAGACCAAATTCACTAGGCTATGTAACAAAACATGGCCATGTCTTTTGTATTTTGCACAAGTGATCAGAGTTATTTCCTCCCACTTAGCACACCGTAATTCACAAGAGAAATTGAAATCAGGAAAGAAAGATGTACTGAGCATTTTTAAACCACTACAAAAATTTAATTTAATTGCAAGAATGGTTATGTTCCAAATCTATCTAATTTTACTTAGCAGAACACAGGAAGATTTCTTCCCCAGTGCATTCACCATCAGTGGGGCTCCTGAAGCACTCAGCAAGAAAAAAGCTTTGCTATGTGACAAATCACAGACCTTGACCATCAAAACTGCAAAATTGTGATGTGCTCCTGTCTCTGTTGGCCAAAATTTGGCCATGGTCCTTTGAGGAACCACGATTTTTCTACTGGTGTTATCTCCCAACAGCTACCAGAAGCAGCAGCAATAACTTTCACAGGAAGGACTTGAATGGCCTGAATAATAATGAATTTATTCTGAAATGAACATAAACATGAAGGCGTTCCAGATGGTCTCAAACAATTCCTATGATCAGGCTGGAACAAGGAAAAGGAAAGGATCAGAAAAGAAGCATTTCAGCAGAGCTAGTGATCTTTTTTTATAAATCTCCATTGTCACAAATTTCTCTCTGAGCCTCTATAAGCCAAAAACATTGAAAGTCTTGAAACACTATTCTTCTAATCATCCCGTATTTCAGAAATATCATACTGAAAACATCTGCCTTGAAAGGATCTACTTACACTAATCTGCAGTAGATGGAAATTAAAATTAATCACATAATTTGCTTTAACTTTTGTAGAACAATCTCCAGTTGCTGTTTTTACTCAAAATGACACAGAAAAAAGTTGTGGAAAGCTTTAGATCCCCAACCCAGAGTGCAACAAAACATGTACAAGGCCACAGGAGAGCGTGACATGAACATTTGTGGAGAATAATCCTTAAACTTCAGACAAGTGTCCTTTTTTCTTCCAGTACTGTGCAGTGCCATGGAACACTGATCATTTATTAGCTTTTCAGCACCAGCCCAGCAGTAAGTTTTAATTTCATTCCCTGACCTACACAATATTTTAAAGCTATCTTGATAATTTCCTAAGAGCTGTTTCACGTGGGTTGTTCCCTTAAAACCCAAACATTTTTATACACATAATGCCCTTTAGGTATCTTTTAGCAGAAGATGGCCACAAATGCTGCTTTAGTTCCTCCTGCCCTGGTTTCCCCTTTTGTGGGCCAGTTTCTAAATCCACGTTCACAGGCAGAGGAGTGACCACATTCTGAACTTGGAGCAATCTCCTGCAATTAGGTAAGGAGCAAAGCCTGCACTCACTTAGAAACTCCAATTCTTGATGGCTCTTAACAAAATCAGTCAAAGGCATACAAGAAATCAAACATTCCAACAGGTGCATGGAACAGCCAGCACTGGCTTCACTGCAAGCAGTTAAAAAGGCAAGAAAATGGATATTTCCTTTCCAGCTGACTGTCAGTGATGGGCTGCCTGTCATTATTTCCCTTCTGGCCTCTCATAAAGGTCTTGTCTGAACTCTCTACCTAATCAAGTTCTTTATTCAATTCTTTATGCTTTATTATCATCATTCAATTCTCGAGCCCTGTATTCAAACGAGGATCAAAGGCTACTGGAGAAAGGCAAAAAGCACAATTAAATTTGCCTCACTTCCTAAGAAAAAGCTGACATTCCCCTAACAAAAATTTGCCAACTTACCAAGACAACTTAGCCTCTTACCTATGTTATATTAAAGTTGCCTTTTTTCCCTGGAAACGTTCTAGGGAGATTAATTCTGCAGCAGCTCACAAAATTACAATGAGGCCAAACAAGCAGGCAATAAATTCAATTTAAAAGACTGAATGACTCTAAACCAATGGAGATGCAATGAACTTGTTCAATTCTCCCCACTCTGTCTGCCTCCCAGCCAGGGCTGCTCCTGACAGCTGAAATGGTTTGACAGGAAAGAAAGAGTCACAGAATATGCAACTTTATACACTCCTCAGTCAAATTTATGCTTTTGCAATACTAAAAATGTTCAACTGGCACTGAAGTGGAAATGCAGTTCCTTACTGAAGCTGCAGCTGTTCCCACATCAGCAACAAATGAACTCTTGAACACAAGGTTTACCTGTAGAAATCAGGTAAATTCTGCCCAGCTGAGTTCTGTTACACAGCTGATTCAGTTCATCTATTTTTCTTGCTCTACTTCAACATCAATGCAAACTTTCCTTTATAGGAAGTTCGGGTGGCTTTTTTGATCCCAGGATATAACTTCAAAAAGTCCCAATAACTAATTAGAATATATAATTGATTTTAACATTTCATCTAAATGAAAATGCAGTCCTAATTTTCATTTTCATATCAGCTGAATATTAAGTTAATCGGTCCCTTCAAATAAGTTAATCATTTACTAAGTATGGCTTTTCTCCACAAATTTTAAGCAACTTCTTCCAACCTTTATTGAATTTTATGGGCAAAGTGATTATTCAATCAACATATCTTAATAATTAACACACCTAAATTTACATAAAAAATAAGGGGACACACTTTAAACATTATTTAAGGTAGTCTGTCTTCTACTCCTAAAGTCAAGGTTAAGATTATTATTAATGAGAAACTCCAAAATCAACGTGACACATTGGAAAAAAGAACTTGGGTCAAGACTTCGAGTTCAGCTGCATTGCTTCTCCTCTAATGGACAGCTCAGTGATATCAAAATGAGAAACAAACCCAGGATTTGAGCACCAGTGATGCAGTCAGAGGCCTCTAGAACAAGCCAGAAGCAGGACCCATAAGGCAGAGCACTGGTTTTTATTAAAGCAGATGGCAGAGCTGAATAAGCAAACAAGCTTCAGGAACCTTGGTTGAATAAGGCAAACAGCACCATTTGGAGATGTTTGATTAAGCAGTTTTTGCTAATTAATGTTGCCTTAAACACTTGGAAACTCTCTCAACTTCCTCTAGTCAGTGTTTCCTCAGAAACAGGGATCAGTGGAACAGTGACCGTGGCCACACTGGGACTGCTGGGAAATGAGGGAATTTTATGGCTTTTCCACACCCAAAGGGAAAGGCAAAGCCCCTCCAGTCCCAGCCCAGCAGGAACCCACTGCCCCAGCCATGGAGAGCAGCATCCCAACCCAGTTGTTTTTTTTACATTTTTTTTTTTCCCAGCGGTAAACTGGAGGAATGCCTACAGAGCCTTTTCAAGCAAGCTCATTATGCACAATTTTGCCAATTTCTTTGCTGATTTTAAGTAGGAAACTCAACAGAATTCTCAAACATCATTGGTTTCCTTTGTCCCAATACCTCCACCTTGCCTGCTTCCATTGAGCATTTCCTTTCCTTTCCTTTCCAGATATTCTCCCTGCACAAAACCCATATTGTATATCACAATACCCGTATTATATACACACATAATATATCCATAGATAAGTTGTGGTCTAAAGACATAATACATGCATATATATTTAAAATATAAACCTATCAATATATGTTTTAAAACATACATTAATAATATAACAATATATAAACATATAAACAACATAGAGACATATATTGATATATTTATATTTTAAATATGCATGCTATTATTGCTTCAAAGAAAGTAGCAAATACGTATTTATAGAGGTTTTTAGATTGTTACTGATCAATAAATGGCAATGTTTTGCTTCTTGCAGTAAGGCTAATTAATGTATCCCACTTCTACCAAAATTCCTCATCTTTGGAAAGAAAAGATTTTTGGAACTTTACGCCATTTACTAAAAAGAAAAGGAAATCAGTAGGCTAAAGTTTTTCAAAAGAAGCCATTGATATCTTTCATTTTCTAAATCCTCTCCAAAAATCTCATTAGGACAAATCATATTCTGTTACTTCCCCTACTGAAAAATAATTTTAAAAAAAAAGCACTCAAAAGGCACTTCTGAATCCAAATTATGCTCAAATCAGAGCTTTTTAGTAAAAAAGTCTTTTAAGAGGCCTCTATTTGTGTTTTAATGCATTTTAATGTACATAATGCCCTAAAAATCCAGCAGGAGCAGAGGCAGCTCCCGTGGAGCCGGGGATAAATCCTGAGCACGTTTCAGAGCCCCATCACCACTTCAATCCCTTCGCCTGACGAAGGCAGCTGAGAGCAGAACTCATTTTCTGAAGGCTCTGGAGGGCTTGGGAAGCCCAGGAGCAGAAAGGGATGTCCAGGGGCTGGCCCAGGACTCAGGAGCTCAGTGTGCCACCCTCAGCCACCAGCACGGATTAAATCATTCTGCAAACACTGGAATTTCCTTCCCAGCCATCCTGACACTGCCAGCCCTGCTCTACAACAGATCCAGGGGCTGAACACAACCTCCAGTTTCACTTGTAACACAAATTCACACCTCTACCTGAGCCACTTTGCAAGTCTGTGTTTGTGTAAGGACAGATGTTTTACATGTGTATGCACACAGATAAAATATGGACATACTGACTCTTTCAGCTGTTGACAGGTTCTGATACAAAACAAATTTATCAGGGGGTAACTGGGTTTTTATGGACTCTTGGAAATGAATCTGCCTAAAGGCAGAGGGTTCTTCAGGACTGTTTAATAAACATTCAAGGCAAGACAGGCAGACAAAAGACTTGCTCTGGCACAGGAGTGCCTGTTGCTGTTAATGGTGTACTGTAATTCCTTCCAGAAAAACACCCACAATCACAGAATCAGAGGGTTCACGTTGGGAAGGACCCTAAGGATCATCTGCTTCCAACCCTGGTTGGTCAGGGCCCTGCCCAGGCTGGCCTAATTCACATTAAAGAGATTTTTTGATTGCTACTTATCAGGAAATAGTAACTTTTTCCTACTGCAGGTCTTGCAAAAACACTTAACAAAAAGATTTTCTCCCAAAATTTGTTTCTTTTTATGTGCCCAAATGGAACTCTGCAGTTCATCCTTGCACCAATACATACCACAACTCCAAATTGCTCTGGCTCAGCAAGATCATTATATTCATCTTTTAATTCAGCTAAGGCATTGAGTTCTTTCTGCTCAGGAAGATTCTTCACCAGGTTCTAAAACAAACAAGGCATTATATCAAATTTGTTGCATTAAACTACCTAAGATATTAAAAATAACACACTTAAAATACCACAACATGGAAATGCACGAGGAAATTACGGGACGCTTATTTGATTTACGCAGCTTTAACATTATATAAACATCAAATCAAAGCAGTAATTATTTAATACAGACATCAACTGCTCTGCTCCAGCCTCTGATGTGAAGAATGTATTAAAAGGTTAGAGTATCGTTTTTCAGGGTCTGACAGCATCAGGGAGTTCTGTCTCTCTACAATCTCCTTTTGCCCTAATGGTTGCATCTTGCTCATTAAATATCAATCAAGAAATAACTGGTCTGTGCAAAACATGACAAAAGTAGCAAAGGAAAAAAAAAATTACAATCATTAAACAGTCAAAGTATCTGGGCACAAAATACACTTAAAAACACCCTACAAAAAAAAAAGGCCAACATCCCAAAATTGTACAGCTCTTTTGGATGGCAAATATACAGGAACTCAGGAAAAAGTTCAATTTGCTTGCAGTCTTATCCATGTCCCCAATGAAAATTGGGATCATATTGAGTTACTGTACGATCTTGAGGTATCAAAACACAGATATTATAAGTATTTTAAATACTTATATTAAAACTGAATAATAGCTTGTTTTAAGAAATACTCAGTAAAAGTGTAGATTTGCATTTAATACATATTTTTAAAAATAATGCATTAAAATATTGCGTTTTTAAAAGTGTAGATTGCATTTAATATATGATAATTTCATAGCTACACAAGTTGAAATCCACGCAATGTATCTGTAGTAGAGGAGATCAATATGAAACTACTCTGCACTTCAGCTGTCCAAGGTGGGGCTGCTCCTCCCCCTTGGTTTTTGATTTTACTAAACCTGAAGGTTTCTTAATCATCTGATCTGACACCTCTGATCAATAAACCAAGCCCTCAATAAAATTAGGGCTTTGCACTTATTTTCAAATACTGAGGCAACTCAGTTTAGACCAGAGTCCCCAGAAAAACCATTTCACAGGTCCAAAAAAGGAAGAAGAAATGAATTTAGAAAACCCTGGGGGAACGAGGCGAAGGTGCAAACAGGGAAGGATGGAAGGATAAACCCAGGCCCAGCGTGGCAGCAGGGATCTGAACCTGTGCATGATGTTCAATAAAACAACACCAGCACTGCTGGGGTGCTCAATCTTGGTGACTTTTGGGGTTTCCTAAACTCGGAGAGGGATGTAAAGGAGTTCCATTCCAGCCTTTCCACCCTCCAGCTGAGAGATGTGGGGCTCAAAATGAGCCTGAACCAGCCTGGGAGCAGATTTGATTTCCAGCCTGGAGCTGCAGCAGACTCCTGAAAGGTTCAGGAGTTTCATCTCTCACTAGGGACAGGCAGAGCTGTTACTGAGCTGTTTCCACAAGAAGCCTCATGAAATTCCATCATGCACCAGCCTGAACCAGCTCCAGCTTGTCTTCCAAGCTGAAACACCAGAATTCTCAAAGATTTCCTTTTGGAAGGGGAAATTCCAAGGAATTATTTTGTTAGCAGTGTCGTTAAAAGGCAGTTTTAATATTCCATATTCAGCAGCAGAAGTGAAATCAATGAAACAGGAAACACAACTGATACCCTGCAGCTGATACCTTGTCTAACTCTTGAATTCTCACTCCTTCTTGCCATTTTTATGTGGGAAACGAGCTATAACCAAAGGCAGAGGTATTTTCACATACCTGAATCAAGGATTCACTCAGCTTCTCCTCATCAACCTCCAAAATGATATTTTTTATTTCTTCATAAGGCAAACGGAAGGAACCCAAAAATATTGCTGAAATTCAGTAATACATCATTAGAGTCAAAAAAGATGGATAAACATTGGCAAACCATTTCTAGCAACTCAGGAATCACATCACCACCTAAATTGTGTTTTACAGTTAAGAAGTCTCCCCTATAAATAAATGCTAGATAGGCACACTGTTGCAGTTCAATTTTTAATGAATTTCCTTGCTAAGAAATGAAATTATGACAATTTTAACTTTTAAATCCACCTCAGTTGCTCCCTAGCAGCGCTACTTTCCAATAAAGTTTTATCTTTATGAGTGGCAGCTGCATTCCTACTTAAGCAGACCCACTCAGCCAATAATGGATATGTTTATCTATTATTATTATTACTGCTTCCACAACCAGGTATGAATAGCTGTACTGCACTTACAGTTGGGTCAATGATATTTATGTGATACTCCAGAAAAGATCTCACAGCAAAGGGGTAATGAAGAGCTGGGCAAAGTAAGAAAAATGCCCTAACTCTACCACTTTTAGGGTGACTGAGCTTATACAAGAGACACACGTAATGCAAACCCTTCAGAGATGGAGTTCTCAAAGCAATTTGATCTCAGAATGTTATAAAATCTCAAGAGAGCCCCATTCAGTAAACTACAAAGAATTCTTAACAGATGGATCAGCATACCATCATAAAAAAGTGCTTTATATTCAGCCTAACTACTGTGGCTGATTATCCTGCATCCATGCTTTCAAAATTTGAAATTTTCTATCAGCTGTGTCATAGTTAATTTTCTGTGGTACTGAACAATGCCCACATTTGGGTTTACACATTTACCTGCCATGGCCACAGTTGCCATGTCACAGGTGACATTCATGGTGTTTCTGACCCAAATTAAAGACTCTACTACCCTTAATGATTGATTTCCCTCTATAATTAAAGAGGGAAGAAGCCAGTAGGATGATACAAGTGGGCTGGTTTTGGTACAATTTGTAGCAGCAGTACTTGCTCCTCTGCAGCCTGTCTGGTGATATCTGCCCTTGAACCTCTATTTCTTCATTGCTCTGAGCACAAGGAACAATCAGGAATGGAAACCCAAAATCCCAATCCACACTGAGCTCTGCCCAAATTAGTGATCACCATCTAATTGTGCTTTCAGTCCTGAGCAGTGACTGACAGAACGAACTGACAAAAACCCCAGTCACCCATTAAGTCAGCTCTCCATGTTGCTTTTTTTCATTTTTCCCAAGTTATGCAGTGAATTAAGAATGTGTATTTAAACACCACTGAATTTACAACTTATGTTCAAATTAGCACTTTTAGAAAAAGCAATTGCACATATAAACAAAAGAAGAATTTACAGTGAGATTGCTTAGACATTGACCTAATGCCCTTCACATCACTTACATAAATTTTGTGCAGATTTTCCATCCAAAACTCTTAATTCTTTGATCTTCTTCTTGGACTGAGCTGCTTTCTTTTCTTCTGATTCTTCTACAGGCTTTTTGGCTGGAAAGTAGGTATTTATTAAATTCTATTCATTATTACAACTGTTCCATCTTAGCTAACAGCAAGTCCATTAGCAAGCCATAATAATACATCTTTTACAATCAGTTCAAGGCAAAGTGACTGCACTGCCTCAACCTGCTGTAAAATATCCAAACAAACAAAGCAAATATCCAAAACTGAAAGGAACAAGAATAAAAATATGACAATGAATATTTTTCCCAGGCACAATCAAATAATATTTATGTACTTTAACCCATGAAATTTTACTTCAGCTCCAATTCATTGCAAGCACTTTTAAAAATACAGGGGTTTGGTGTTAAAGCACGTGAGTGCCCTCTATTGAAACATTAATAATATTTATAAATTCTTCATCCAAAACCAACAACATAAATCATTTGACATTTATCACACTGAACAAAGGTATGTTTTTATTAGTTATTTACATTGTCAGTGGTAAAGAGCAAAACTAAGAAAACAGTGTATATTTTAAAGTGATTTCTTTCAAATTAGCAAGATTCACTAGCCTTATATTCAGCACTTTAAATTATATGGAAAGAAATGTGGCATTGGAATACCTAAAATATAAGCTGATTTTTTGCATAATTTAAAACAGTCAATTTTTGCAGAATTTTCTTAAGCATTAAGTAAACCCATTAACAAGGATTTATTTCCTTTTAAATATCACATGACATATTTGGCACTGAAGGAATAGAATCTTAATGTGCTTAACATTAATTGAACTTAATGAATATTTTAAGTCATTCAAAAGTAACTGAAAACCTGGAAAGTCAAATTAAGATGAAGTTTCAAGCAGACTGAATACAGTTTTGCTCTCTGAGCACTGTTTTTTGTTGCACTGTAATGAGCCATCATGGGTTTCATTACAGGTATTTCCTAAGGAAAAAATGTTAATTTTTAGTGTGAAGAATAATGTAAAATCTCAATCTCTTTAATAAAAAAAAAAAAAAAACTGTAGAAACCAGGTGTTTGTCTCCTTACGCCCATTACCACCAGGAAAACATCTGGCACCAAGGAATTCTGCTGGGTTTACAGCCCTGTATAATCAGTTTATCTTGGGTGTGCTCCTGGCAGCACTGAGACCTCAAAGTTCACTTCATGCCAATTCACCAAAACCAGAGAAACACCAGAACCAGATGCTTCTGTGACTGCACTGGAGCCACAATACAGCATCAACACCAACCTTACCAAGCCCAAATTCACAGGCAGAAAGAGACACTGCTAAAATTTCTAGATTAGACAGCTCCTAGAATCCCTCCATCACCATTTCAGCCGTGCTGGAGGTGACCTGGAGCACCAGAGAGCTCTCCAAAGCTCATCCCTCTGCTGCCAGAAGCTCTGCTCACACAATCCCCTTCAGCAGTGATTCAACTGTAACACAACCACGGATTGTGGAATTTTAAAAAATAATTAACTCAATTAAAAAGGTATTTGATACTTTTCAGAATGCAACACACCACTGCTGACCAACCTCCCACCCCTTGTCAGGTTCTCCTTTCACAAGTGCCAGTTTAAAGATAAGATGCTTTTAGTTTTGATGCCACAGGACCAAAGGGAGAGATGAAAGAAGGATTTTATATAGCAGACAGCACAGGGCAGCTCAGAAAAGCAAGATGAAAAATCAGTCTGGAAGCTAAAGCAGCTGTTATAGCTCATACAGACCTTGAGTTCAGCACTGTGATTATTCATTACAGCACTTTGATAATGGCACTGCCTCACATCTCCATTCTAAACCAGCTTTTTTCCAAACCAACAAGACTTAGGGACAGCACCGACAGCACAACCAGGTTTTCCTGCCTGAAATGGTCAGATTAAAACAAAAGGAGCAGCAGAGGAGAATCTGCCTCACTCTCTGACCACTCCTGATGGAGCAACAGAACTGAAAGGAACCAAACCATGAATCTCAGACCATGAGAACAGCTCAGCTCAGGCCTGGAGCAGTGACTGTGTTTGGGGAGTGCAGCTGCTGAGCCACTGATGCAGAATTATCTCCCACCAGTGAGGCCTGTAGAAGGTTTTGGGTGGGATTTTCTTTCCAACTGACCCCAGACAGACAAAAGAGGGCAAGGGAAGGAGAGCCACCCTGACAGAGCCAAAGCAGAGCCTGTGCCAGCTTTAGCACACCCAGACTCCTCCTGGAGCCCAGAAACCACAGATGGAAACACCAACACCACAGAACTTGCTTTTTTCTAATTTGGAGCTCTACTAATTTAGCAATAATGCACTTGTTTATCGGTGTTGGAGGGAAAAAGCTGATGCAAGAAGCTGCAAGGTGTTGTTTGCTGTTGCTCTGACATTTCCCAGAGCATTTGCAGCTCCAGCTGTGCCTTCTGTGAGACCTTCAGCTGGGAACTCTCTAATCCCACTGAAAGTGCCCTGCCTGACACCCTCCAAACCCATCCAGGGTATGAACACCCTAAACAAAACCTTATGGAAGCTTAGAACACATTCAGCAAGGCTAATGATAATCATGGCAAAGAACATACACAAACTTTGTGTTGAAATACTTCAGAGACTTAATTAGGGAAAGATCCTACCATCAGTACTTTTGTACTTCTGTAGTAAAAAAAAAAAAGAAGCATGCATTATTCCTGGAAATTATCATTTTACACCTGTTCATTAATTTAACTAGTGAATAGCATTTGAAGTGGCCATGACTAAGTTTTTGAAATATTATTTTATTTAATGATATTGAAGCTGTTAAAGCATTTTATTATGAGCTGAAATGTCCAGTTCATATGAAATTCCCTTCTTTCTTTAAATTATCAATGAATCATTTTAATAAAGAATTAACAGCAAAAACTGTCAGTCATGAATATGATGAGGATGAAAATTAAAGGGAGATAAAAAGGAGTACATTGAATTACAGCATGGGGAAAGCAGATATTCAGGTGAACTTGAGCCTGCCTTAACCTAAGCCTAAGTCTCCAATTTCTGTCAAGTCTGCACACACAGTGAACAACAACATCCTTATATTGTCATGGGAAATGAACGAGTAATTTCACCTTATTTCCATCTGGCAAGTGGCTTCCCAATTGCAGTCACCAGTGTTTGGCAGTAGAAGTAAACACAGAGAAGAAATTAACTGCTTTGATTGCCTCTACCTGAGAGAAGAGCTATGGCTAGCACAGGAGAAAAAAAATTAAGTATATATACAGTTGCAAGGGATGTAAACTACACACACAAGAGTAGACTTGAGCAGCTGAAAGTAATAATTACATTGAATTTAGCTCCTCCCCCCCAAAAAAAACTCCTGACGTGATAGGACTTCGTAGAAAAATGAAATAAAGAGCTAGGAATGCCACAAAAAGATTAGAAAGTAATTTGTAGCACGAAAGTTCAGCAGACTCTGTTGCAACACAATAGAAGTTCTTGAAGTCTGGCTAAATTGATCATCTTGGAATGCTACTGATAGTCTTCCATTTCTCTGCTACTCCTAGAGGCACCCAAAAATGGAAATAAATTCGAATGAAGGGGGAGAAGGAGGAAAGTCAAACACAAAGTAGTCTCAGATTTTCACTTGTTCTTTTCCCCAGCAATCCGAGGGTGTCCCTGGGATGCCCCCAGCATTCCCAGGCTGGAGTGCCCAGGGATGATGCTCAGCAAGTGCAAACCTGTCTGTGGATCCATGGAATTGTTCGGGTTGGAAAAGCCCCCTGAGATCCTCGAGCCCAACCTGCAGCAGCCCAGCACCACCACGTGCTCAGTGCCACACCCAGGAGGTTTTTGGACACCTCCAGGATGCCACTCCCCTGTGTTCCTGCCTGCCAGCCCTTCCTGTGATGGCATTTGTCCTGATCTGCAATCCAAAGCTCCCCTGGTGCAACCTGAGCCCTCTCCTCTGCTCCTGTCCCTCGATCCCTGCAGGAGCAGAGCCTGGTACAGCCAGGAGGAAGCAGCAGTGCAAGCTCAGGAATTCCCTGTCCAGCCCTGAGAACACCAAGAACGTTGAGAGGAGCCCAGAGGGGAGGCTCTGGCAGAGGCCACAGCTCACCCAGAGCCTCTCTGGAGCCACCCTGCAGAACGAGTGCCTTGCAATTCAGGAACTGCAGGAACTGAGATTGAGGTGCTTCGGCATCCAAATTCATTTACAGCCTTCAACTCTTGTCATTTGGGCTCTGACAACCAGCAGTTTCCCCAAATATCCAGAGAGAAATGCAAGAGCATCAGCAGATGTCAGCCACGCCTCCTGTCAATTCAGGCAGCAGCTGTGGGATCTCATATTTATTCCCAATGCCACCTGGCATTTTTCAGTTCACCTAAAATCACTCCGTTACCAATTCCTGAAGCAAAATTAATTAAGCACTCCTGCTGTCACTCTGTCCTTTCTGCAATCAGAAGAGCTCAATACCTGGTACAGCAATAAAAAAAGAATTATTACAAAGCAAGCAATTGATCTAAAAGTGAATCTTACACTGAGCTCTCAAGATAAAAAAATAAAACTAACGGGGAGGAAAAAACATGGAACCTCTTGCAATCTTGTATGGTTTTTTGCCTAATTAATGTAATCAAGCTGAAGGAAGTGGCATCAACCCAACAAATTATGCTCTGTGGAAGAATAAAAAAGATCGTAACTTAGTTTTACAAATTAGTTTTGCAAAAAAAAAAGTAACAGGGGATCTGTATTCCTATTAATTGTTCTTATAATTGACTGCCACTTTATTTGACCACCACATTTAATGACTACTATTAATTTCACATGAAATATTCCTTGCTCTGTTAAAATTACCCTAAAATGGTTGTAAATAATCTAATTGCCAATCTCTAGCAAGAACTTGTGTGGCAAAGTTGTACAGCTGAAGTGGACTTAATTACCCACTCTGTACTGGGATGGCTTTCAGCATCAAGGAGATGCCTGGGCCACAAAAAAAAAACCAAAAAAGACAACAACCCAACAACCAAAACAACCCCTCCCCATGGCAAGGCTCCTGCAGCCCTCTAACCCATCATGTGTCACCACATGGTTGTGACAGGCTCCTGCAGCCCTTAACCCATCATGTGTCACCTCATGGTTGTGACAAGGTTCCTGCAGCCCTCTAACCCCAACATGTGTCCCCACAAAGGTTGTGACAAGGTTCCTGCAGCCCTCTAACCCATCATGTGTCACCACATGGTTGTGACAAGGCTCCTGCAGCCCTCTAACCCACCATGTGTCCCCACAAATGTTGTGACAAAGTTCCTGCAGCCCTCTAACCCATCATGTGTCACCACATGGTTGTGACAAGGCTCCTGCAGCCCTCTAACCCATCATGTGTCACCTCATGGTTGTGACAAGGCTCCTGCAGCCCTCTAACCCACAATGTGTCACCTCATGGTTGTGACAAGGCTCCTGCAGCCCCTGGAGCAGAACTCCCTGGGTTTCAGCAGGGGCTGACACAAGGAGGGTGCATGGCCCCTTCTCCCCATCACTGCAGCAAGGTCACCCCAGGAGTTTCAGTATCCTGGGACCCTGGAATGTTTCTGTCATGCTGATGTCACTGTGAAAAACAAACAGCAAGGCAGGCATCTGGTGACAGCCACACTGTGAGTGCCCCTCAGTAAATGGGGTGGACCCACTGGTAATTTTTGGGTGATGGCCAGTTGGTGTTTTACTGTGTCTTCCGTGGATCATGCACAATTTGGGTCTGCCCCTCTGGGCAGTCTTTGAAAACACAGAGAAATAAATACAAATTAGCTATTAGTGAGACTTAATGAGAGAAAAAGGAGGCAGCAAACCAGGAGAACTGGAAGCAGCAGGGTTAAAACTGTGCACAACAACACATCTGTGAAATACAGACAAGTGCAGTGGCACAGGTTATAAATGCTGCAGGATCCTCAGTTCACTGAAGACAAAACACAATGAAGAATTAACTACATGTAAAGATGTGACCTCTGGCTTTGAAAAAACATCAGCTGCTGGCAGCAGAGAAGTATTTCTGTTCCATTGATTCTGTGTACATCCAGCAGCAGACATTTAATATAAATTAACATGTATTTACTCTTTAGACTGAGCAGCTGCTCCCAGTCACCTGCTCAAGATGAAACCCAGGGCTCATCCAGCCTGAAGTCAGCCTTGGATGGTTGTGTGTGTTAGCACCACCTTGGATTCACCTTGGAAAAGCTTTCCTGGCTCCAGGTGTGCCCAGGTGCTCAGGGAACACAGGGGCAGTGTTCACCTGCCTTCGAGACACACGAGATGAATTGCTGCATCAGTCTCAGGGACCTACAGGGTACCAAAGGAAGCTGCTGCATTGTAGCAGACTAAAACCAGTGCAGAACCCCCAGCTCCAGGGCTCTCACCTCCTCCAGCAGCATCAGGCTCTGCTGCTCACCTCAGCACAGGCAGGAGCTGCTGCACATCCTGAATTCAGAGCTGGAACCTGTCCTTGCTTACCTTTTGTGTGACCACACCACCAAAACTCGGCTAGTGATTCATTAAGAAGGCAGTGACTCTGTGCTAATGACCCAAGTCTTCAATGAAACAACAAAAAAATGTCAAAGAAAACCTTGACATTTACTCCACAGGTACTGCCATTCAGAATATGCAACTTAATGATAATTCCACACTGACTTTTACCATGTGGACTTTTTGCTTTTAGAAAGCCTTTAAGCCACAGCCTTTTCACAGTGGGCAATTATTCACTAGTAGTATTCTACAATAATTACATTCCCACCTTACAGAATAAAGCACCTGAAAAGAAGAAGTTTCAGAGACATTTCAGTTTCTCACATTGCACAAGGCACACAACAGTCACACAATATAGAGAGTTGTAATTATAGTCTTACATCCATTTGAGATGATTAATAAGTAATTCAAAAAGCTGATACTTTTGTTACTATCTGCGCTAATGCCTATGTACCTAGTATTTTCATTTTCTCAATGAATTCAGAAACTTAATAGCATGATTGTTAACTTTTAATCCTTTAGATAGCTTTTGAATGTCTCTTCCTCCAAAGAACCTTTATTCATGTAGGTAACAGAACTACCCTTGCTCTACTATAAATGGCAGAAATTCTTACAACAACAGATATTCTGTCCAAAGCATCCTGGAACAGCATTACAGGTGAAGCAACTATCACTCAGAGAAATGTTCCATGTCAAGAGCAGATGACATTTTTGGGGTTTTTTGGTCAGCAAAAAGAAAGGGAAAAAAAAACAGTTTTGCACACAAAACATAAAATCCATGGAGAGGGCATCATTCTTCTACAAACACAGAATCACTGCAGGTCAGCACAGTGAGCAACTGGAACCAGGCCATGAATCAGACACATTTTGTCAGTTTATGCTCTTGCAGGAAAAAAATAAAAAACCCCACATTCTATTTTTTTTGATAGAAAGCAGATTTAGGAGGAAGTGGAGGATGTGCTAACCGTGCTTCTGCTGAAAGATGCAGGGGGCAGCTCTTTAATGCAGCCTTGGAAGAACTACTTTACAAGTAAGACCATAAATTTTGCTTATAACCACAGCTTTGTTTACAGTGGGGTTTTATTTATTTAAGCAGATACGTGGTTATTCCTAGAACTCTGCTGGAAGCTTTCAGGAGAGTGAAATATTGGTGCATAACCCATTTAATAGCCAGCACCAACTGTCCTGGAAAGTAGCTGGTCTGCTCTCCATCCTTTCCTCTAGACTTTTTATTCTTCCCCTCCTTCACTTGGGTGACAAATTCCCAGCCAATGTTCAGCAGCAGAACCTGCACTGGAGCACTCAGCTGGAGTTTCCTCTACCAGCACTGAGGAAGTTGCCAGAACATCTACAGCTCCCAACACATCAGAAGGCAAAAGGAATTGTTGGTTTTGAAACCATTCTGCACAGAGCTACTGAACACAGACCTGGGACTGACCTGCAGCTCACCATCAGGGTGTTTAATGTGCATTTCCAGGCAGCAATTCCTCACGTGGAAGAGAAGCCAGGCTTGAGGAAAATGGGCACAGTGGATAATCCTAACAGCAATCCTAACAGAACAAAGGATTGCTGTCAATCCATGGAATGAGTTAATCACATAATCACAGAATGGTCTGGGTTGGAAGGCACCTTAAGGATCACCTTCCAGTAGGGTTGCTCAGAGCTCCATCCAACCTGGCCTTGAACACATATTGAGAGTGACTAAATTCACATTAAAGAGGTTTTTAGAATATCTAACCTAAATTCCCGTGAAAAATGCAGTTGCATACGTGAAGAGGAGCATCTTTTGCAGGTTATTCTTTCTGTTTGGACATTGGAGAAAGCATTCTTCTCAGTCTAATCTCTTTATTTATTCATACAGAAGGGGTTTTATTCCAGAAATATATATTTCTATTTGTTTAAAAACAAACAAACCAACCCCATTTCTTTTTGCAGTTCAGCACAGATTTTTTTTTCAATTCAACTTCTGAATTTCTTTTTCATCGAATTCACAGAAAAAAAATACTCTCTGTAAGAGCATTTAGATCAAGAGTACTTCATGAATGTATTCATATTTCATGCTAATTAGTTTTTGTACACAATCCCTGTCTCTGCAGTGCCAGTACATGTGTCTCTGTCCCCAGCCCCTCATTAATGTGCTGGGCTTGATTTGAGCACTGCATCAGGGAGCTCAGTCAGACGGGGGGGGATGCAGAGCTGCCTTCCTGCCCTGCTGGATTTCAGCAATCCCACACCCTCCAAAGCTCCAGCTCCTCAGGGAAACGCGGCAGGGAGGAGGCACAGAAGGTACCAGCTCCCACCAGAGGTATCACACTGCAGGATGCAATTCCACACTCCTGGAATGGGTGGGTAATGAACATTTGTCTGTGTGTCACCAGCAGTGATTCCCACACTTCTCTAATGGGAACCTCCAACACATTAAATGTTGGAAAAAACCCACTGAACCAATTTCCTTTGTAGGAAACACCCAATGCCTTTGAGAGTTCACCTTCTCTTGGCTGTTCTTTACAGTCACAACTGCTCTACCATCTTTCCTCCTCAAGATTTTAGTTTTCATATTCTGAGACTTGAGGTGTAACAAATTAATACATGAATTCTGTAAGCAACCACCTAAAATATAACACATTATAACTAAGACAACTCAGTCACAACATTATTATAAATCCACAGAAGAAGATTTTTTAGACAATACATGTCTGTCCCCGCTCCAATTCTATTTAAATTCTCTTGAAATTCTTCTGGTGAAGCTTTCTGACAAAATTGCTAATTGAAACTTGCAGAAAATCTGAGCAGCAGGGGCTTTGTTACTAACATGATTCACAAGTTTTTCAGGCCAGAGAGTTCTTAACCAAAAGAGGGCCTTGAAGCAGGCACACACACACACACAGCGGAGCCTCTTCAATCTCAGTTTGCCAGGTGGCACTGAAAATGCAGGTGGATAATCAGTGTGTACCTGCAGAGCTGCTCCAGTCACTCAGCAAGCAGCAGGATTCCTCATTTCAGATCCTTGCTCCTCAAGTCTCCAGTGGGGAGCTCTCACCTGTCCCAGTGATGTTCCAAAAGGGTTAAGCAGTGCCAATTAAACTAAAACTGAAGGAATGGCCTCCACATCAGAGCATCTGACCTGGATTCAGAACAGACAGAATGCTGATTCTGGAAATGAACTCCAATTCCACAGGAACTGTGTGGAATACATTATTGTACCTCCAAGCAATCCATGAATAATGATAGCAGCCTTCAAACAGCCCAGACCTCAGACTATTTCCCACCTGTCTCTTCATCTGAATACAATTTAATTCACACACAAGCTGTTTGTATTGGGTTTTCTCAAGGTGCAATCATTACATTTCTTTCTGTAATGCTGATTAAGATAATGTCCAAACTTCCCTATCAGAACCCTCTTATAGAACAACAATGCTCTGAAAAAACTCTAACTCTGCTGCAGATGTAAAGAAAGCTCCAGGAATAACAAACTGTGGACAGGAAAACTGCATCCATCTGACCCATCCCTCTTGATTTGTCCCCTTATGAATCTAACACAAAACTTTTAAACCAGAGTCCTAAGAGACACAACCAAAGTGTGCCACACTGAGACCTGCAGTGAAACTCCTGGCTCTGTCCAACCCTAAAGCATGAGCATTCTGCAAGTGTTATTTATGCAAGATTTCACAGGAAAACAAGACAATAAATGGAAATAGCACAACTGACACTGACCCTGACTTCTGAAAAAGTCTAAATAGATTTTATTTTTTCATCTGAGACATTCTTTATTCTCTGTCACATGATGAAAACAACTACAGTGAGTAGGTCACACCAACAGGACATATTTTACATAGAATGTTTTCTTAGTGACTCCTTATTACAAACTACCTTTGACATAGAAATTAAGTTATTGAAAGGTGAGTGCATTAAAATGCTATTGGAAATAAAATATTAAGAACTAATATTTACAGTCTTGACCTCCTAATCAGAACTTTTGCTTTCTTTTAGACCCTTCTGAACACTATACTCATACCAGTCCTTTTGTCCCATGATGGATAAAATGGGTCCTGATGCTCTTCAAATAAGAGTTGGACTCTAAAATACCTCTAAGATAATTTAAGAATTAAAAACATATGTATAAAATATATCAAAATACAGAGTTACACATATATAAATCTATGCTAGATGGCAATAATTTCAGGTAGGAGTTTACTTAAACCATGCAAAGCTTTTTACACCCTTGAATTTGAGAGTTTACCTACTGGATAAATCCAGTGGAAAAGAAAGGGAAAGTAAAAAATAGTAAACTAATAACTCACTCTCTTTATTGTACTTGAATTTATTCTGTTGCTGAAAAACAAGAATTTCAAATACATCCGAAGATGAAAACAAACCAACCTGCTGCACTTCTGTGTGAAACAGATATGAAGCCCGATGACCTGTGTGTGCAATCCAAGGAAATGAAATTGCTGTGCCACACAGCCCTGGGTGACCCTGCAGTGCACAGCTGATCCTGCTCTGCTGTGCATTCCCACCCTGAGCAAAGGAGAGGCTGAGCAGGGAAAGGAACCCAACTCACCCAGCCTGGGTGATCAGCAGGCCAAGGGAGCCACCTGCAGTTTGCAATCCTGAAGGAAACTCCTGCTCAGTTGAGAGGTTTTTCTTCCTTTCCTGTTGGCCAAGCTGAGCTGGTGCAGCACAGCCGTGCTCAGCACCAGAGATTGCTGCCTTCAGCTGGGTCCTGCTGCCTCACACCTACCAACACTGCTGGCCCAAAGGCAACCTGCCACAGCTGAATCCACTGAAAGCTTGCACATGTTGGAGTTTCTCTGATGAACTACATCTGGGCTTCTCAGCACGGCAAATTCTAAGCCATTTTCTAAAAGTACTAATTGCTGCTCCTTGTATTTACAAGTCCCAAATGCAAAGGGTTTTCCTTCAAGTTTCATGGTCCACTGATCTCGTACATATTCTTTATATACATTGAATATACATTATACACATTATTTCTATACATATTCTATACATTATACACATCACACATATAAAAATCAAAACCTGAACGTTTTGTTCATGTTTTGTTCAATTACAGCTTACATGCAAGGTTGTCTTTTCTCTTGTCCCTTCCCACTCAGATTCCCATAATGTGTAAAACACAACTCAGCTATTAAGACCTCACTTCGGTTTTGAAAACACGTGAAAATGATTGTTGAATTGTATTTTTAAAGTCTCATTGTAAAGCAACAGAACCCTGATCAAGAATTTTTCCCTTGAGGCAAGTTGGATGGATAATGAATTCTGCATTGGAACAATCCCAGTAGTTACAGACTATTATGTACTAATTACTACCTTTACAGACCTACTGTACACATAATTAATTTCTTCAGAGCACTACTATCATTCTTGACTGGCAAAATACACAACCTAAATTACAAGAGCCAGAAATGAACATGATCCTTTAGGGAGAAGGCATTAACTTGCTTTGCAGTGGTTTGCAATTAGCCCATCAATCAAACAGTGAGAAATGATTTTGATAGCAGCAGGCCCAGCACTGAGGATTGTCACAGTCCTGAGGATGGCATGTGTCACAACCTGGCTGCAGAGTCACAGCACTGGAGACACTCCAGAGTTCAATTCTACATGGATTTAACACCCCAGAAATTAAATAGGAGCTTTTTGACATCATATCCCACCAAGCACTGAAGACATGACAGTGCTGCTGGTGCTTTCCCTTCCACTTAAGGCCAGAGAGAAAATTTCACATTAAGGGACAAAACCAAAGTTTGGTAAAAGAATGCTTGACAAAACATGACTTGTTTAAATTATTTCAAAGATTTAAGTAGGTTCTTGACAAGAACACTGATACTTTAAACTGTTAATTTCAGTTGTTGGGGGTTTTAGGACATTCTGCAGAGTTCAACCATACACAGCCCCAACTCCATGAAAAAGCAGTAGCCCAGGTTTCCTGAGATGTATAACCACACTGGATCAATAAAATAGTGAGAAAAATTATTGTTCAGCTTCATAACAATATTTCTCCTCAAAAGTACCAGGTCCCTTCAGCTCTGGCTGCATTCCTCTAAAACAGACAGCACAGCTCACAGCTTAGTGACAGCCAGCATTAAGTAATTTCTGGGGTACCCTAAAACAAAGTTATGTTACATGAGAAAAATTCACCAAGTGTTTTTCTCATTGGACCAAAGAATCATGAATAGATTTCAGAGGTTTAATCAAATTTCAGTGCTGCAACTTACATGGAATCAGAAATTTTTAATAAATGTCTACACTACCATTTCTTTTACTTCACAGTTACCATTCCCACTGGCATTCCAAAATTCCACACAACACAAGACAGTAAACACTAAGTCATCCAAACTGCTTTTGGCAGTTGTCAGTTTGCTTCCACTCATCCCTTTGTTTTACATGCTGACTGTGCTCTTGAGAGAATATCCCATGCGTTTCTCTTTGGCTTTTTATGACTCTCCTGTAATGTACCTGGAGACCACCTCGTGAAATGGGACTGAAGCAAGGGGGAAATCTGATGCCAGATGATGCCTGAAACAAATATTTGGGACATTATGGAGCTGCTTAAGGTAGCAGGGGAGGAAGAAGAGTGAACATCATTCCGTGTTTCCCTTTGCAGATGGCAGCTGCAGGAAAAAAGCTGCTTCTGGCATGCAGTTCTTTGGGTCTGTGCTGCAACTAAATGCTCCAAGAGTCTTTTTGACTTCCAGTAGGTTTTCGAGTTTAAAAAATCCCTTGAACTCAGACAGACAACTCTGCCTGCCTGCAGAAGTGAGCCAGGTAAAATTTTCACGTCCTGAGTACTGTGCAGCAGCATTTTTAATGTGCATCCTTTGCTATGGCATCTTATTTTCTGCAGCCATTAACAGAACCACACAAGGGAAAATATCTGCCAGGCTATCACTACACTAAGCTATTTGAGGGGTTTCTGTTGTTCCTGGCTTTACAACTGTGCAACTAAGTCAACAAGAATTCCTTCTCATTGGAAACTGTCAGCTATGCCAACATTTCAAGAGGGTTTCTTCACCATTTTTCATGAAGAAGCTTTTCAGGAATTCCAAAACATTTCTTCAGATTTCTGATGAAAGAACTCAGCTCAAGGCAGAAGCTTGTCCTTTGCTCATGCCATTCTGTCATCTGCTCCTGGGCATTCTTTCCCTTACAGCTCTTCCTGTCACACCAAAAGAAGTGACCAGCTCCACATCATTTTACCCTCCCTGCAGTGCTAGGAACCAAGAGTCAATCCAACTTGGGCATGGAAAAGAACAGTAAATTCCTGCAAAAGATGCTTTTGAATTACTGCATGGAATAGCTGAACATTTAGGCCAGAAAGTGGTTCCAAGGTGTGCTGGAAAAGGAGAAATCTAATGGTTTAAATTCACTCATTACTGAAAGGAATATGAATTCTATCTTATGAAAAACACAGCCACGACCAACTCTTTGAAGAGGTTTCAAAAGAACACAGAAAAAAACACATTCAGAAATAATTCAAGGAAATTACTCAAGAAATAGTTCATTACAGTCCTCTGAGAGCCCTTCCTGAGTTAATCTTTTTTAATACTGAGTTTGTAAAAACTGCTGTTCTTATTCCAGCAATTCTCAGCTAGGAATAATAATGCAAATAAACATAATTCTAGGATCAGAATTTAAATTTAATTACAATTTCATTAGAAGAAAATTCACATCTCTCTGCAACATACAGTGCACTTTTAAAAGATATCATTGCAAAAAAAGGTTCCTCCCTTCATGCTGTAAAGTGAAGGAGGAGCAATTCTAGTAATAGACTGTTATGCTTAATATATGTTTTACATCATCTTCCTGCTGTAAAACCATCATATGAATTCCATGGTATTGCACAGAACATTAAAGAAACTACTACTGCACACTTTTAAACTTAATAAAAGCACAATAAAGAGCAAAGTAAGAAACTACCTTTGATTTGGGTTCCAAAGGTAAGTGCCAATTTTGCAAACAGCTCTGGGTCTTCAAATTTATCCTCTTCAGCTTTAACCCAAAAGCTGTTTTCGCCTATTTCTTGAGGCTCGATCTGAAAGAAAAACATCTCCAGAGTCAGTGAGGGGAGTCTGCAGCAGCCAAGTTAAACCAAATGCTACAGAACTTGTGTGAGAACTGGGCTGAATGAAGCTTAGCCCTGCTCTGGGATGTTGTGTCCCTGCTGCTGCCTGCACAGACACCTGAGCTGAGCTCCCTCTGGCCACAAAGGAACTTTACTGGCCCATTACTGGCCCATTTCATGGTACTGCTGCCATTCAGCACGTTCTCCAAACAGAACCAGTAACAGCAGCTGCCCTTGGAGGTGTTCTAGCTCTCTCTTGGTTACTTTCTAGAGAGTTCCCAAACTCCTGAGCACTTCTTCCCTGCTGCCTGGGAGCTGTATGAACAGCTTAGCAGGAGATGAACTGTCCGTGGGGGCCTTGCAGAGACCCAGCACGAAGTCTGCACTGGCCTGAGGAAAGGAAGAAAATGCTCTGCAATATAGAAGCTGAAAGACAACTTGACTCTTCATGTATGACTCACAACTGCTATTCTGTTTTCAAAATAAAGCCTCTAACAGCTTGGAACACATTATTAATTATTGTTTATAAGTTCGTTTAAATGCCAAGTAATTTCCAAGGGCTATTTAGCTTCAAGATGAAATGCAGGGAATTCAGCAATACTGCATTTGTCAGCCTCACTCCAACGTCCTGCAAGACCCTTGTCCCTCCACCTTTCAGCCCTGCTTCACCAGCATCTCCAGGGAAGACATTTTAAAAAACTACCTTAATCCAACACTAATGGGGAAGACAGTTACAGCAAAAGGGACTAAATTAAACAGTAAGGATTTTATTCCTCAAATGATGGCTCCTTAAAAGTGATGATCAAACAGACTTTCCACTTTCTCAGTAGGCAGGAGATCTCTGGCACAGCTCCCGGAGCACTTAAGCAAAGTGTCCATCTGCAGCTCCTTGCCATTGTCACAGCCAGCGCTCACAGAGACACTGCAGAAATTATTCCCAGCAACTCCCCAATGGAAGTGATCACAAGGAAATTGGCTGCAATTACCAATATGTATTAGAAAAGAAAAGCTTGCTTTTCCCTGTGTTTATTGAACAGCAGTCTATGTCCCACGGTTACACAACTTCTGCCATGCATCCTGATCCAGCCCTTTCTCCCCGAGACACTCGATTCCTCCCCCCACAATGAAGAAGTTATCACTTATCCTTTGATGCAAATTATAAGAATCACAGAAAAAAGTAAAGATTTTCAAACTGATTTTAAAATTTATTTAAATTAATGCTCTAAAAACATGGCTGGCTGTTTTATATCATCCTAATTAAATATCCTGAAAGCCTGTTTTTAAACTATGGCTTCAGATTGTTCTAGCACATCTCCAAATCTTTGGAAATCATTTGAAATCACTGAAGCATTAATTGTTCTGCCTAAAGAAACTATAAATTGGCATGCCATCCATTTCCACACAAGCTCTCTCTCAACCTTCTGGAGTCCTCTTCCAAGACTGATGGGATTGTTCAGCTTTGTTACCTCAAAGAGCCTTTTGGATACTCAGAATGCAGAGGAACCACACAGCATTGACTATATTTCATTTGCCTTGATGATTTGGTGATTTTGGTACTTTTTCCTACACCAAACATCAACATATCTCATATTTTATATCACTAACAACTGCGTACCAAAACTTTAGAATGCAATGATTTTGTCTTGATAACAGATCCAATTATCTAATACCCCACATTTATTTTCTTTATATGGAAGGAGCAGTGGCTGCACTGACCAAAAAGGGATTTTAAAACAACACACCCCCCCCACCTGGATGTTTGTATAAATTTTCCTGTTAGAGAGGGACTGGATATACTGAGAGGCAAGGAATAACTGGGAACTGCTTTAAGGGTTTGCTTGCAAATCAGATTGTGCTTGCGTTTTACTGCTCAAGAAATGCTAATATTTTAAGATGGTTTTACAAGTGAAATGTGATTAACAACAATCAAGTTAGGACACTGGAAGCTCATGATGCCCAAACCTTTCCCTTGAGCAGTCCCATGGCTCCTCCCAGTGGCCACAGCCCTGCTCCAGCACATCACTAATTGAGAGCAACCAATAAATATCTGGGGTAAATAATCAACAAGTAACACTAAGGCCCAATGTCAGCAATCTCTGAACTCACAGCTACATTAAACATCACACATTTAAAAAGCTTAAATCGGTTTGTTTTGCTGAAAGCTGCTTTAGAAGACTTTGGAGATAAATATATATTTATATAGAACTTGATGCAAAGCTGCACTTGATGTTGAGTGCACCTGACAGAAGGCATGGGAGGTCAGTTGGCTCCCTGGGACACCTGGTACAACAAGGAGTTCTGGCAGGATGAACCTCACCTAAACACCCACCAGTGCACAGTGCCAGGTGTGAGAGGTGAAGGAGGGAAGGAACATCATCCCCACCCCTCCTGACCCACCTTGGACCAGTTGATTCTCTTCATGGAGACATCCAGCTTATACTTCTTCTTCTCCTTCATCCCGTGGGGCAAGGCTGGCATCACCGGGAAGGGAGCGAAGGGAACCCCTCCCAGGGGTGGGGGCAGCGGGGGCCCCCCGAAAGGCGGCGGAGGAGGGACTGCTCCCCCGGGCAGGGGAGGAGGAGGAGGAGGCCCTGCTCCCCCGGGCAGGGGAGGAGGAGGAGGAGGCCCTGCTCCCCCGGGCAGGGGAGGTGCTGGGGGCACACCGGGCAGGGGAGGAGGCGGTGGGATGGCTCCACCAGGCAGAGGAGGAGGAGGAGGAGGAAGCGATGCACCAGGTAATGGAGGGGGGGGAGGAATTGCTGCCCCACCAGGCAGGGGAGGTGCTGGAGGAATTGTTGGCCCACCAGGCAGGGGAGGTGCAGGAGGAATTACTGCCCCACCAGGCAGGGGAGGTGCTGGAGGAATTACTGCCCCACCAGGCAGGGGAGGAGGAGGAGGAATTGTTGCCCCACCAGGCAGGGGAGGAGGAGGAGGGATCGCTCCACCAGGGAGCGAGGGTGCTGGAGATGGAGGGATGTTGTCACTTGGCAGGGCTGGAGGTATTGCTGGGGCTTCTGTCAGGCCTGGACCCTGGAACATAAAAAACGAATTCTTTTCATCAGTGACAGGAGGCAGTTTGATACGAAGCTGAACCAATCAGGATGGTTTTTAGCCAACTGCACCTCAAAGTGAGAAATGCAACTGTTCTCCTATTTAAATGAGAAACAATAACAATAGATTATACCACGTACCGTAAAGCTGCCAAGTAAACTGAATAACCTGGCATTTTTATAAAAACAAATTGTTTCAATTTTAAAGAAAATTTAATAGTAGCAGTAACACTTAAGTGAACAGAACAGCATTTTATTTCTTACCAATGCACAAAACATTTATCCCACTTAGGATACCCTGGCAAGCTGGGGCACCAGAGATGGGAATAACCATGCTGCATTTTAACACTCAGCTGCTGCTGGGAAATTGTCCCCAGCCATCAGTGGAGCAGCTACTGCTCCAAGAGGTCACAGGAGCACAGTTGTTCATAGCTATTGTGACACCTGGAGGGGTGAAGGGCGTGGAACAACCTGTCCTGCTGTCTTTGATCTGTCTGAGAGTGCTTCTTTGGTGAGAGGAACAAATTGCAATCATAATGCCCATTCTAATAAGTTCTTACTAATTAATAAGGAAGAGAAACAGCAGCATGTCAAACCATGAGAGGGGTGAGTGCAGCTAAAAATAAGTGCCATCATTTTCTGTGGGGAGCGTAACACTAGAAAAGGGAGCAGATACTGGAATTACATGGTTAATTAGCCAATGGTCAGCATTACTGTGAATGCCCTGCCATGTCAGGATAATCTGAACTGTGTTAGAATCAATAAAACAGTATTAACAATTAATTAGACTAAAAGGACTTATTTCTTTGCACAAGGCATGTGTTTCTTGGGCCCACAAGTTACATAATCCAACAATTGCTGCAGAACTCATTAAAACCAACTGTCAAATTCCAGTGTAACACTGGCTTGTAGGAATTTGTAACAAACATGAAAACTGGCAAGAAGGAAGGAAGAACAGGAGTGTCTGTGTCACCACCTTAGTGCCCAAACAGGAAGTGAGATCACAGGCATTAAGACAGCAAAAATAAAGACAAAAAGGCAACAGGCAGACCTTGCCTAGCACTGAGGAAGTACCAAACAAGCCAGACTGAAGCAAAAGCACTAAATCATAATATCTGTTAGCTCCTAAAAGGTATAAATGACCTGTCTAAAACCTAAACTGGTGTAAAAATAAATAAAAAAATATTTAGATAAAGAGGAAAAAAATATAGAAAACAGCCTTTAAAAATAAACACTTCCAAAACAAAAACTTCCTGCAAAACATACAGAAGCAGTAATGTGAAAGCATAAACAAATACCTGCGGGGGGGGGGGGGGGGGGGGCGAGTGAANNNNGGTGGCGCGGTGGGGGTGGGGGGGAAAATCAGGCTAGATGCAAGATTTTTATAGCCTAAGGAACATTTTTTCTCAATAAAGCAGGTACCTATGACAGGTTGAATATACTATTTGAAAAATGTTACCTCCAGTAACTATCCTTAGTAACTTATGCTGGCTGCCAAACAAATCAATACACCTATAGCAGACATGGCAAACTCCAGAGAGACAAGTTACTCTGGGGCAATTTCTTTTCAACTCCTCCTCAAAAAAAAAATCAGCTTAGCCGTGGAACTTGATGGGATATCATTTTATTACCTGGGTCCGGAGCTGTTTGACTTCAGTCTCAAGTTCTTTGATTTTCTCTTCTCGTTTCTGCAGCTCTGCCTGTGCCTCTTGTCGAGCTGTGAACTCCTCATCGAACTGCAAAGATTCAACCACACCGCAGAGTTGGTCCTGTTATGGCCACACCAGAGCCTCCACTGGCAGCAATTCTTTGAACATCAGAGCTGGAGCAACTGATGCACTTTTAACTTTTATTAGCAGCATTTTTCTAACGTGTTCACTTTTAGTACCACAGGTTCTCCCATCAATCAGTCCATGACAGAGAAGCACCCAGATCCAGCTACTCGGCACAGGGTTTTCCCTCCAGGAGAACACTGCAGACTTCTCAAACCAAATTCAAATCTATTGCATCAAGCTTCAAATCATTAAAAATTAAATCTGCAATCATCATGTTCAAGAACATGTTCTGCCATTTGGTCTGAAAATGCCTACTTAAGACCAGACCAGCAAAAAATCAAAATTTGGCATGATTTCAATACACACCTCCATAATACATGAACTTCAGTACTACTGCAGCTAATACAGCACATTCATTCATTTTTTTTAAGCTTCTACCTGCACTTAAGTTCTTTAATTATAACTATTTCAGGACAGAAGAACAACAAGTGGAATTGTGAGAGCCACTATTTCCCAGTTTTAGTGGGGAAACAAGCTGGCTGTGCTCCTGTCAGGATTCTGTTCCTCTTAAAGAGAACCATGAGCAGGACTTACCTTCCTGGAAAATTCTGCTGCTTTCTTTTCACTCTCTTCTACTTTAGCCTTGTCCACACAGGCATCTAGAATTTAAATAAAATACCACACACAAGTCAAACATATCACATCATTTCCCTGTGAGCCCATGACACAAAAGCAACAGGCCCTTTTTTTTTTTTTTGGCCCTATCTCATTCCATTAAAGGCTACAGCATTTGGTCTGGTGCTCCACAAGTACACCTGCAGCTTACGTGGATATTGCCAGAACACTGAAAAAATTCCCAGTCAGTCTAAGTCTAGACAGGAGAACACAAAGAAAAACAAGGTAAAACTGCTTGAAGAGTACAAACCAACAAGATGTGTAAAATTAATGTCCATCCTTCCTCTGTATTTAAAATCTGGGTCCATGCCACTGCAGTGCAGCACGATCTGTGACACACATTCTTCTATGATCTTGTAATACTGAGGTCTAGAACAGCAAACATTTACAAGACAATAAGAACACGAACAAGCCTTCATGCAGTTGGGGAGAGGGGGCAACTAACTCCTAATATCTGAATTCTACAACTGCCAGAAGAAGTATCAAGTTCAAATTCTTATTTGTAAATATTTTGGACATGATGCCTCGACCTTGCCCTGACACCTTGCTGCACGTAAGAGAAGTTTACACTGAAAAAAGCAGATCCAAGGCATGTGGGAGTATTTTCAATTATCAGTTGTACAACTTCCATGTTCTTTGAAGCAATGAAGGGATCAAACTTGAACAAAGAAAAAGTGCCCAACGAGTTAAGAGGTTTTTGGGATGAGGGTGTTAGACTAAGCTTCAAGTCTTTGAAATAAACACCATTATATTCACCAAGATCTTTTTAATACTAACATAGAGCAAAAAGATAAATAACACAGTCTTAGAGTGACTTTTCAGGCATGAGCTACTCAGTTTTTAGCAGGGTCTTAATTTCTATTCTTGCCCCCACTCCTCCCAAAAAATCCAGCCTGGCAGCTGCCACTCACCGGATATAGTAATCGTTCCTGATCAGAAGGAGATGTTGGAGAATTGACAAGAAGTAATTTTCAGAGGAAGTATCTTTCACCATATTATACAGCAGATGAAATACTTCGCTCACATCAGTGCAAACATTGTTAAGAAAGTAACAGTACTTAAAAAGAACTTAAAAACCAGACAAAAGCCCAAAAAAACCCCAGTGCAGCACAGAACAGCCTCCCCAGACATTCCCCACATTGCCCAAGTAAAAACCCCTGCACACTTTGAGCTCCTACCCTTAGCAGTAAATACTATTTTTCCACCAAGGTTGTGCACAGAATTTCTGTGCCCTGTTTAACAATTAGGGCATGTTTCATTATCAATCAGAACAATCATACTGTAGACTTCGTGTTTTACAATCAAGTAAAAAATATTTTACACAAAGTTTTGTTTCCACTCTGAGCTCAGCCAGGCTGTTGGCAAACACACACTGGTCAATCTTTTTCATTTCCTAAAGATGACCCTGACTTTTCTTTTTTTGTAATTACCTTTTCTGCAAAGGAACAACATTCCAGGGGATTTTATAATCTCATTGATGGCCTCTACCTCCCTCTGCTCCCTCTCAAAACCTGCAAGCAGCCATCCTGAACTTAGGTAACTTGGAATTTTCTGCTCCTTCACAGCTAGAAAAGGCACACAGCTGTAGTGCTTCAGAACCTACAAGAAATTTTCTTCCTTTTATTATCAAAACTCATTTTTCTTCAAACTTATGATCTTCCATGGGTATAATTTTATCTCTTCATGAATTATGAGACAGAGTTTAGCTTAATAAATGTTATTTATGAAAAATTAATTCAGTTCCCAATGACTTACATTTGACATGCAAATTTAAGCACTAATTATCCAAATATTTTCCAACAAAAAAAGCAACTGGAGAGAAATCTGCTTGACAAAGCCCCTGGTAAGACACACAGCTGAGACAAATAACCTGCACATAGAGCACTGTAATTTCCATTGAATAAAGTTCTGAAACAACCCAAGTTATAACAGCATTTCCTTAAAGGATATTCCATTTCAGCTTTGATGTCATTGAGACGATGTGACAGTTCAAAGTGGTCTTCATCTTTGTTCTCATCAAACACCTTCAGCTGAATATCGAGCTCGTCATTCTCCTTATCTTTCAAGGCCTGTTTTTCAAGGTAGAGTATATCTTAATTTTCCCTTTTTTAAAGCAAGAATTCCCCCTTTGAAGAAATGCACCATGACAAAATATAAGACATTAACCTTTCGAACAGGAGCAAGTTTTAACTCAGTGCCTGGGCTTTTTTTTATTATAATGATTCAACTGAGAAAAACTAAAGGCAAAATATCAGCTCCCAGAGCAGGTATGGGCTGCAGAACAAACAAGAAGATTTCCAGTTGAATCAATTTCTTTTAACAGGACATAGCAGCTCCTGCTTGTTCCTGTCAGAGCTCCTTTAGAAAAACCACAAGAGGTGTATTTCAAAACATTAACTGACATGAGCTTAAGAAGCTTAAAGAAGTGTAAATTAGACTTGCTTACAATTTCTGTTACTCATTTAACCTAGACCATAGCATTAAAACATCCACAGTACAAGGAGAAATACAGGGGAAGGAAAAAAAACCCACACAAGTTAGCATTTGGAGCAGGGGAAAATGTGCTTTTCTTTTCAGAAGTACAAGCACTTGTCCTAATTCCCAGAAGAAGCACATTTAGCTTCCCTACCAACCAAAGCACATTAAAAAACAAGTTCCTTCCCACCCATTCCTGGGCCTGCACTCCACAGCTGCAGTGGGAACTGCCTGGGTTTGTCTGGGTTTGCAGCCATGGGTGCTCCCATCCAGCACAGCTTGTGCCAGGGCCAGGGCTGGAAAGGCAGCTTAGGCAGCTCTGAACCTCAGCACGTAAAGCCAGAGAGCTGCATCTCCCTCCTGACTCTCCAACACATCAGCTGTTCAACATTCTTAAAATAGTCTGTTATCACCAAATATTAATTGCTTTTACACTCAGATCTGGATGGCAGATGTTGGTACACCCTCCCAAGTTTTCTATCATGTCAGGATTTGTTACAATTCAGTTTCTTTGCTATCTAACCCGCCCCCAAATGTTAAAATTTTTAAGCATTTACTGATTCTATAAGACACCTTTCAATAGATTAAAAAAAACCAAAACAACTTGAGTTCTTGAGGCTTTCAGGTGTTCCACTGCAAATAAAGCCAGTAGATCATATTAATGTATCTACATGATATAAACCCTAAAAATATACCTAAGAAAAAGTAACATCACACATCAGAAAGTGTCTCAAGGCTGAATGAGCCAAAAATGGAAGTTTTTGTTCCTGACAAATTGACAATTTGAAACTTCACATCTTAAAAGTCATAGCAGAATAAATTCTGTTTCAGGCAAATATAAGCAGATACTCTAATTTCTCTCATCCTTTGTGAGAAAGCGATGAGTGCCTTAAATACACCTATTTTTGATGTATGTATCAGAATGCTTTCTTGGCTAAGAGCTGCAAATCTCTCCCCAAGTCAGAAAAATTTGTCTGTGCAGCTGCATGAAGACAGACATGCAATCTCAGAATGAATTTCTGATTTGATCTTTCCTTCAAATGTCCAAATGCATTCTCAGCAGGCAGATGAAAGAAAAACAGATTTCACAGAAAACAGAACAGCATACACAAAGAAAGTTACTCCAAGATTGGTTCCACAGCCAGATTCACATTCACTGCATGTGCTCTGAGCTCATTATGCAGAATTTGGCTACCCTTATTTAATTTCTAATACATTGACTTGTTTCAACTACTCTTCTGGTTTATACAGCTCATGAGAACGTGAATTTGTGACTCTGCAGGCTGAAAGCAGAGTTGGGCTCATAATCTGACCTTCTGCACCCCCAATCCTTCCCATCTGCTGCTCTGCTTAAACAGTTTGGTTGTCTTCAAACATTCACAGTGGACAGTGATCAACTCCCGGATACAAATGACTTACAGGCAATATTTTCTTCAGGCCACAACGTAAAAACTCATTTCTCAAGTGTATCCTGAAATCCAGATCTTCAGGAGATGTAACAAGGGCGTTGATGAGCTGCATACATGCTACCTGTAGGCAGAAATACAGAATGGAAATCAACACTTTCAGTCACTGTTTCAGTTTAATTATAAAACCAGAGAGATGGATATTATTTATTATGCAGCACACATTCCAAACTTGTGTTTATTTTAGCATCAAATATTGCTCTGTTTCCATATCAGGATGCTTCTGCTGTGTCAAAATAGTACAATATGAATGATCACCACAGAATAATGTCATGGACTGGTTTGAGTGGGAAGGGACCTTAAAGCCCACCCAGTGCCACCCCTGCCACGGCAGGGACACCTCCCACTGTCCCAGGCTGCTCCAAGCCCATCCAGCCTGGCCTGGGACACTGCCAGGGATCCAGGGGCAGCCACAGCTGCTCTGGGCACCCTGTGCCAGGGCTGCCCACCCTAAAATCATGCACCACTTATCCCCAAACTGAAGTTGCCCATTGTACCTCCTTCTCTTTCTCCTCACTGTTCACCAGTTTGAAAACAGACTGTTTTTACAAAAACTAAAAACTTTAAAAACCCCACATGAGAACCACCCATTAAACACCCATACCCAAATTAGTCACATCACCAGGTGTTTTTCCCATTCCTGCAGAGCACTTCTGCAAAATGCCTGAAATCTCAGGATAGTGGCTAATGCTTTAATTGAACAGCTGTGCACTTTAATTGATTTATTTGAAAACAGGTAGACAACAGCACAACACCAAAAGTGCTGATCCACGTTAAAAGACTAAAATAGGACTCAAGGGAAATACCAAGTTTGGTAAAAGACGTTAACTGCAAATAGAAGTAGCTTTAGAGTAGGACAGAAAAAAAAATCAATAGCTGCAGAGGAAAAAAATCAGATAAAAAGCACCTTCCTGTTTTAATTACATTCACTATTTAGCTTTAATAGAACACCTTATGGAGTCTCAAATTTCTATTAAAACACCCTTTCAAAGGCACTCTCTTGATAGAGCCGCATCTTCAGATAATGCAGTATCATCATGCTTGCTTGAATGATTCTTGTTATTTTACTACTATGACATGACTTAACAAGCCAAAGCACATGTCCAATCTGAAATTAATAGAGAGAAGAGGTGCCATCTGCTCTGATTGCTTCTGCCAGAGAGACTCTGCCTTAATGGCTTGTGCTCATACATTTCCAGCTAAGAAGGATTTTGTCAGAAACAAGGTAATGAGTCTTGCAATCCTGCCTTGCCTGAGCTGTCAGGGAGCTTTGGGAGAGGGAGGCTGCCACCAGTGGGGGTGGTGGTTGTTGTTTGCCTTAAATCAACAAGGTCATGGACTAGGAGACAACTCCAGAATGAATTCTTCAGTGACAGCACTATTAAGATTAGAATGTCATTTACAGAAACATTGGACATCATTAGCTCATCAGCTCTGAAACAAGAGGTGCTGATGGTAAACACAGCACTAAGGCAACTACAGCTGATGCGGATTGGAGCCAGGACTGGCAAAAGGCATCCCAAGGATTCCTGCCCTGACTGTATTTTCCCATATCTTTGAGCCAAGGGAGCTGAAAACCAGATTTTAGCAAAACATGTGTGTAACTACTGTATTATGAGAAGGTTCTAAGTCAAAGTCATCCTTGATTAGGATATTCAGCCACTTGGCTTCTATGCAAAAATGGCATTACCAAAAAAACCCCAACCAATCCCAATTTAAAAAAACTTGCATCTTAATACCAACCAAAACTCTGGTGCCCACAGAGCACACAAACCTCTATCCATGTACAATGAGCAGCAATGAATATGAACTAACTCATGGCTTAGCAAAAATTGCTGGCACAGATTTTATTATTTCATAAAAATAATTTTGAAAGCCCACTAGATGACCCTTAGAGAAGCACCAGTGGCTGGTGAAAGGCACATGTTGGACACACAGCAAGGAATGCAGAGTCCTTGTTGACACAAGTACCAATAATATCCTGCTGCACTTCACTCATCCCAAAAGGAACCTTGCCAAAAATGGGCACACCCCATGCTGCACCTGCCATAATTAGCATATATTTGAATATTTAAGAGGCCACAGGGACTGCTGCCTAAAGTACCAGCACTAGGACCAGATGTATTACCTGAACATTACACCTGGCATCCAAGGAAAGAAATATCACTAATTGCTCTCTTTACTAAGGTCAAGATTTCTTAATCCTATTTTTGGGACAGGAAGTGAGCTCCTTGGCCTCCCACCACTAACAAGTAGAAAATCTAGTACCAGTAGGCCAGTGGTATTTATTTCTCCTCTTTTACTGACCACTGTAACAGCACTAGAAAACACTGTGTGTAAATTCAAGATGACCAAGCGATGCAGAGTGTTCAGCCCCTCAGCTGAAGCACAGAAAGGCAAACTCACCTGCAGCTGGATGAACTCGTGGTTCTCCAGGCCTTCCACAATCTGGGAGAAGCGCTCCTCCCTGCTGTGCCTTTCTGCAGCAGTTGTTATAGCACCTAAAAGCTTCTCCAGCCTGAGAGAGAGAAACTGTCAGAAGAGCCCAGCACAGCCAACGTGCTCATTTTAAACATCCTCAGCCCACCAGGCACACAACTCCAGACAGCAGTGCACTGACAGGGCTTAATGCATTTATCTACAGAGAGTTCAAAACAAGGGCAATAACCAAGCATTGAAAATGTCAGTAAGATTAATGTTGAAATAAGAAAAAAGGGTGAATAAATCTCTATATTATTTCAGCTAAGAAGCAACCAATGAAGGGAAAAGATCCCTCCCTTTGCAAGACTGTGCACTTGATAACAGCTGACATGTTTAACATCTGGAAATTCTAACAAATTGTCCTTTCAGAAATCAGAATGTTTTCATCTATTTATTGCACAGAAGATATGAAGTCTGCCCATTTTAACCTTCAGTAGACAAACACACCGGTGAATTTACAGGAAGCATATGCCAAGTGATTATCTTTGTTTTAAAAATCTCATGAGCAAGTGTAATTAACTCTAGGTTGAACTGTTGCAAAGCCCAGCTGTAAAGGTGAACTTGTTGCTCCTGTGGTAGAGAGGTGATTTGTCCTTTCAGACCTTCCAGCTCAGCGACAGTGTGTAGGTCTCTGCTCATCTGCTTTTCTCTCATTTAATACTGAATTAAGCCAACACAACAGGTGAAATCGCTTTAATTTTAAACCACATTGTTAAAGACTTAACAGGTTAGATTGGTTTCACTGACAACTTTTCTCACCTGTGGCCAAACTAACAACTTATGAGCACAAAAATAAGCTTCAATATCTCACTTACATGTTTTCCTCTCCAATGATGCAGAGGGCAGAAAGTATTTTCACTGTCTCAGTCATCATATGTGGTTGCTTTGGATCAATTGCTCTTGACAACAGCAAGAGACTTCTTTCATCTCCTAGAATCCTTTGCAAACCGTACTGGGAGAAACAAAAAGCTCATGGTGAAAAGGCTGTGCCTGCCTTGGATAATCACCGACTGCAGATCCTGAGGGATTCTCCCAGCCCCTCCCTCCCAGAGGGGCTTGGCAGCCAAAACCCCACAAACCCCTGGCCTCATTGCTTGGGGACACAGGTCAGTGTCCCCAGTCCTGCCTTTGAGGCTCTCTCCTGACAGATTCGGCTCCTCGGGACACCAGGACCTTGTAAAATCAGTGCCCACCAAAAGACAAAGCAAGTTTTATTTTGTGTCTGAAACACCTCTGAGGTATGAAAAATCTGTTTTTGTCCCATTTCAGGGGACAAGCTCTTCTGTGAGATTTTTATAAACAGATTAAAATTAACTTAAGTAACTTTTATGCAGTTTTATTTGCTTGGGGATACATAAATACGAGACTTTAGATTTTGCTATAAATAAAGGACAATTACAAGTTTAACACATCAGCTTCTAGAAGGTACTCGCACTGTGTAAACCTGAGAAACCTGTGTTAGAAACAAATCAGATACAACCTAACCTAATCCTTTCCCCATGACCTGGCAACTAAAAACTGCAGCTAAAAAGATAGCAAATCCTATTTGATTTAACTCTGGTGAAAAGTACACTATATTAACAATCATGTATCGAAATCTGAATTCAGAAAGTTACTTTTTAAAATTTCCAAGTAATTAATTTCGAAATTCACTTTCCTTAAGTTTATACTGTCATCCTTCCTTCATCAAATATTTTTCTTCCAAACATCAATAATACTTAACAAAACTAACAAAAAGTGCAGACAGGTTTATGAAGAAGACTCTCAACAGAAGTTACACTGAGTTTAAGACCTGCATTTCCAAAGAGTTAAACACTGGGTATGCAAATTTTCCTTCCCTCTCCAACATTTACTTTTATATACATCTTGAATCAACAAAACCCAGTCATGTTGGAAGTATATGAATTTAAAGTAATACTTACTTTATTGTTCATAAATGCTTTGAGGCACTGGATAAGTTTATGTTGATTCTTCTTATCAATACTTTCTTGCCTTGAAAGGAACGAGGAAAATCACATAAGGAAAAGCTTCCCAAGCTCCCCATCCCTCCCTTCCAATGATCCAGGTCCTTACTGTTTCTTGTCCAGAAGCTTTTCCAATGCATCCAACAGAAGCCCAAGACCTTCATGTCCAAAATTGTTAACCCAGCTGGGAAAAAAAAACCAAAAGAAAAATGCTTTTATAATTGTTTCTTAATCAAATGTAGAACTTGCAAAGCTATTTCTCTGTTACTGCTTGTGCATCCCTTCACAGGCTCCACTTTCGCTCTCACTTCCCAAGAGACCTGATGAGCCACACAGTTCCACCAAGTACAAATTGCTGAAAGCCACAGTGAAAGGTGAGCAGATACTGCAGGCAGCTGCAAACATTTCCCTGATCCTTATCCAGGGTGCTGAGAGCACTGCTCTCCTGTCAACAAGCATTAGCATAATTACTCTGCTTTCAAAAAAAAACCCCAAAGCCCAAAACTCTCCTGCTCAGGAAAAACAGCATGATGAAAACATCTGCAGAAATTGCTCTGCTTACCTGACTGGGTTGCTGGTTAGAGACACTCTCAAAGACTCCAGGCAATTAAGAAGTTTTTCATCTGAAATTCCAGATCTCAGTTCATGGATATATTCTTGTGAGGACAGGGTACATTCGTGCTTGCTGTTTTTTAGTCCACCCTATCACAGAAGGCAGAATGCTGCTGAGTGTTCTAGTGACCAAACAGTGCTCAGATTATAAAACAAAAGACTAATATTTTCATATGAATTCCCAAATCATAGTGCAAGTATTCAAGACAGCTGTCTTGACTTGGATTTGTCACCAGTGTTTAATACCTTTGATTTTACATCACAAGGATAACTATTTTTGCTGGAATCTTTTTCACTTCTTTGAGTAAAAGTGCATGTAGTACAAACTGAATATAAAAATTTAATTCCATCATTAGCTGTATTAGCATATTTAATGAGAGTGTGTTAAACATCTACTTCACAACACTGTATTGGAAACAATCATAAAGAGAGACACAGAAAAAAACACAGTTCATGCAACTTCATGAGAATTTTTTTGCACAGTACATGTTTGGCCCCTAACAGAGATCTCTAAAGGATCTTGTTTGCCTCAAAAAAAACCATACAGGGGATTTGACAAAGAGCTCCCTCCTGCTGAAGTGCCACTAGAGAAGAACTACTTAGACAGTATTTCACTATTAAAATACCTGAATAGCAGTTTTTACAGCTCTAGTATTTGAACTCATGAACAAGACAAAACATTTTTCCAAAAGGTGCAACTAATCTTTTGTACAGCTCTGACAAGTTGCAGTAGGCTTATCTCAGAAGAGTGGTTTTGATTCATTTGCAGCTCCTAAAGCTCCTTAGCTCTGTTGAAGAGAGCCTGATAAAGATGTCATGGCTGTAAAGGCAATATCAAGTGCCTGTCCTCGAAGAGGATTTATATGCATTTGCTTTTAATCGTTTCACTTCCAGCACAAATATTCAAATGGTCTCTCCTGCACAAAGCTCCACTTCTAACGAAATTTCTGGTTTGCTCTCTTCAAATTCTTAGCATTCATTTTCCCAAAACACACTAAGTATGGCTGATGACAAAATAACTTGGCTAAACTTGAGTTAATGACTTTGACCTCGCCAGATTGAAGGCACAAACCAGAGCTGAGTTCACAAAATACTTTCAGATTCAGGACAAAAGCAGGACCGACTGTGACTGCAGTGAGACAACAGGAGCTCTGCACTGTGTCAGCTTTGAAGATGCTCCTTGCTGACATGCAAAGCACCTTTAGCTGGGCATCACATCAAAGGAGCAAGGCAAAGATGAGAAAGAAGGATACAAAGGGACTAGAATCAGTCACCATCAACATGCTATACAAAGAGATGCTCTTCCACTGAAAGAAAAAGGAATAAATGGGTGGGGTTATCTTTATGAGAGGAGCTGATTGTAAATCAGATTAATACATCAAAAATCATAAAAATTCAGAAAAATCATCACTCTGAAGGACCATAAGGTAAAGAACTAGGAAAAAGGAACAGCTTTATCATACCCACTGGATGGATGGGAATCTGAAAAGATTCTGTGTAACTGATGCACATCATCTACAGTATAGATCTAACTGGGCACAAATTTTGTCATTTCAGCCATTCCCCAAATGGTAAAACAAGAGAACAGAAATGCTGCTGAGAGTCACGAAATGTAGAGATGAGACAATGGCAACTTCAATCAATGCCACTGCCTGCTAAGGCAGACCCTGAAAAGCACTCTAGAGCGCAGGACAGTGGTTTCTCCCAAGAGATGGGTTTGTCCTTCCACTGCAGCCTGCTGCAAGCTCCAAAGGAGACTCCTGAAGTCTTTGCTGCTCTTTGTTCCATATTCAATCCAAGGTGGGATCTTGCTGCCACCTCTTCCTGTGCCATCCAGGCCATTGGTGAAGCCCCTCTGCTCTGCCTAGTCCCTCATTTTCAGAAGAGCCATGACTCCCTCAAAAACAGATCAGTACGAGCTTGCAGCATGCTCTGCTAGGGCTCCTCCCCTTGCTTGCAGGACAGGCACATTTCTTCATTCTTTAAAAAGCACCTTTAACTGCACAGCAATAAGGAACCAACTCCTCTTCCTTATTTTCATCCCTCTTCAAAATGGATGGTCACTGAAGACAGCTCATAAAAATCCGTTCTTGAAATCCTTCAGAGAATTTTCAGCTTACCAGGATTACCTCCTGTTATTCCCTGCAATCAATGTCTCAGTCTCAATCCACTTCACCTCTAGCCATGCTAACGCAAATACTGAACCAGGTGCTATTTCTTTTATTTCCCCATTCAAAGAGAATTTGACTGGAATACTATTTTTAAGTATTGCCATGCCTTTACATGGATCAGATTTTCATACGAACATTTCTCATTTACTTTGAGGTGTAAGGTCTCAGTGAAAAAAATGTTTTACAGGAGAACACCTCATAAAGATGAAAGCAAAAGTGAAGTAGAAAGGAACTGAAGTGTGTTGGGTCCCAAATCAGAATGTTCAGAGATTAAACCAATGCTTAAGGACGAAAATCTCAGAAATTCCTTTATGACTGTTACAATTAAGGCAGAGAATGATTCATTGATGCCCACTCAAAAGAGCCTGCAGCACACAGCAGTCCCACCAGGGCTGAGGATCCTGTGTCAAACTCAAATCATTTCAAGCTCCCAAGTTCCCATGGACAAGGAAACCTCTTCTCTGCAATCTCTGCAGCCCAACAGCACTACCATGAACATCCCAAAATTGCTCTCCTGCTTGATCTCAGTGGAGCTGTAAATCCTCAAGGAAATTGCTCCTAAAGGAGGAGTCCTGGAGGAAGCACACAGAGCTGCAAGTGCTCATTAATAATATGCAAAAGCCACAGTCCAGGCACAGCATTTCTTATTTTAGTATTTAGCAAGCTATTTGCACAAAAACATGCTTTTTAATTGCTCCCTATCAGATCCTGAACTCAAGGCACGGGCAAGAAAGCATCTTACAATTCCTCCCCTACCCATTGTGGAAATATCAGCTTCCTTTATAAAGTAAGCTCCTCATAAAGCAGCTCTTCAGGCAAATTCACACCAAAAGGAAATTACACCGCAGCAGGGATTATTTCAAACTCGTTTTAACACACTGAACTGGAAAATTAATAATCTGTCCCCTCAAAAATTGAATACCTTTAAATACATAAGCACAATGAAGATATTTTCCTCAATCAGGGAAGAACCAATAGTGTGTACAAAACTAAAAAGTACTGGTGAACATAAAAGTCTCTTTAAAGGCCTGAATAAAACAAAGCCAAGAGAAAAATAAGTAAGAATATAGTGTGTAGGACAAAAACCTAACTACATCTGTGGTGATGATTAGACAGTTTTAAGTCATAGATTGTTCTCCTTATTTTTACTACAGAATTTAATTACTGAATAAGACCTAAGTGGAAAGCCTTGCTGTATCTGAAAAGCCTGGTTTGGCTGTAATCAAAAATAAAGTCCATCCATAATTTAAAAGAACATTTCTGCTTTCAAACACTATTTAAAATCCATATGTAATTATTCCCCCCAGAAATTCCTTTTTTTCCAGGAAACAAAAACTTGCTGAACTCATTCCAACAAATTAAATCCCAAATATTTGTTTATAATATTTGAATTCAATCAAAACATAAAATGTAGATGAGTCCTTAAGAGAAAAGTTATGCTCTCAGTGATCTCATCTTAAACTTACTGACCTCCTGAATCCTCTAAATTCATCTTATTCTCACATTGATCTGCTGAAGCTGGCATTTCCAAGACAAGTTATGAATAATAACAATTAGGACATAAATTCCACATCAAAACAGAATGAAGTAAGCCAAATACTGTCAATTTGAAATTTCAAGTGCCTGCCTTCAATAAAAAGCAAGACAAGCTTCAATTATATTTGTTGCTCACAACAAAGAGATGAGCTCAGTGAGTTTCAAGTATTTGGAAATAAATTCCTGAAGACTTGAAGAAATCCCTCAAAAGTGCAGGCTATGATCTCATACTGGTAAGAGAAACATGACTGAGGTGGTTGACAATTATTTTGATAAAACAAGGATTTGGTTGTGCCCACTGAACTTTTAAAACGCAGATCAAGTCCAAAATATTCCAGCCTAATCTCTAAAAAGGGAAGTTCATAAGAGAAAAGAAAACTCTCACGTTCGTACTCACCGGAACTTTACTTCCGACTATCTGCATGCAGGGGTCAGCCAAGAGAGGTTATTGTGTAAAAAAGATAACAATAATACATAAATAAACACAGCACAGTACTTAGTGGGATGCAGTTGCACACACATTTTTCAGTGTTTAATCATTAGTAGTAGTTCCATTCTGTTATTATCAACCTGTTTGAGGGTTAGAGCTTCTCTAACAGGGAAACAGCAGCTCCATGGCAGGAGCAACAACTCCAAATTCTTATATTCTGCTGCTGAATCATCAGTATTTGACATATTTACCAACAAATAACTAAATAATTGTCTTGACAGCTGCACCTCGAAAGATTAAATATGCCATTTGTTCAAATTATCAGGTCAGATACTTTATCTGTGACACTGAGAACACACTAATGGCACACTGACTTCCCTGCATGTATAACAACTGCTTTTATTATGGAGCTTCTGATCTGTTTAGATGATGTCACCATTGAATTTAATTAAGTTTTTGTAATCAAAAACATAGCCTACAGTTCTAACGCCAACTTGCATTTCAGAAAATCTCACATGACATTTTTATTCAACTGCTCGGTATGGATGCTTTTAATTACATGGATAATTACACAGTGATTTTCAGAATGCCATCTTCTCTTTCCCATGCAACAGCATCTCTCTGTATTGATGAACAAAAAGTTGACTTTGCCAGAGGGAACTGCAGGAAGGCAGCACACGTGTGCCCTGCTCTGTCACCCTGCACAAACGGCCCCGTTCCTGGAACACCAGGACAGTGCACGTCTGCTCCAGCAGCGCAGCCTCTCCTCCTCAGCTCACCTGCTGCAACCTGACAGCAGACAGAATTTATTTCATAACCACTTCTACCTGATCACCAGCTGGTCTGGTTCTGAGATCTGGATGTGACTGTATCTGTTCAGCCCCTACCTGCTTCATTTTCTACTCTTTTCTCTTCCATTATTCCTTTAGGAACTCTCTCAGAAACCAAAGTCCCTGCAAGTCTTTCACAATCAACATTTCTCTTCCTGAAGGGAAGCACAGGAAGGGATTGCCATACCAGACAATCTCTTCTCCTCTCACCAGTGTTCAACTATTCAGTACAGCACAAAATGTCACCAGTTCAGTTATGAAACAGAATTTCAATCCTTCAGTTCTCAGGTACTATTCTCATGGTCAACAATCTTTCTCTTCAAGTGAGAGAAGGAATGAGAAGCGCAGAAAATCACTTCCCATGAAAGCATCCAGCTCATCAGCTCCTACATGTTCTTCACCCAGTGAAACCCAAAGTTCCTTTCTCAGAACTCTGAAGACAAGTGATCCAGAAAAGCATGGTCAACATGCTGCAGACAGCACACAGGCAGAGAAAAGGAAGCACCAAATTTAAAATAATTTGGTTAAGACAACACCAGCAAATGAGAATGATATTGTCACATGAAGGGAGGGAGCTCAAAAGCCTAATTAAAACAAACATGAAATGAACTGCAAGAAAATTCACATCCACTGTTAAATGTGTTTGGTGAGCTCTAAGCAGAAGGTCCAAGTATTTTCAGTGTAAAAAAGGAAGACAGATAATTATCTGTGACAAAAGAAAAAGGCAGAAAACTTAAAGACAGATAATTTTGAATGCAACCAGCATTTTCATGGAAGACAATCCTGAAGGAAAGAAAGTTTGACAAATTATGATGCAGTAAAGATGGACTAGGGCTTGAATTCATTGAGCAGAATAGCAGTTGCACTAAACAGAAGAGGAAATTACAAGTGAAAATGAGATTTTGCACCACTGTAAGATCCCAATCAACATTTTAAAATTAACGTCTGTATTTTAGATTTTTTTTTTTTAACAATCAAGATGCTAGCTATTTAGAAGTTAAATTAGGATAACATGCTACAGAAAGGAAATGTGTATTTCTGAAAGATTCCATTCAAATGCTGTGATTCAATTGCAAGGAGGACACACTGAAGCACACAAACTTCAATATGAGCTGGTTCTCCTCTAGGAAAAACACTCTGAAATGTGTAAAACATCCACACTGGTGCTGACTTAAGCCCAAAGTGCACATTCATGTAGGAGGACCCTTCAGGATGACTTGGTTTTAATTGTTAGTACATTTGGACAAGTATCTTCCCAGTTCTGTTAAGTTCCCCATGCTGCAGCACACATGGGGAGCAATGCAATGCATTAAAATTTCAGCAGTGAGCCATGCAATGGGAGCCATGCTTTCCTTACTCAGCTGCACAATTCTGGGGCTTGAGGCATTTCAATTCCAGTGTACATGGGAGACATCATTGCTGTTCAAATACTTCTTGGGAAAAAAGGCAAATACTTCCATTTCTACTTCTGCTTTCTACTGCTTCACTAAAGTATTTTTGCATACTAATAAAAATTCCAGATTTAATATTGATCATCGAGTGAAGATAAAAACCTTACAAAGCATAATTAACAGTTCCCAAAGACAGTCTAGTTCAGAGTTCATAACATTCACTGCCTAAGCTTGAATAATTCTCCAGTAATTTGTACATTTAGTTAGACCATGCTTGAAGCACTGGATTCCTTCCAGCACACACTAAAGGACTGTGGATTTTGTTTAAGATGAACTCATGCAGGAACATCACTCCTCTCAGAACTTAAATCACCATTTTCATTACCATTTCATCACCATTATAACACAAGCTTCTCCTCACTGAAGTTTATAATGTTTCATGCAAGGCATTTGCATAATAATTGCATGTCACTGTCTTAATTTTTGAAATTTTATTCTGCAGAGGTGATTTTCAAGGTTAACAAGGGACAAGTCAACTGTACTGCCTGCAGTCCATGCTTACAGATTCCTCAGGCAGACACCAAGATAATCTTTACTTATTTCTGTATTTGCCATAGTCAACTTTTAACACACACAAAGCACTGCTGGAGTATTTTATAACTAATTAGTAGGAACAGTTCAATTGCAGAAAATAAACTGCAGCTCTTCACTGCTTGGAATTTTATTTCTCCACCCCAAAAATGCTGGGGTATTCTGTCATTTCCTTACACTTCTTGCACCCCAAAGAAGACAGACTTCTAAAACTCTGCATGAAGGGTTAATCAATCGAAATAAATTACAGAGCATAATCAACATCAGTGGCAAGTCAAAGCACTTTTTCTATTCAAAATGTAATTTGAAACTGATTTTGAGACCATCTTTTCACTAAAGGAATCTAGCACATACATCACTACTGAAACCACAAAGGAACTTTGGGTACCAAAAATTCTCAGGATGAATTGCACAGAAATATGCTCAGGCTCCATCCATGACTCCACATCACTGGATTTGCAATTTCTTATGGTTTCCAAGAAAGGATCAAGTTTTTAGATTGCCCAGCAGGGGAAATGCAAACTAACTGTTCAGATGCAGCTGCAAGCATTTACAAGTGTGTTACTAAGTACACATTTCTTTTTTCCTACCACTCTTAGATAAACCCAGACGAAAAATTTCAGGTTTCAAGCTTGAAGAGTGCAAGACTAAAAGCTCAGCTCCTACCTCAGGTGAGTACTTACGGATTTGGCAGTTGCAGAAATGTACTGGACAACCATCTCCCGTTTTGTGCTCAAGTCTTTGTCTCGCAAAGGAGCTTTCCGTTCCTCGTTCAGGTTCATGTCTTCCTGCAGAGAAACAGACCCCACGGCATCAGCAACACATCCCAGGATTTCTATCAGTCTTTGTTCTTGTTAAGCTACTTTTGTTAACAGTTAGTTTTCACACAAACAGAAGTGACTTTTTCCAGTTGATCTGGGTGTGTTTGATTTTGGCCTACCTAACTTTCTCATTTAATTCTGTCACCTCAAGTGTTCACTGTTCGAGACTTAGCCAAAATTTAAATTGCATCAAATTGTGAAATTTGGCTCAAGAAGTAAAACTAGAGGACAAGAACAACAATTCTACACCTCAAGTTGATGCATAAGTGTCAACTCTTGTGATGTTCCTGTGTTTTTAGTGAAATCTTATCATGGTGGACACCATTCCTGCACTATCTAACCAGAAGGCTGCCATGACATGGATTATTAGTTTGTGAAAGGGGTAGAGGTGAAACTGTTCCAACTGTATTTAAAACAAGCCTAGAAGTCAAAATGCTCTGCTACATTAAATCTATTAAGACACTACTTTTAACTTAATAACTGATTAAATACAATGCAGTCATTACTAGTCATGACTAGGCTTGCCATTAAAAGTCAAAGTAATTTTAGACTGGCACCTAAGAGCAGTCAATGCTCCTGCAATCACCACTGGTGAACAGCCTTGTCACAGAACTGTTGATCTGTGAGACAGACCTATTGTCTTCTTCAATTAACATTACTTGGAAAAGTTAAAAACTAATCCTTTAACAAGCAAATCAAGCAAGAGTTAATTAACACTTATCCAATGCTTCAAAAGACATTCACAGCTCCACTGAACAGAGCAGAGCTACCCAGTGGAACAGGACAGCTCTCCCCCATACCCACATCTTACCATCATTTTTTCAAAGAGATCCATAACTTCTTTTTCTGATAAGTACATGCAGCGCTCATCAACAAGTGCCTGAGCATGTGGGATCTCACTGATGGAAGGCTGAGAGTCAATAGGGTGCTGAATGAGAGGCTTCTCCCTTTTCACTGCTGATTTTCTGAAGCTTGTGATTCTGTCACGCTGCAAAGACATTGAAAAATAAGCAGAAATAGAAATAGAGCAAAGCAGCCAATTACACAGCAGCAATGCTCATGTTTTTGGTTAATTCAAGCAGCAGAGTTAAACTGAACTGTAAGTAAAAACAGTCTAATATTCAGAGATCACTTTGCACAGAAAGACAATAACATTTAAGGTAAACTCATGACAGGTCACATGCAAAAGGGATTGAAATATTTCTCACTGATCCAAAATTGCACCGGCTAGGTTAAACTCCTAGCACTTCAAAATCTTCAGCTCCTCTTCTCCCATTACTCTAATTGTCCTGCTAGTGGATAAATATGGTACCACAAAGGTCATGTCCAATGTTCCTTCACCTGAAGAGCTAAAACTCTTTGGAGGACAACTGAAAAGGGCAGCGTTGGGAGGAAGGTACTCACAAGTTCACCAGGCTTACAAAAAAATCCTGCTAAAGTAAAATAAAGTTTGTAGAGGAATTAAGGCCCCAAGCACAGCTCATAACCCTTGGAGTTTTTGAGCAGAACTCGTGGAATTAGTGCTGAGCTTTAGAAAGGCAGGTGCTGGATTGCTCCCACAGAAGCAGCCACCCTTGGTTACACATACAGCCAGGGCTGGTTAGGGCTGCCACCATCCCCACCTCCTGGGCCCAAAGCATGCTCAGTTACTGGGTTAATCTTGGAAATAACCAGCACCTTCCTTATAAGGCCATTTCTGCTGTATTTATAACATAGAACTCTACTCTGAGTAGAGTCCGACTTTTTTGATTTAATAACTTTTTTACATACATATATATGATGTTCTCCATTGAGAACATCATGCATACAGCCATTTTCCTCAGAACTGTTTGCATCCACAAATACTCCTGTATTTGTTTCAGGCACTCAACAGCCTTATGAAGATGTGCTTTCATCTGACAGCAGCTTATGTAGGGTTACCAGGATCATCCACAGCAGTCACTGTCATCTCCACCAAAATTCATCTTGGCTAGAATAAAACCTCTGAGAGGTGGGAAAGGGCTGATGGAGTACTTGGTTTGCACAAGTTTTGATTCATTTTAGATTAGCGAGTCCAGAGTGGAGACACTAGAGCAAGGGCTGTGGAGTGTGGAGAAGAAAGATTATTCTTCTGTTGCTTTGGTTTTTTCCATTAATTTTTCTTGTTCATTGTTTTTGTTGTTATTTTTGAGATCCTATGAGATTACCCTAAATTTATGAGAGGAAAGTGCCCCTAGATAAGCTGCATTCCCTTGGAACTTCTTTTGAGCTTTTTTTTCTTTTTGAGGGAAGGGTGGTAGGGGGGGTTTCTTCTTCCCTAGATATTTTTTATATTTGTGGACAGAAGAACAATACTTACAAGGATACTGTTAATGTCTTTGACAAAGCAAAAATATTACTTTAATCCATTTTCTACCTTATTACAATAGTTTAAATTACATTTTTGGAAACTAAAATTAGGGCATAGCCTAATTTTAGTTAGGAATGGCCAAGGATATGATGATGCCTAAAAGGCAGTATCCAAATTTAGCCAAATGCAGCTTTATATTGACCATTCAACAGTCACAAAAAGTCATTTAAGATCCAATTACACCCCACTGTCATCTGTTTCAAGTATAACTTATTAACAACAAATTTATTCAATGAGATTGCACTGGTGAGATCACTTGAAAGACACAAAGGAATTTTCTGTGTGATTATCAGGCACCATTTCCTCATTTCAGATGTGCAGACAATCATTAACTAAAGAACCAGTCTGGCTTTATCTTATATATGCATAATGCAGGGCTGTAATTTTAATAAAACAAATTTTGATATGAGCTTCTGGAAAAAATACTTTGGAACCAATTTCCAAGTATTCAGTCTGATCAAGTTAGTGCCACTGAATACAAACTTGTTCCTTGGCGTTCAGTACACATCTATTACCCAAAATGGTTCCACTTGAATCATGTGGCACCAACTTTGAAGAACTGCAGATGATTTACTGGTAAAGAGCAGGTCAAGAGAAATAACACTTGAGCTGTTGAGTAACAGTTTCAACATAGCCAGGGTATTACTAAAGTATTTCAAATGTGCTTAAGGAAGTTTCTCCAAATAGAAATCATGATTAATCTTGAACTGAAGTCACAAATTAAGATCTTTAGGAATAGTCACTCAATTTTCTGAAATCTAATGCTTAATATCCTTGTAAGAATGTTATTTTGCCCACAACATTGAGTAAAGTAGCATGCAGCGTGGAGTTACCATTGCAAATTAAGATGCTACAAAGACCTTACCACATCATCTGCCAAAGTTTTTATTTGAATATTCTATTAAAAAAAACAAAAAACAACACACACAAATCAAAGAAAAAAAGACAGCGTTACCTACTGTTTCAGAATAAAGAAGTCTATTTCATGTATTTGACCATTAAAAAGCATTTGAAATTTCACTACGTGTTGTAAAAAAGTCAAATGGACATGAACTGTCCTGCCTTTTCTGTGCCAAAGCAAGCTTGCATCCCACTGCAGCTCATCTCTGGGCATGGGATAGCTGCAGCTGGAGCTCAGTGCTGCAGCACCCCCAGCACTGCAGGGAGAGCAGCCAGGGCTCTCCCAAGGGTTTCCAAAACAAACAGGGACTGGGAGTGCGTCAGCAGAGCCACGGGGCTCTGAGCTCAGAGCTCAGCACTGCCCCAGCTCCTGCAGCCTCCTGGCCACGGAGTCACTGCTCAGTGATGAGCTGGCTGCAGTCGGGAGCTGGGGGTGCACAAACCTCCCTCCCTCCCTCCCTCTGCCCTGTCACTTCTTCCTAAGCAGGAAAATCCTGCTGACAGCACCACCAACATGACAGTTCTGTTCATGGCCAAGAGAGCCACCCATGTTGCACACCAGTATCAACGAGCATTATCAAGGAAGCATTTGGTTCATGAACTCTGCTCAGTTGACACAGAGCAGTCATGAGTAGGAGTTCAGGTCTAGAACTCACAGGGGGACAGAATTTGGGAAGTGTTCAGAAGTGTGGGACAGGGGAGAGGACTGACCCCAGCTCACAGGTCAGTCCCTACACTGCTCATTCCCTCCCAGCAGGATCATGTAGCCAACCAGAAGTACAAAAGCAAGAAAAACTTGGTGGTTGAGCTATAAAGACAAGATAATAACTGATAATAAAAAAGAAAATAAACAAATAAAGCCATCACTTGGCACCAGCAGCCCAATGACTGCCCAGCTTCTGAGCACCTGATGATTTGGAAAAAACTCTTCCTCCCCACCCTGCAGCCCTGCCTTTAGTGCCCAGCATGATGTGATATGTTCTGGAATGTTTGGTCACTGTGGATGAGCTGTCCTGGCTGTGCCCCACCTCCAGACCTCCCACCCTGCTCCTGGTGGGGCTCACAAGAAGCAGAATCCCTGGAGACTGGGAAGGGCAGCTCAGCAAAAGCTGAAGCACTGGGGCTCCTTCTATCAGTGCAGGTTTGGTCACTGATCCAGGCCACAGCACCAGCCAGGCTGCTCTGAGCTAACTCCACTGAGCCTAACCCAGTACAGACATCTGTACAGCACATCCAGATGTTGACACCAACCTCTCATCTTCCAAACCACCACGTCTCAATGCCCTTCCTTACACCTCTCCTGGAACTCCTTAGTATGGAATTTATCATCTTGAAATCAAAACTGAAATGTCCACTTACCACTCTGGTAAATAAACCTTTTAATTGAGACTACAGAGAAAAATGAAGTAAAGGCTAGCTCTGTTTTTAATAAAGAGACAGACAGGCATGCAAGAAGTTCTGGAACTCCATATGCATTTTAGGAGCTACTTATATGAGAACTCTTTTTCCCCTTCTCATTTAAGTACTGCCAATCTCTGCCAGAAGCTGGAACAGGATCATCTACCCCATCTCTACACTTATATTGCATTTGTCACTCAAACTCCTCTGGGCAAAGTACAGAATACTAAAACAAGATAGCACACTGGATTTTTTTCAGCAAGCACTCTTCCCAGATATCCTTCTGGTGCACAGGCTCCACTGCTGCCAGCAGCCACTCAAGATAAGCAGCACATTTTACAGGTAGGAGAGACTGCAAGTAGCTGGAGGCAAAGTCAGGCAGTTCTGTACCCACAGAGCCTCACACAATTTTGACAATCTCTTGTACTAACAAAGAAATTGCACTTCCAGGCTGATTTCAGAACATAACCCAAAGTAGTTTACCTCCCTAGAAGGAAATTTAAGATATTGCAGATTCTGTAGTCCTCCAGCATTATTCTTTCAGCCATTTATGAGACAGCCAGAGCAACACAAGACAGAAAAACCTCCACCTTCCTAGCTTGTTAAAAACACCGAGTCCCTGTTTGCAGGAGCAGCCCAAGGGAAAAGGCTTCACAAAAATCTGAGGAAACATTTGCAGATAGCATTTATATCTATAAATACACATACAATTTAAGGCAGCTGTAGATCATCCCCCTCTCCTAGTTATAATATCAACACAAACCACAGAATTTCTTCAGTATCTACACCAAAGAACTATTTCCTACTGACTGACTTAGTTCTGTACTTAGATTTAAGTGATTCAGCTTCTCCCTTTCAAACACAGCCTTTCCAGTCCATCAATAGTTAATATCATTTTCTATTCCCAGTCTTAGTTTACTCTGTGTATCTGGCTACTTTAATAAGTACATACAGCTCATGATAGTAAAGCCCACAAAAATAATAACAAACACTAATGCACCTGCTCCAGACAATTCTTTTATCTTAAAAGGTCTCAGCCAAGTTAATATTCAGAGTAATTGGAATCCTGCACATGAAAACAGTAGAAAGGTATTTGTGGCTCACTGCATTTCTTGATGCAGAAATCACTGCTTCCTCATGCAAACAAGGCAGGCTACAGCAGCAACGATGTCACATTCACAGAATTAAATTACTTGAGGTGATTGCATCAACTTTTAATACAAAACTCACAGCAAGTCTACTTTTTTATGCCTTTTTCTAACTTGTGTTTTAATAAAACCTTCCAAATCACTGGAGCTGGCCGTGAGTTGCAAACTGAGGTGTATTTACATGGATTGATTCTATTGAAGTATTACTTTGCCATGCTCTTAATTGTAACGCTCGGGAATCTCACTCTCACCACAAAAATCAAACCAGTAACTCCCAGATCACACGTGCAGAATGAACAATGATCAGCTGGGTAACTTCCAAACTTAACAGCAATTTTCACTGCACTGCCCAGGTGTGGTGGGACACCCATTTCTGCACACAGGCTGCAAGCTCAGGGAGCAGCTCCCACCAAAGCTCATTTTCTAGGGGCAACCATTAGAAACTTGACCTTGTCACAACTTTCATGTTTGTTTGTTTTTTTAACTGAGCTGATACTGCTGTTTTCTTTAAAAAAAACAATAATACAAACAAAATCTACAAAATACAAAGCAATAAAACAAAATTTACCTCACCTTCAACAAAGCCATGGTAAAGGTCCACTCAAAGACAAGAGCTTTTTAATTTGCATACAAGCAGGAAAGGAATAGCTTCGCATATGAGCACCTGAACCAAGGGAGTTTCAAGGACAAACCCCAAACTGGTTAATATCTGAAGAACAGAAAGTCGTCTGCATCTTGAATCTAGGTCTTAGTCACAAAATAGAATTCACTCCTACAACCTCTGTTCTTCAGTTCAGAGAATGAATAATGTTCCCATTAGACAATTTAACCATCTGTTAACATATTCAGTTCTGCACTTCAATCTGAAAAGGCACCTAGGAAATGGTGAAAAGACACCCAAGTGATAAAAGCTGATGTGCAGAAACCAGGACTACACCCTCATCTGGGCCGCTCAGCATTTTCACCCTGATGAAGTACCCCTGACATTTTGTGAATCATATTTTCACTAATTTTATTACTAATGTCTGCTTTAGCAGAATATTTTTCACACTTCAAGGAGCATTCACCATGCTTTCAGAAAAACCTTGAAATGACTGTTGCAATCCATCTGCTTTCTCAAAAACGCTTGAATTGAGCAACACCAATGGCTTTGTTGCTATTGTTGTACATTTACATTTGGTCTATATGACACCATATGGAAAAAATCTTGTTTGCCTTGCTGTTGCCTGCTTCCCAAACTCCTTGAATGTGCATTATTCAACATTTTAAATTAAGGCTTAACCTGGAGCCTGAGCATGGAGGGAAACAGGGGCTGCCAAACTGCAGAGGGAGAACTGCTGGCATCCCTGGGTCAGGGCAGGATGGCACCACCTCCTAGAGGGGAGCTGCCAGCTTTGCCCAATTTCTCCACTTCTTCCCCCAGCAGAATGACCATCCACAAACGAGCAATGCTCCAGAAGTGAGTCTGACAATTCCTCGTGCTAAATAAAGCCCGAGGGTCACCCAGGCTGGTGAACCATTAACAGCAGAGGGCACAAATCCTGAATTGCCTGCTGGGAGGTGGCTCAGTCCTGCTCCCAAACAGGGAGGGAACACGTGCCAGAGGCATGGGAATCACATAGACATTCCCCTCACAAACGCCAGGGGCTGAGGTTTTCCAAAAGAGCAAATTAATTCAGAAATTGAAAAAAAAAATCACTGTAAACAAACAGCCAATTTCATCAGCTTTGTAACTGAAAATACAAAAGGAGTTGAGTAAGACAGCTGAACTAACTTTTTTTTAATATGTATATAATTTGAACTCAAACTACCATCACTGTTTTGAAAAGTTTGTTTCAGACAACAGTTTCTTGGGGCTCATCAATAAGTAAGCTTTGAAAAAAAACAGAAGAAAATGATAAGCTTTTTCCAAAAGCTGCAGTTCCATGTCAGTCTGAGCCAGCAAAACTGCTGGGTGTGAGACCCAGGGCAAGGGTGGCAGCAGGACACTCAGATCAGGTTAACAGCTGCAGAAACATCTGGCAGTGCAGAGGCAATTAAGGAATTCTGGCGTTTTCCAGAGCCAGCTGAAATCCCAACGCTCCCCATCACTCTCACAGCAGGCACAGCAGACAGGCTGCACTCCAGGGCTGCTGACCCTGCTGCACAACTGCAGAGCTCCCGTGCAGCCTTACTAAGCCAGGATCTGGGTCCTGCCTTGCTGCCTGGGGATCCTGCAAGCCAGGCTTAGCCATCAGCATCTTCAGAAAGTGCCTTGTGACAGTGCAGCCTGCTTTTCATTACAGACAGCATGATTTTCATTACAGACAAACACAGAGTCTCTCCTCAGGATGCTCTACAGCTGCTACATTCCTCATTTCAAACTATCAGCAGTTTGCTGTTAAAACTTCTGCAAATTAGACTTTGGAAAGAGCCAAGCAGAACCACGCCCAGCACTGGATCTCTGCTGCTTGTTTCTCAAAAACGTGCTTGGACTTGAGCTTTGAGCTCTCAGGGAGCTTGGCTTTCGCTTTTTTTGGTATAATATTATTGTGAAGCGCTTTTGAAATCTTCTGGAACAGTTAAACTGGAAAACTGTGTCAAAACAGTTCCTGACGTAGTCAGTGCAGACTGTATCTCAATTTTATGCTTAGATCCAAGCAGTGGGATGGAGCTCTTGGCTTCCACCACAGGGGCAGCACAAAGCAGGTTTGCTGGAGAGCAGCCCTTGATGTGCACTGAACTGCTGCTCAGCTCTGGCCCTGCTCCTGCTCTGGCTGCAGGTGCTGAGCTTTTCACCCAGGAACACTGGGGAGTGCTGGGCTGAGTGAGAGCTGCTCCTCAGCTCTCAGGGGGGTCACAGGAGAGCAGTGAGCACAGGCCTCCTTTTATGCCTCACTTCCTCAAGAGACACCTTTTTCATGTGACAAGATTCACCTTTGCTCTCACGGAACTGAAATCTGAGTTTTTACCCTTTTAACCACAATCACACACTTTGAACCTGGAATGAATCTTTTGCTATAACCTAAGTATTTTCTCTCAAGAGAAGCAACTTGAGTTGGTTTGAAATTATCTTAAAAAATGAAGCAGAAATTGATCTGAGAAATTTCTTCACTCCAATACTTAGGGTTTTTTTCCATTTCTGCTTACTTGTTTCCTCTATGACAGTTTATGCAAGGATAGCCCAATACCCCTGCACAGGGAGAGGCTCAGGTTCTGCAAATGTCTCTTGCTCTTCTATGCAGAGATAGATTTGCTAAGATTTTTCACTGCGTGCTGGTGGTTGTGTAGAACATCTCTTGCTCTTGTGGGCGCGCAGTAAACACTGAAAGAAGGGTCAGACTCCATTTGGATTTTCCTACGAAACCATTTGAGAAGTTAAACTAGCAGAATGCATCTGTTGGGAGAGGACTGATACACTTAAAAATAAAGCAGAACACCCACAGCAAGCTGCAGGAGTGTCACTGGATACTGGGCAGTTCCTTGAAAATGGAATAGATTGCCTTTGAGAGACTTTGAGAAAGTGAGAACATGTGTATCTGCTCTGTTTGGGCTGTTTTGTAAGTAGTAAGAAAACCCAACCAAGCAAAACACAGCCCACAAACAAGCTGGCAGCAGAAGGGATGCAGGGAGCCAAAGGAGCTGGAATTCCTTGTGAAGAGCATTCATTTTGTCTGTACTCAGCAGACTTGGAACATGTCACAGGGATCATGTCAACAACTTCTTACAATAATCTTGTCTGTCTTCCAAGACAGACCTACTAGTAAAGAGCAAGAACTTAGACCAGTATTTGATCCCTATGTTACAGTAAATTGATGGTAAAGTCACCTTTTTCTCCCTTAATAAATGTGATACTAAAACTTGGGAAAATGAGTAGTGCTGCTGTCCTAGCAGGGAACTCTGACTTTTCCTCAAAGAGCTGAAATGCAAGGTGAATAATTTCCACAGGCATGGACCATAACATAGCTGAACAGGCCAAGAACACTGGGTTAAGCAATGTACAGCTGCTGTGTCACACTCCAGGGCTTTCTGTTTTTTTCCTATTCTTTCCTGTTTATAACAGCATCCTTAGAAGATTATTTGTCCTTTGGGGAAGTAGGAAATGAAGCACCACGTGAACAGAGAGGAATTACATTGTACTTAATAATGAGGAATTCCATGGTGTTGTTTGACTTCAGTACAGGTCAGAGTCCCTGTTAATAAGAAACTGGAATTCAAGACAATTAGATAAACTTGTCATAGATTATGGAGAACCTGTTTTTTTCTGCTAGAGAGGATAGGCGGGGAAAAAAAAAAAAGGTTTATCTTAATAATAAAGTGTTAAATGTGCTTTGGCTCCCCCAGAACATTCACATTAATTTTATAAAGGTTTTTCACAAAACAATTCTTTTGCAATATCAAATGTTAACTGATGGGATCACTGCTTATCTTAGAAGTCACTCAGGAATTAGTCTGAATCACATAACATTATAAACTGGCCTTAATGGATTTAGGAAGCCTGTCCTATCCACCCAAGCTTTGTCTGAACCACAAGTATGAATGCATATCAAAAATGCAAATTGCCTTTCTGGTTTACAGGCAGAAACTTGACCAAAGCCTTCTGCTGCACTCTTCACCTTCCTCGTTTGGGAACATCTCCACCAAGCTACAACCAACTGGAGGATGAGAACACGACTCAGTGCTGTGGATGTGTTACTGTAGAACTGACTTCAGTGTGTACAGAAGCAGCCAGCAAAGGCACTGGGTGTCCCCCAGAGGGGCAGAGCCAACCTGAAGGGGGGCAGAGTTCCTGTGTCATCTCTGGAGCTTTGCCACCTAAGCTGGGCTCACCCTTGGAGCTCCAGCTCTGTGCTCAAGCCTTTGGTTTTTCATTTACCCACTCCTATGACAACTCTCTCTAATTTACCACTAAATGTGGCTGGCACAAAAATTCAAACATGGCATCAGTGTACATTCTCAGCCTGATGTGCTGTTTTCTCTGTTCTCCATGGGAATTCTTCCCTGTTCTAATACAATTGGGACATACCAGCACTTCAGCTCTTAATAACTGTCAAGTTCTCATCTGCTCATGTACTCACACAATTACAAATGCAAACATCCAGCACAGCCCCATTATGAAACCAAAGTATTTCAGAAGTTACTCAATTTTAATAGACAAAAATAATTCACAGCAAGAGAAAGAACATGAAGAACCAAAATGCAGACAGTAACACAGAAAACTTTATACTGCATAAGAATTAACAGCTTGTATTCTGTTATTAGGGGCTAGAATCAAATGAATCTCGTGTTGGCTTTGTATTTGTTCCTGACAAAGCTACACTCATTAAAAAACACTAAACCACAGGCATCCTTAAAGGTCATTGGAACAACCATCATTAGCTCTTACCACATTAAAAAGTAGTAATGAACAGCAGAACTAACATTTCTCTTGCAGAACTAACATTTCTCCTGCAGAACTAACACTTCTCCTGACCCAAGTACTTCTTTTGTCTTGTTCCACCATCCCTGGGAGCACAAACTGAATTTACACTGAGCCACCTGTGGACACATAACCAACTAAGAGTGCCAAAAAGGTGTCCCCAGGGACATTGAAGGTCTCAGGTTATTTCCCCTCATCTTCATGCCCACACACGTAGTTTGGTGCAGTTTGTGTGACTCCAGCCAGGACAAAGTTATTAATGTTTGACCAGCTAATCGCTGGCAAAGAACCAGGCCTGTGTCCCTCAAACCAACCTGCACCCACCAATCCTGCAACTCTCTCGGCCTTTGGAACCTAAAATTACAGCTGCTGCTCTCCTGCCTGTAGAGCAACAGTCCTGCAGCACCAGCGGTTGGGATTCGATAGACCTATTCCCCAAATATTTTAATTTTTTTATTTATAAACTTGTTCTAAACTGCAAGGTGGCCACACCTAAAGTTCCACAATCCTCAAGCAAGTTCTTCTGTGTTTATTCTGACTCAAAGGGACAAACTAAATATGTCAATGAGGTCTTGTCATAAAAAGTAAAGTTCATATTTCCACTACAAGCAGGGCAGCAGTGTGTTAATATATATATTTACACACACACAAAAGTCACTAATGAATACAAGGCAGTACTTTTTCCTATGACATTGTTTTGATTCAGTCACTTTTACACTAACATTTTCCACCTTTGAAACAAGTTTAAACTGTTACAAATTGAAAATATTTTTAGTAACACTACGCAAAGAACACTCGCAGGCAGCAGACATGTCAGACATTCACCATATTCATCACTTTGTGCAATGATTTTCTCTGAGGATCACTCAAAGGAAGGGAGCCTCACAAGAAATTTGCCATAAGCACCACCTTGGCATTGCCCTTCTCTCACTCTCCTGATCCTGTTTACACAGGAGGAGCCTGTATCCATGAGAAACTCTTCAGAACATTTCTGCCTTACACAACGCAGAAGGTGTGGTGACATTACACTTGCACTACACCTTCAGGCCAAATATTGCCACACCCAGGTGAGCCAAAAACCTTCAGGAGCTCTATCAAACCATAAAATCCCCACGTGTGGCTGCAGAACAGAACTTTCAAGGCAGTTCCCCATTTCTATAAATCAGAAGAGCCCATGATTTAGCTCATGATGCACATTACAATATCATTTCATTGCCACAGCAGATCCTCCCAGATCTGTGCTGCTATCACACCATGTCCAGCTAAAGAGCTATCAGGAGAGGAGGGCTGAAAAGGAGATAATTTCATGGGACTGGTGGATGAACTTTAGACAAATTCACACAACAGGAGGAGTTATAACTCCATAACTCCCGTTTTACTGGTTCTAACAAATAATCAAGAAGAGCAAACAGCAACAGAGTGGTTCTGACAGGTTCATTTCAGGACCTTGTCTGTCCCACTGCCACACAAAACTTAAGTCAGAACAGCTTCAGGGGAGCACGGGGAGTGCCAAAACCCACACTGCTCCCTGCAACAGCCAGCTCTTCACCTGGCACCCCTTTCTGCCATACAGCTCATTGTTACCAGGTGTAACAGGTCTGCTTTGCAGGCTGTGTTAGTGCTACTTTTGTCACACAGCACCCACCCAGCTGCTTGGTAGGAAGTTACACTTGCAGGGGGAATCCTTGGGGTGCTCACTCCACCCTACTGCACCCAAAAGCCACTTCATTCACGAGACTTTAAGATCAGTTTGATACAAAATCAACATGCAAGTTTAGCACAAGTTAGCTTTGTCTACCTGGAACTTTATCAGTTGCTACACAAATACTAAAGAAGGTTTTTCAATTGTTTCAATCTCTCAAATTATCTGTTCTACCACCACAGCTGATTTTAAGAAAAAACCCTTATCTCTTCCTAAACAAAGTTACTGCATTATTTTTTAAAATATACTGAATGTAAGGAATTATACAAAAGCTATAAACAACTGCCTAAAGCCATTCATTTTAGTAATCTCCTAACTCTTTGTGCTTTAAGGTTGAACAAGCAAACTGATGAAGAAGAAACTGAAACCCACAGCTGCTCCAGCAGCAACTGACGCTGCTTGTTGTACTCTGAATTTGGCCAAGGATGAAAAGAATCAGAGGGATGTTATTAGCCATTACTGCTTTACTGTTTACCTCCAGAGAACTGCAAGTGATGCAGAAAATACAAAGTCTCCTCATAGCCCACCCCAAGTTTTTAGGCAGATATTTTCCTTCTGCTGAGCCACTGGCATGCTTTGTGACCAAAGCACCAAAGTTCATCCCTGAGCACTCGGATATTCAGCACCAGGCAGGCTCAAGTCCCCTAAAGCAGCTCTTCCAGCACTTGGATATTCAGCACCAGGTAGGCTCAAGTCCCCTAAAGCAGCACTTCCACTTGCAGTGCACACTGCCAGCTCTCACAGCTGCCTCTCACTGGCCTGGGTGCAATCTGCTTCGTTTGCAAAGCTTCCTGTAGTGCACTCAAGTGCTCCACGGTTTTGTCTTACAAGGAGACGTTCAGGAAGTTTAATTACCACAGACAGGCTTATCACTGTCTCTATCACTCACTTACACAGTGTCAATAGCAATTCCCATTAAAAGCTGAAGCTTCACCCAAACATCAGCACCAATCGTGCCCTGCCCTCCCATGGCAGCAGCAGTGCCCGACCACAATAACTCTGAGCAACACAACTTTCATAAGATGTTAATTTTACTCTTTGTAATGGTTGCAGCCTTGATAGCTTCTGTCCTGGCTTAGGGCAAATTTGGGAGAAAATCTACACACTTCTTCCCCCCCCCTCTCCACTCTCAGAACCAGTATTAAAGGTGCAAAACTTATTTCTGGGTTAAACAGACAAATGGGGATACGAGCATCATAAAGTCACCCCAGGACAACTTCAATGGCTGAAATATCCTGACTTTGATCTAATAAGACCGAGACTCTCTCAGAACACAAGCCTTTTGGTGCGCTTTTTCCTCAAGCATTCACCTGAAACAAGAACTCTGCAGACGTGCAGATTTCACTCAGAGACACTATGATTTCAAATGTAAGACATTTGATTTGATTGCCAAAAATCTCTGCCCAACCTGACTCATGGTTCACGTATGCAGTACGCAGATATCTAAAGGAGTCATTCAAGAAGAACACAGTTTTTTTTTTTTCTTGGCGTGTCCGTGTGTCCTGCAGCACATGCTGTCTGACAGGGATTGACAGGCACAATTTAAATCATTCCACTCCTCCACTGATATGGGTGGTGCAACACAGCTGGGAAACCTCTCCCAAGCACACTCAGCTTATTTCTGTTCTAAAGTGGCTTCATATAAACTTTTATCCCACTTCTTGATGCCAGGTTATAGCACATTAGTCAGAATGTTGAGTTACTAGCTTTTGATTCATCTCAAAGCTCACGAGGTTTAAGACTTCAGTGTTAAGCACAAACAATTTCTGCTTTTAAAACAAAATGTGAGATGCTGCCTGGGTGAATCACCAAATCCACTTGCTCTCCAATTAAAGGAGCTCTCTCCCCTAACAATTTGTTTTGCAAGTTACACAACACCCTTCTCCTAATCCGATTTTAAAGGCCACATCACACTCAGAAGCAGCCCCTTTCAGAAATGTGCTTGGTAGGAAGTGGAGAATCCTGCACTGCTGAGCTCCCACACAGACCTGGAGGAACCTGGGGTACAGCAGGGTGTTCACATGGCCCTGCCCACCACTGGGTGCTTCTGCTAACCCTGAGCTGACACAGGATACTGACTGCCATTAAAAACACCACCAAAACCCACTGGCCACGGTAATTTCTGGTCACACAGTGCTCTAACACTCCCAGAGCACCCCAACTCCCGCTACAGAACCTCTTTTCAAGCGCTGGCTCACAGAACCACGGATGTTTGCAAGGATCTCGTTCTTCCCTCAGCGCAGCCCAAACTCCGGCCCAAAAAGCAGGATCACCCACCAAACCCACACCAGCATGCTGAACCTCTGTGCAGGTTCAGAACTTGAAAACCTCCAAGAACAGTGATTTCAGTGTCTCTGACCAATAACCATCCTTCAAATTATCTTCCCCTTATATTCTCCTCTCCAGCAACCTCTCCTGCTCCTTTTTATGACCTCTGTCTCCCCTTCTGCTGCCATGAACTCCTCTAAAGTTTTGACTTCAACTTCTCAGCCACAAAGATGCTCAACTTGCCAAGCCACCCCAGCTCTGTCAAACAGAGCTGACACTCTCAAGCACTTCCCACTTCCTAGGTCCCCGACAGAATTATCTATTTCCCATGTGACTGAAGCGTGGAGGAGAGCAAGGAACATCTGAGTTAAGCATTAACCAACAGAGGAATCCCAGCGATCTCCCTGACAACCTTAATTTAGTCTGTTTGCCCTAGCAGAACAGGCATGCTTTAAAACAAGCAAACTAGCATGTTGCCAAACCCATGGAGCTGCTCTCTGCCACCTCATACCAGCCTGTTCTCAGGGCTGACGTGACATCGGTTCATTGCTTGCCAAAACAATTTAGATTTTTTCTGCCCATTTCACCGTAAACAAAAATGACAACAAAAATACCAGGCACTTATTCCACCCTCTAGTCCTTAAGGCAGGAAAAAAAAAAAAGATGAAAAAAACCCCAAAACCAGCTGAGTCCAGGTACTCATAACACTGATATCAAACTTCAATAAAATATTCCAGTTTATACACTACTACCATAAAAACTGGAACTAAATCATTGCACAGTTCTGTCATATTCAACAAATTGTACAAAACCTGAACACCTCTCCCAACTAAAGCAGAAGATAAATGAATTAGTTGATACAGCTCACCTTTAAATATTTGTGTGTGTACACAGTCATCAACTGTCTTACAGAGAAATACTTTAAAGCATTATTTTCTTTCCCAGCACAGATTCTCTCTCAACAGCCCAGTCCCACTTCCTGTCAATCAGGAAAAAGTGCCATTAATCAGGCTGCAGCCCCTAAAAACCCCACCAAACTTCTAAAAAACACCCTAAAAAGCCCCTAAAAACCACCACACTTCTGCAGGCCAAGCAGCACTGCACCTTTTAGTTTCAGATGAAGAGAACAGGGAAATAAAAACCTTTCACCTTTCTATTCTAGTTTCCCTTCCCTCAGGATCATGACTTCAGTTCCCAGCCCTCTGTCACCTAGAGCCATTTTTATCATATAAAAATCATTCCTCTGGACTTCTTCCCAAGGATTTGCCTAATTTCAGCTCCAGTGCCAGGAACCAAAAATACTTTCTCCTCTCTGTGTGGCTGCACAGCCTCTCCCAGCAAGCCCTTGCTCAGCTCTCGCCTGGATGTGTGAAATAAGTTCTGGGAAGGGGCACACTCCCGTCAGCACACAGAGCTCCTTGAATTACACCCAGCACACGACACAGAGCGCAGGTTGATTCATCTCTAACTCCACTGAAACCTGATTAATTGTAAGCTACAAAGATGAACCAAGGAAATCTCCACTCAGACCCAGCTCTGAGGAACTCTGCACATGAACTCGGTGACAGCACCAGCACAGCGTGGCTCCTCTGCCACAAGTCCCAGACACAGCTTTATCTTATTTGCACAAAGAACAGGGATGAGGCACAAGTCAGAGTGCTCTCCCAGTGCCTGAAGACACTGCCAGCCCCAGCAGAAGCAATTCCTCATTCAAAATTGAAGCCAGCAAAATTCTGTAGGACTACTCTCCTGTACAATGAATACAGCCTTTCCCTGATTACAGGCTTGCTGCTCCCTTACAGCCCATGTGATAATTGGTAAATCTGGCTCTCCAGTCCCCCCAGCTCAATTTCAAGCACACCTGAATCCCATCCCTTCTTCTCCCTCAAAAGGAAGTCTCTGTTCGTGTCAGGTTTATACCATTTTTGTGTATATCATGTCCAGGGGGAAAAAAACCTGCTTTCCTATTCAACCCACTCACTCAATTACATCACCAAAGGGAGTCACTTACCCCAGGGCAAAACTATCTCTGAGAGGGCTCTGATTTGAGCAACTCATCCCTGCTCTGATCCAGGGTGCTGCTGGACTGTAATCATCCACCCCCTCAAGAAACAAAAGCATACTGCTGTGAATGAAGTCAAATATTAATATAATGTTCTTTTTTTCCACTCAACGAAACAATGAAAGTTTATTCTAGTGATTCTAGAACACCTGAATAGACCATATAGAAATAGTCATCCTGCTCAATCTAATTTCGAGCTCATTTCACTTTGATTTTTCAAATTATGTGTTTCTATCAGAACAAAGTTCCCTTCTGCTAGAGCCAAATTCAAATTTATGTTCACAGCTTCCAACAGAAGCACTTTCCTGAGTGATTTTTGAATCAGCTCCCTGCAGGAATCTTCAGGCAGCCTTCTTAACTACTTTAGCAGGAAATACTAAAGGTAGTATAAACATCCCCAAAGGTGTTGTTTATACAAAGTTTACCCTACGCAAGGAAACACGAGTTTGTTTCCAATAACACCATGAAACAAAACACCACATTTCCTTGTCTTTTTCCAAAATACACATTGTCACTTTCAACGCAAGTGCAGTTCAAGTCATTCATGCTTCTGGCTGTCACCCTCTGAAACAATTACAACTTTTTGTAACTTTCCTATGCCTCAGTGTTATATATTTACCAACTTCCCCATACACTAACTTCATTTTCATTGACAAAAATACAACAAAAACAAACAAAAAGAACCCCCAAACAAACAAAAAACCCAAACTGCAGTTGTCAGGCTGATTATCTAAAAGCTGTATGCTCACTAAAGGAACACATCATGGGAGAACTCCAACAATGACTTAGTTTTACCAGTATCGGGGAAAACCCTTGCAACAGGTGAATACAGTTTGTAACCAGCACTCTCTGCAAGGAGAAGACTCCGGGACTTTTACGTGTCTGCTACACTGTTACTCTTGGAAATACAACCAAGAACTGAGCTAAGTAGGGTGGGTTCAACACGTGTAACCAACAGATGTAAACAACCAAAGGTAAACACCGGCACATTGGCTGGTTTTGCTACTGCAGCGTTTATTAAGTGTGGTACAGCCCAGGGATGCTGCCTTGAACTCTACCTGTATTTCCACTTATCAGTAAAAAAACAAACCAAAGAGCGCAGGCACGACAAACCAACTGCAGTCCTAGAGAGGATTTACGCCCAAAACCCCCGTGAGACCCACGCAGTTTTTAAGCGAGCCGCTCGGCTGGCAGCAGGCGCTCTGCATCGCGCTGCACCAGCGCTGGGGCTCGGCCGGACGGAGCCGCCGCGCCCTGCTCGGTCCGGGAGCGGGGCAGGGGCTGCGGAGCCGCCCGGCCGTGGGAGCTCCGAGCCCACCCCCAGTGCCCAGCCCCGGCCCCGCCGGGCGCTGCCCTGAACGGAGCCCCGGAGCCTCCGATCCCCGCGGAGCCCCCGATTCCCACAGAGCCTCCGATCCCCGCAGAGGCCCCGCGCCGCATCCCCGCTGCCCACAGCGCACCCGCGCCCCCTCCTCCTCCTCCCGCTGCTGCTGCCGNGCCCGAGCCACCGCGCCTGAGCGGGCGGCGCGCGGCGCCTGCGCCCTGCGGGCCCGGCAGCAAATGGCGGAGCGCTGAGGGGAGCGCGGAACGCCCCCGGAGCGGGGAAGGGCCCGGCCGCCGGCCCGCCCGGCTTTATGGCACTGGGAGCCGCGAGGGGCCGGGCGGAGCGCGTCCCTCCTGCCCCGCCGGGGCCGCGGGCACTGCCGCTGGCCCAGGTGTCTGCAATCCCCGCCTCAGCTGGTCCTGGGATGGGGCAGCCGCAGCCGCTCTGGGCAGCTTGGGCTAAGGCCGCCCCATCCTCACAGGGGAGCATTTCTTCCTAATATCTAATCTAATCTTCCTAATATCTAATCTAAACCTTCGCTCTTCCAGTTTGAACCCGTTCCCCCATGTCTCGTCAGTACGTGCTCTTGTAAATTGTCTTGTAATGTCTTTGGTTCCCGGCAGGTTCTGCAAGGCCGCTTGGAGCACCCCAAAGCTCCTCTCTCTTCTCCAGGCTGAACAATATCTGAGTCATCTCCCCGTGCCCGTGGCTTGCAACAGAGCAAAATTGTTTAAACCATTTCTGTGGATTCCAGGGTCCCTTCGGGCGAGCTCGCCGTGTGAACTGAAGGGCTCGGGATGCTCTGCATCAGCAGGACAGAGGGAAAATCAGGGGTCACATGTCTGGTTATTAAAGTGTCGTCTTGAGAGATATCTTCATATCAATATCATTGCTATTTTTAAAAGAAAAATGCACATTTTGTGTTGGCATAGCTGAATCTATAATTACGTATAAAAACGTATAAATTACGTTGAGAAAGCAGTCGTGAGCACCGTGGTGATGTGTTGTTTTGGTGAGACAAGGGCAATCCTTTGGAGTTCACATTCAGATATAAATGTATCAGTTTACTGCCCTCTAGGAAAGAGTCCCCAAAGGCACACAAGCCAGAACGGTGAATTTCTGATCTCTGTCTATTACACAGTGATACAAAGCCTGAGATTCAGGGGGCTCTCTGCATTTCTTGTGACTCTCTGAGGCTTATCTGAGTACTGGGGGAAATATTTATCTTTTAAATCCAGCAATGAAAACCTTTTGATAAAATCTGTCAACACCAGCTTTCAGATAAAATTACAGCTTTAAAACTGGCAGGGGTCTTAAAATCAAAGTAGAATCTTGGCAGCAGAAGTTAGGAGGTTATAAAATAGGCCAGCTCTGTCTAGCTGCTCTGTTCTAAAATTTCCTTTGAGATTCATCTCTTCCTTCCTGTATAAATCTTCCTTTCTTTCATTCTGTTGATTTTAACAATAATTGTTTGGACATAGTTTGTGATACCATCTTAACCATACTGGAATGATAAAATTAATCAATTAATCATGAATGTAATCACTTGTTTGCAATGTCAGGCAATGCCATGTTATTTCCAACTACATCCATTTATAGTTTACAGGATGTCACTCTACAGCAGCAGTTTAACAATGGCTTATTAAAAAGACATGCTCAAATCTCTTTTTTTTCTTCTTTTCAGTTAGCTCTAATGACCATTTTGGGTTTTGTCTGCTGTCTCTATTTTTCTGTATTAAGCAGCGCCCATATCTGGAGCACAAAGTTCAGTCAGTCCATATTCAGAGAAAGCAGAGAAGAATTTCCAACAGCCTGACATCTCTATGCACAAATTTAAGAGTTTTTAAACCAAGTTCTAAAACACTATTTGTTCAGCATAACTCTTTAGTGCTCAAGAACTTTTTGTCCTCAAATTTTCTAAATTTGCCACAATGCTGCTCATACTGCAGTAGGCAAATGTTCTTCAGTAAAACCTTTACATCAACTGACCTCTAAGATTCAGGAGCATCTGGCACAACGTGCCAAAAATAATTTGTGGTGTGAGTGAGAGCAAGGGCACCTGTGAGAAATCGAGAAAATTGAGCAAATGTACAGTCAGGCCTTGAGTTGATTTAGTTTTGATGGAGTAAAACCCTGACCAAATTCATGATTTTAGGGGAAAGTATGAACAAACCACTGAAGTCAGGTGTGGGGCCATCCCTGAGAACACAGGAGGTTTTTTGGTTTGGTGCTGGTGCACTGAGATTGCTGTGCCCTGTCTGAGTGATGGAGCAAACTTCGGGCTGCAGCTGCGCCGTGTGAGGAAACGTCATCCACAGCTGCTCTCCTTCCCCTTCCTGCCTTTGCCTGCTCCTCTGGGACTGATGGCTGCTTGCTCACCAGAGTTATTTCGTTTTTTAAACTCTGATTTACAAATGCTTTGCAAGTCTCCGTTTGGAGATTTCAGCTGTGACTTAAAATCGTTTGGTTGTACAAGGCATCGGTACAGGATTTGCTGGAGATCTGCTTTTGAAAAGCTTGCTATAGATCAAGTGTCTATAGATCCACTTCACAGCCTCCTCAGCAGAAGTTGAAGCCTGTTGTTTTCTTTTTGAAAATGTTTTTAGTCATACTGCTGCATTTTAGTGTTTTTCCCCCACCCCACTCCAGTTTCCAGGACTGAGAAGCAAATATTCAGAGTATGAACTAAGGACCTTTATGACCATATAAACTCTGCAGGTAATTCCAAGCAAAAGGAGTGAAGAGAAATAATGTACCTATCCCAATTAGGAAAAAAAAAAATTACATGGAAAAGCCCCTCAACACCAAAACAAAATGAACAAAATCTCTCCAGAAAACCAGAACCCTGCTTTAAGGCAAGCAGACAAAGCTCATTTTGGCAGCCACTGCAATGCAGTATTTTGGCTCAACTCCGAGAGCAACAGTGTGGCCTGAGGGTGGAAACGAGTAGTTGTACAAACTGTTCTTAACTTGGCTTCATCCCCGAAGCAAATGGATTTCAGAACTATTTATTACAAACGTCATTTCACAACACTGCAAACACGTAACTCCAAAAAGCCTCTGCTCTGTAGGTGCTGACATTTCTCCTGTGTCACCTCAGTGCCATTCAGCCACACAAGCACAGCAGCTCACAGAGACCACACAATTACCTTACAGCAAAATGATCTGACACTGATAAGCATGAGGTATTCTGAGCATCCCCAAAAACGTGCATTATTTTAGATCTGAACTGCTGAAATGGGCCTTTGAGGACCACTGGCCAAGCCAGCAATGTGAGACCTTACAGCTCTGAACATTCTCCCTCTGAACAGACCTAAAGTTCAATCATGCAAGGTTGCAGAAGGCACTCACTCCAAGTATATCTGAAAAGGAAAATGATTCTGGATTTATGAGAATTCTTAATTCAGTGGTAGAATTTCCATTTGCCAGAGAAAGCACAGGCTTCTGCTTGAAAAGTGCAGTTGAAAAGACAGATCACCAGGACAGTGATTCAGTTTTCATTCCCTGGGAAATGTTCTGTTCTCCACATTTCTAGAACTGAAGAAGAAAGTTAACAATGTTCTATTTTTTTTTCTAACTGCACTGGAGAGGAAAAAAAAAAGAAAAAAGTAATTACTCAGTATGCTACCAGAGGAGAAAACACAGTATTTAACTTAACCACAAACAGGAAATATGTTGCTAAATCACCCAGCAGTACCTTGCCAGCTTTTCATCCAGAAATTCTATGTCATTAGCACAACCACTGTACCACAGAACACACACCACAGCCCTTCCCTGCTCCTGTTCAGCTGCAAGCTTTGCTCTCTTCTTGATCAGTGCCACCACTGCAGTCACTTTTTACTCTCCTGTCTCTTCCTCCTTTTTGCAGTTTTACTTGGAATCGATTGAGATTCAGCAATTTTTAAAAATTCCTGAATTTATATTCAGATGGAAATCAGTCTCAGCTTGTTCACAGTGCATGAGAATGTGGTAAATAACAACAAGGAAAGCATGGGGTTGAATAGCTTAGCTTAACAGGTGGGAATAGAGGATTAGAAGTATTAACTGCTAAGCAATTAAAATAAATGAAGAGCGTTAATTGAATATGAATAGATAGTCTCTATTGACAGCACCACCTCACTTTATGAAAAATACTCTCTTAAACTACTTAATAAATATTATTTATTTGCAAACTTAAAGCCACAGAAAATCCACTCACTGATAATTCAAAGAATTATTTGTTTGCTAAAGCCTTATTTAATCTAAGCCATAATTTCCTGGCTTTCTAGAGGCAATAATTGAACATTATGTAGTGTTTCTGTAAATGAAGCCACAAGAAGTTACTGTCACACATAAAATCCATTAGTGATTCCAAAGGTACATTAAAACACCTCATATTGACCTTTGAACAAATGTTAGTTAAAACCAGGGTTGATTGTGAACATTCCTTTCCAAGGCTCAGGGTGACACTTCAGCAAGGTTGATTCTCCCTGGCTGCAGTTTGTTTTAACCAGCTGTGAGATGGCTGCACCACAGCTCATTTATTGGTCTTGAAACCTTTCAGTTCGAGGTAACTCACACGTTTTGCCTCGTAGGAGGAGGAATTTGAGTTTCCCACCTGTTTTTTAGGAAAGATTTTATGTTGAATGTGTTGGGGAGGTAACTGTGCTTACAGCAAACCTCCAGTTCAACCTGATTGACTAAATCCAGCTCTGATTTAAAATCTAAAGCTGGACAAGCTATACCATTACTAAATGATACAGTTAAAAAAAAAAGTTTACCTGTGTCAAGGCACTTTTTTCATTAAACTGACTAATTGTTTTAATCTGCAAAACAAATCATTAGAGATTTTAATTTACTCCAGGCCAGTCTCCCCTAATTCTTAGGAAACAAAACATCAATACAGTTTTTAGGTTTCTATTTTCCAGCATGTTACTTCTCTGTTAGAAGCATTTCCCCTCCTTGAAGCAATGAGCTGATTTAGGTGAGTTGTGTTGTCCCTATTTTCTGCATTTTGACCACTCAGCCTATAATTCTAGATCCCAACAAGGTTCATCTTCTCCAAAAGATTTTCTGCTTTCAGGTTTTAACAGAACAGTAAGAAAACAGAGTTCTCGCTCCAGTCGTGCTTTTTTAGAAACCAGGAATGTATAAAAAATAGCCCAGGATTATTTCAGAAGACAATATTAAAAAAATACAAGAAATTATTTTGCTTCATTTTGGACTTTTCCCACAAGAAAAAGCAAACTGCTGATATATGAAGTAATGGTAATTAGTTATAATTGATTCTCCTTTTTTCCCTTTACCTTTCAAATATCCTATTCCATAGAATAATCAGAACTTTCTGCATTTTCTTGTATTTTTTCCCCAACATTTTATATCTAGGACACAATTGCTCAATGTGAATAAAGCACATTTATGTCTCATAATACTTTCTGAGTTTTCTTTCAAGCCTGAAAGAACTGGAAATGATCTGTACAGAGAGAAAAAAAAATGTTAACATTGACACTAAACACTATATCCCAGTTTTTAAACATACAATTATTATTATTATTACTCATATGTGCTACCCTGCCTTACAGTTTTTAACAATACATCTTTCTGATTTAGAGTCAAATGCCAGCAGTAACTGTGGATTTAAATAGAGTATTCAAGGTCTCAGTAAAAGCTACTCATTTTTTCCTCTTTTTCTGTCAGATCTGGTGTTTTAGGCACCCAGCACCTCTGTTCTGTCTGTCTCTGGCAGTGCAGTTCTGTCACTGCCTGCAGTTCTGCAGAAGGAAACTGAAAACTGTTTCTCCACACTGGGACTTTTCTTTTCCCCTTGAAGGTTCCTGGAGGCTTTTTCTCTCTGTTCTGCACATTCCCCACAGCCCCATGGCTGAGTTCTCAGCTTATCTTGCTGTGGGATCTTCCCCAAATTGTTTAGAAAATATCTTTTGATGTTCGTATCTCACAGCACAATTTGCTTCTCAAACACGACTGAATGGTCCAAAATAAACTCCTTTTATTTCCTACAAGGCTTCCCTTGACCACATTCTGCCCTAGAGACCTTTCTATTTATCCTGCTTCTGTACATCTTCACAGCTTTTCACAAAAACTAAATACCACAGGCATTCTCTTAATAAACCACATTTCCAGAGCTGCCCAAACTGGGCATTTAATGGTCAGGCTGGGAACTTTCCTACTTTGTTTATTTTGTCTACAAAGAAAGCTCTATCACAGTGTTCATAATTTCTGTACATGATACAAACCCCTAACAAATAAGAATTCTACAGTGCAGGGAATGAATAATTGTCAGTGGAGTAGCTTGAAATAATGTCTCTCTCCATAGCCCATACTTCAACAAGCAGATTTCTGGGTGGAAATAAAGTTCATTTCGATGGAAATAATGCACATGGTGAAGGCATTAGTAATGCTAATGAGGAGCATTATAGTTATTGCTTGTTGGGGGGATTTATCTCTTTAAATTCTCCAAAGGCGATTTGAACCTCCCACCCTCTAATTAAGGACAGGATTTTAACAACCTGAGAACGGGGAGCATTTACTTTCTGGGGACTTTCTCTGTGCAGGTAACAACTCTTTGGTTCTGAAGTTTTTGCTCTGAGGCTTCTGTTTTCCTTTTCCAGATGTCGTTCTTCTAGTTCTGCTAACAGAATGTAATTAGCTGGAAGTTGTTTTAAATTTTGTTTGGACTTTGGTGTCGCTTTAAAGCATCACGGCTGCTGCAAAAGGAATGTGATTTTTTTTCTCTTTTTTTGTTTCTGCCTGTTACCCTTTCCTGTCTCCTGGTGCTCTCTTTTGTGTACACCAAACGCTCATGTGACTGGTGTTAAGTGGATTGCAAAAGTGATCTGGGTTAAAATTTATCTTATTTGAAAAAAAGGCTGATTTTAGCTCAGTCCCTTGAGCTGGCCTGTCATGTGCTCTTAGAAACACCTGCAGTGGTACAAGAGGGGAGGCTGGTAAGAAAGAGAGTGAGAAGCCCCTTCCCAGCTCAGGAGCCCTGCTCAGGAGCCCGGTGCCTGCTCTGAGCTGGCCCAGCTGTCTCAGCCTGGCTGCAGGAAATTGCCCCACTTGGAGAACAGCTGAGAGAGGGCTGGAAACCACAACCAGAGCTGGGGAAAGGCAGAATTACAGCCTGAGCTTGGCTTTGGGCTCGTTTAAGGGTTAAAAGGGAAAATGCCAATAAGAAATTCTAAGTGAAAATAGGAGGCACTTAATGAGAGATATCTACATAGCAATCATAATGCTTCAGCCAGGAGAAGCTCACCTTTATCTCCTGGGTGTTTGCTCGTGTGGCCAGCAAGGATTTTTCACGTGTTTTGTTGGCCTGGTGAGTTTGCTGCTGTTAATGAAATAACTGGTGGGGTGAGGAGGCTCTCAGCGATGCACTGCAGGAATGTGCTCAGAGTGGGGCTGTGAGCATTTACAGGGCCCTTGGAAGGAAAAGCTCCCTGGTTCTGGGTTCTGACTCCTGCAGCAGCCCTGCCGGTTCTCAGCAATGTTCTGGTGCTCATTTTTCCCATGCATTCCCCAGCCAGCAGCCCTGAATAAGCTGGAATGAGCCTGATAACAAGGAATCTTTTACCCTCCTATTGTTACCCTGTTCCAGAGGTGCTTTTATCTCGGGGTTTGCACCTGCCCGACATGACTGACCTGTTTCTTTCTATTTGTATTTGTGGTTCTCCAGTGTGAAGGAAAAGCTCTGCAGCACCAGGGGTGTGTGATTCACGGTGGGGCAGAGCTGGTCTGCCCTCCAGATCTGTTCCACCTCCTGCCTGGTTCCCAGGAGCTGCAGAGCTTTGGGAACAGTGCTGGAAGATGAGGGAAGGGATAGCAGAGGAATGGGAAAACCTCATCTTTGAGGAGTCAGAGGTTCTGGGAATATGTGGGCTTCCCACCCAGCCCTTTTTACAAACTGCCTGCAGTTCACTCCGACTGCCTCAGAGCTTTTCCAGTTTTTAGCTGCTCCTACCTTTCCCCATTTAGGCAGGAAATTCACTGTCTTCTGTCTTTTGAGACCAATTCTTTTGTGAAATGGCAACAGTGATTTGGAGACTTTGTACAACTGTCACACCAACTCATTTGACAGTGATAACATCACCATAAGGGCAGAGAAATGAGGTATATTGGGGAAAAAATACCTTGACTGACAAGTGCCATAAGCACAGGACAGACCTTTGTGAACAGTGGTGAACAAGTATTCACAGGAAGAGAAAGCATATGGCTTTTACATAAGTTTTCCTGGGTTTCTTTTTATTTGGGCTTGGTGTTTTTGCCTGGTTTGGTTTTTGGTGGGGTTTTTTGTTTGTTTGTTTGGTTTTTTTTTGTTTCTGGGGGTTTTTTTGGGCGGAGTTTTTTGGGTATATGTTTTGTGGGTTTTTTTTTTTCCCTGTGGGATATATCAGTATGTGTAACCAAGTGCAGACAAACTGAAGCTGTTGTTAGTTACTGATGAGCAATGTGGCCACAGTCAGCAGAGAGCAGGAAGCAGCTTTTTGTCCCACTTCCCTTGGGGCTGCTGCATCACCACACATCAGCAGAGCTTCATGTCCAGCCCCTGAGCAAGGGGGTGGGAGCAGCTCACTGTGGAATGACAAACGATGGGGTTTAACCCATAATTCAGCTTCTCCTGTGCACGTTCAGGACTAAAAGGAAGCTTCCAGTAGTGCCAGTGGTCCTCCTGCAGACGTCAGGGGTGCTGCATACCTGATCCTTGAGTCATGCTCTCTCATGAGGAAGGATTAAGTGCTCTGTTCGCTGCATGATCAGTGAAGATGTTTTTGTTTTAACGAAAAAGTAAATACAGACAAATTACAGCTTGTAAAAATGTGAGCTCTTAAGCAGCAAAATGAGCATAAGCTTAATTTAAAGCATTGAAGTGACTCCAAGTCTGCTTAAGACAATATTTTCCAGTTGACAGACAAATAAAAGTTCATGGAACACTTGTTAAAGTTGGGTTTCTGTGGTAGCAAGCAGTTGTGGCTGAGGGCCTTGGAGTCATCAAAGACCCAAAGATCCGTGGTGAGAGAGTCTGTATGATCTCCATGGTAATTTGAGTTCTGCTGAATCCCTGTTGGGCATCCCTGAGCTGATGGCTCTGCTCTGAAGCGTTGGCAGCCACGATTCACTGAACAGGGTTTGGTTCTGCTGTGGGAGCCCGGCATGGAGCTCCAAATGAGCCTGAGTGAAAGGGAAGTGCTCAGCACTCACTGACAGCATCCTTTAAACCTTTACTGATGACTCGTATGTTAATTAAAACCCGAGTGAATGCAGCTGACACTCCCCGTGTATTTCAGGGGCTGAAACACAGACCAGACTGAGTCATTATTAAGCACTCCAAATAAAAGCTGTTAAAGGGAGCTGTGTTGGACCTGTTGCTGCATGGAATTCTTAAAGGATTTATTTGGTGGGGGTGAGGCAGCAGGCCTAGCTCCTAGGAAAAGCTTTGAAAGTCTAATGGTATTTATAAAGACAAAATTCTAACCATAAAGTATTCAATGAATAGGAAAAAACGTTGCTTTCGTTGTTAGAAAATACTACATATATGCATTTCATCTTTTATTTCATTTCTATTTTTTCTGAATGCTTTCTTTAATTCCTTTTCACATGAAGTCTGAACAAATGCTTTGCTTTGGAGAAAGCACTGCATACATGCTTCTTTCTACCCTGGCTTTCTGCAGATAAGGCTTTTCCTCTGCAGACCTCATTAAGCAGTCAGTTGAGCAGCTAAATGAGTGTTCCAAGTGGTAATGGATACTTACTCGTTTAAGTACAACAAGATTATGAGATACTGCAAAGCTGAGTGCTTAACTGCACGGGATTATTTATATTACAAATAAGTGCAGAGTAAATAACTGAGATGTGATGATAGCAATGGGATATCCCACCTGCTGACTGAGTAGATCTGGGTCACCAGATAAGGGCTTTTGTTTCCTATTTTGAGTCATGTGCCTTCCATTCCATACATCTGAGCAGATTTGAGCCTTTTCTGAAAATAAGGGCCCTCTTTTCCAGTTTTTAAGCCTGAATGGAATATGAGGAGGCAGAAAGCCTCCAACCAGAAGTGTTTGTGAAGAGCAAGTTGTGTTTCAGCAGTGCGATCTGCGCGCACTTTCAGTTCTCATTTGGGTTTGTAGCAATGCAGGTGGTTGTTATGATGCTTAGGAAATATTGCAAAACTTGCCTTGATTGCTCCAAGCTGGGGTTACAGGTATGCAAATATAAATAAGTGGAGATTGAAATAGTTCACGCTTTTGGAGTTATGAAAGATGATAAAAATAAAAACAAAACTAAGGCTGTAAAAGGATAATTAATATGATGAACAGAGGAGTGCATGAAGCCTGAGTTCTCTAAGTGTTTTGCTCAAGTTCTCATATCTCAGGTATAAACTCTGAAGTCATTCCAGCAGATGAGGTGCTTCCCTCTTTCCCACACAGCTTCTCTGGGTGTAAGGGATAAATTTCTGCTCTTTCAATACAGAATGTACCATGGATCTCTCCTCTGTGTTGCCACGTATCTTCCAAGAGCTTTTAAAAGCTGTCCCTTGAGTTCTCTGGGGGAAGTTGGGTTAAAATGGGCGTGGAAGGACAAGAGATAAAATGTGTGTAACACAGGTAGTTCAGGAACCTGGTGAAGAAAACCTCTGGGCTGCTGTCAGAACGTTCTCTGCCAGAATCAGCACAGCATTTGTAACAGGAACTGGGAGGGCTCTGACTGCCCTTTGTCATCTGCTTATATTGGTGCTCTCTAAATAATTCAGGATGACTTTGTTTTCCCTGCCAAGTGATTTGTGGAACAGTAAATAAGCAGTGGGAACATGTCACACTGAGTGATGAAGGTGATCTGATCTTCACCTGCTCTCTGAAGCAGATTTCCTACATACAATTATATTTTTCTCTCAGTAAACCAAGAACTCTGTTTTCTCTGGTTATCTCTAATGACATTTTTAAATAGGTTCCTGAAAAGCAAACCAGAGCTTTCTACCACCTCAGCTTGCTCTGCTGTCTCTCAAGTTACCTGGAGATTCCACAAGAGTTAGAGGCTGCAGCACTATTGATTTAATTTTATCCAGAAGAAAAACAATTCATAGTTGAGTCGTTGCTAATTATTTCCACTCAGCTTTGTTGCATGCCAGACTTTTTAGCTGTATTTAATGTTGTTCCTTGTTGCTCTGGAAATAATCATTAAAGGGAAATGGGTCACCACCACTGTACACTGGTAATTCTGTGGAACATTTGAAATGAACTTGCCTTTTCGTAATGATGCTGAAAAGCACCAAATGCTTTCAGTTATAGTGGCATAATGTAATTAAGTGATAAAGTTTTTTTTCCCCCTGAAGCCACAATATAAACAAGGCACAAGTTAATGCTACAGGACAGTGTTGCGTCTTCAGGTATTGGAAAAGTCAAGGAGGTAACTGAAGATGGAGCTGAGACTGCAGTAAAAGCTCTCTAGAAGTGATCTCTGGCACCTGGAGAGCACCAAGTCATTGCAGCTCAAATCTGTCATGAACCTGTAGACAGGACACAGAGTTTTGGAGAGGCTGTGGCTCTCTGAAGGGGGAGGTACCTGTGGCTAACCAGAGCATCTTTGTTTTGAAGAACAGGATCTATTCATGCTTCACCCACATGGATTTATCCTCCACACAGAGGACATTGATTGCTGTTGAACAAATTTGGGTTTTGACCTTTCCCAGTACAAAACTGCGGCCCAGTTTCTGCACCTTCCTAAGCTGCAAGTTTTGGAAAAGGGTCCACGAGTAAGAAGAACATTTCTGCAGTACTGAAATCAGCTGGAAGCACAGACCTTGTGCAGACAGAGCTTTTTCAGGAGCCAGAGGCAGACAGTTGGCTAGTCACCAGCTGAATTTCCTCTTATACTGTTCCTTTCTTTGCATTTTAAGTCCTTGAGAATTCTGCCACGGTGTAGTGCTGCTGTTGTATTTGCATTTGTAACTTAGGCAGGAAGTAGAAGCAAGCTTGTTCTGGCCTAACTTAAAACCAGAAGTGCATCTGTTGAGTCTTTCTCATTTTTAGTTCTCCCCAGTTGTGCTATTCCATGATTCCCCTTCACTCTTTGTTTTGTAGTGCCTATGGATAAAATAAAAGTCTTGATCTGAGCTTAGACAGTTTCCTCTGAAATTTGAGTGCATCAGAGTCCTAGAAAGCAGAGGTGACAGTGTGGAATCACACAAATGCTGGTGATTGGGGTGGTAGTGAATCCTAGATAGGAAAACACTCTGCTCCTGGCACTGGGATGGGTCATGACCATGGTAAAAGTTAAAGCTGAATGAACTTTACCCTAAAACCAAACTCTCTTGGGTAAGAGAAATCAGTGTCCCTGCAAGCTGAGCCCTCTGTAGTGCAGAGAAAGAGAGAACAGCAGGAATTGGGAACTTTGCATGAAATCATCTATTTTATCATCATTTCATGTCTGACCCAGTTTTAAAATCCAGATGATGGAAGTGTCTAAACTTCTCAGGAAAATGAAATTGTTTAACCAACGAGATGATTTGATTGTGTTTATTCCCACATGTATAATTCCTGTATTTCTGCACGTCTTGGTGTTCTGTTATGGATATAAGGAACATGAAACCACCCCACTGTTTCCTGAGTCTGCACAGAGGAGTTTGCTGTTCCACTGATCCAGGGATTCATTGTGATTTATGCCCTCTGGAGCTTTGTCAGATAGGAAGTGATGATGGGACAGGAAACCAGGCATTGTATGAAAACATACATGAGTATGTAACTAGAGGAAAAAGCTGCAAAAATAATTAATGAAAGGTATTATAAAGCTGTATATTCTGTATAAAAATATATTTGTGATTGTGCACAGCTGGAAATTGTAATTGTTGGAAATATTGCAAGGCAGTGACTGATTTTTATGGAGGGAAAAGTCGAGTATTGTGTTTGAGCAGTGTCAGAGAAAGGTCTGGGAGGACCAAATCCCCCCTTAATCAGGGCTCTCTCTGCCTTACTGCTTTTCCTAGGTTCTGCTAATGAAAGCTTTCTGAAGAATACTTGTGAAATTACCTGAGATGTACAATTTTAAAACGAGTAATAAAATCTTCATCTTGAAGGCCAGGGCTTTATTAATTGAAAGCCAATTTTTCCTTGTCTGATGTGAGTTAACAAGTGACTGTGGACTGGCAGCAATAACTGTAGGAGGAGAGGTCATTGGGACCAAGCATTTCAAATCCTCCAATAATATGGGGGGCAATTAATAACCAATTAAGCTTCCACATGGAGCAGAAGCAATCTGAGCTTTGAGAGGCCACGCTCAGCAGAGTCCAAAACAGAATTACATTTGAACCTGTAATGTCACTGAAATGTGGTTCAGGCCCTGTTATTGAAGGTTTGCAGCAAGTTGTGCCCCCAAAGGGGCTGTTTGGGACTCTTTATTAGCAGAGTAATAGAGGAGGTGGAGAGAAGGAGTCACCTGTCTGATAGGTGAGGATGGGCAGAAATAAGGTTAGAGAAAATTGCAGATAACTTAGTGTCCCCTTGCTGGCTCGGAGCCCTGCTGAGGGAGGGAATTGCAGGGATTTTTCTCTTCCAAGAGCTACAATTGGCACTGCTTTATTTGAAAGGAGAAGAACCGAAACAGGGGAGTAGATGGATGAGAAGAGGGGTTATTGCTGAAATTGTTACAGCTTTTGCCAGTGTTCCCAAACAAGGTGCTGCAGAGAAGACTCGTGTTAATTAGGGGAATGAATACCAACCAAAAATGAGAAGTCATGATGGATTACTAGAGGCTTTTTACTGCTGAAATCTGTTTAGGTGTTTGGTTGGTTTTTTTTTTGTTTGTTTGTGTGAGGGCCTCCCTTCAAGGTTTGGCCTTGTGAAGGAGCCAAAAATCCATTTGCTTGGAGCAGAAAGGATTTCCACAAATCTGAGAAAGCCGTTCCAATGGTGCTTCTTTCCGTGTGGAATATCAGGTGTTGTTTTAGAGAACAAGTGTTTTGTCAAGGCACATTCTAATTGTTCTTATCTTCGTGTGGTTTCTAAGCAGAATTCCCTGCTTAAATTAATTTTAAAGGAATTTATGTACCTCCAACTTGGAATAAAATTAAGATAAAACCAGGCAAGTGTGGCATAGGGAAGGATTTGCTTCATCAAATGCTTCGGACTACCACTGTGATCTTTTATAACATCTAAAGGAAAAACATAAAAAAACCCCACCCAAACTCTGGGTGTGAACAGAACGTTCATGCCAAAATTAATCGAGGCACTGGGAGCTTGAGGGAGCTCTGGGGACAGTTCCTTGTTGGAGCTGAACCACGGAAGGTTCAGACTCTGCTGCCGCCTTCCTCGGGCACATTTAGGGATGTGATGCTTCCCTCTGCCGGCCGGCAGGGAGGGAATTTTATTGGAAACGAGCAAAAGAATTTTTTAATTTTTTTTTTTTTAGGAGAGAGGAAGGGGGTTTGTTATTGCAGTGTCTTACACAGGGCGAATTAAATCACTTTACTTGGCTCACAAAACAGCTTTATGTTCAAGTGCTGGCCTCTGTTTGCTTTGGGGAAAAGGAAATGCACAAATATTTTAAGCTACTGCATGTCTACTAGTGATGCTAACACCAAGCATGCTCAGTACAGACAGCAAACAAGTATTTGGAGATTGAAATCTAAATGATAGTGCATCGAGGGTATTTTGGGTTTTTAAGTGGTTATTTTTTGGCCAGAATTAGTGGGACAGTTGGTATTTTTTTGTTCTTAGGTGAGGATGCTGCCTTGACACCTTAAACTTAGCATGGCATGAAAGGAAATGGCTCAGTTTCAGCAGTAAAATGCTTTAAAAAATATCTATCTATAAAAATCTATATAATCTAAATATTTGTAAAGGCTTGGTTGATGTTATGTGTGGATGTTATCTGAAAGTACTGATTTTTTTTTTTTTTTTTTGAGATTCACATGGAAAATGTGGCTGAGTTGACTGAGGAGAGTTTTTGGAGGCAATTCATGAGAGTTTAGAGCTGTTCCATAATCCCCTCACAGCCCTGCTGGACACAACCAGTGGGGCCACCAGGGCATGGGGAGCTGCAAAAGCAGCGTGCACAGGGATGGAGATGTGGCACAGAAATGTCCTGGTGTCCTGTCCTGGTGTCCCTGAGCTGCTGAAACCCGGCAAGCTGAAGGACAGGACATTTAGGGTCTAAAATTTGAAATTTTCCAAGATGCTTGAGCCCTTCGGTATTTTTTTTCTCCCCCTGTATGATGGTTTTCATCATTTGGATGGATAACTTTGGGTTGAATTGCACCTTTGCTAAATGTATGGGGTTTTTTTTTCTTCTTTATGAATTGTCTCCCCTTGTCATTTTAGTTCTTGTGTTTTAAAGATAAGAGGGGGGAGAAGAATGAGTCCACAGGACTTATACCAAGCTTCAGATGAGAAGGTGAGCAGTCTATTACTCCACAAAAATATTGGAAATTAGCAAAAAAGAGACAAACCCCCCCAAGAAGCCAAGGGGAACACCCCACTCCCGCCTCCCTCAGTTATTACATCTCCATACTAATTTTTTTATCATTACAATCGCAGCAATTAATTGGCTGGGTTTTCCTGCAGGCTCTGCTCTTTGGACCTTGGCTGACTCATTGCTGATTCCTCTGGCAGCTTTGCCCAGGCAGGTCCTAGCTGCCCTGAGCAGTGCCCACACCTGGCTTGGGGCAGGTCTGATAAAACCAGGATAGCACCTGGACACTGCTGGCCACACCCAGAGCTGAGCTGGAGCAGCCTTTGGCCAGGTGTGTGCAGCTTTTATCAGCCCCATTAGGGTGGCACTGAGTTGGATTTCCAGTGGAATTTCTGACCTTCAGCGAGTCATTCCTTTGTGCTGCAGGTTCCCAGAGCCAGAATCAGCCTCAGGAGGGCTGGTGTCTAATTTTCCTAGCACTCCACAATAGCAGGATGAAAGGGGGTGTGGAGCTGCAATTAACACTGGATGAGGCTGAATTGCACTTGCAACAAAGAGAAGTCTTTCAGTTAGTCTACAATAAAATCATAATTATATCCCCAGTATCCTTGGCAACAGATGAAGGCCCCGAAAGGTGATTTTACAGTTCAGTGTTCGTTGCCGATACAGAGATGGAAAAGAAGGAAAAGCATAATTATTTAAACAGTTTCTGGGGTGTAAATAAGCATTATGTGAGAAACAGTAAATGCATCACACTGAATACATAGCAGTGTGCTCTCTAAGGAAACAAATAATTTCCGTAGTTAGGACATGAAATTCAAAAATTTGTGTGCTTGGTGATTTAAATTCATACAAAAGGATGGTGTTCACTGGATATGGATTCATTTCTCAACAGGGAATTCTATCCAATTTTCATTTTAAGAAAGCCAGCCCTCGAGACACAAGGATTATCACTTGATGAAGTGAAGATAAGTTGCTTGATCAGAACTGTTCATATGGAGGAATTACCTGATTATAAGTTCTTTTAGGTGGATGTATTTTAAACTCCCTGCAGTTTTGCACAATCAAGATTTCTTTTCCTAAGCTCGATCTTTAGGGCCATATATAATAATATAGGAAACATACTCCCTTCCCCTGGTGACCCTCTCAAAAAAGGTTCATGTTTTAATAAATACCTGTTGTACAGGTACCTCATTTAAAATATCCTCCTGTCTCCATTTGCTTTTTCCTCAGTACATTTTACTGCTGTAGTTCTCACCACCACAGTGCTGAATGTTCTTTGCCTTCCCTTTTTCTCCGTTTTCTTTGAAATAAGGACCAATAAAAGTAATAACCTTAGAAGGCAGAGTTCTTCTGTTTATTTTTGAAGAAGTGAGTCTGTCATCATGTGGATGACAAGCTCTATGCATGAATTCCTAGATGTGCCATCAGTAAGGAAGATGGAAATGGGGGAAAGTCGGCAAGGTGCGTGAAGATATTTGTGGAAATGAGATCTTGGAAATGGGACAGTAATGAATAGCAGGAAAGGGTAATGTAGGCATGTGAATTCTAAATGCCTTCCGACCTAAAAAAAGCATGGGCTGCTGGGAGTGTATTTTAACTGATGTTTGTGTCGCTGCTGAGGCAGAGAATAAGTCATATTATAACATTATTGGAGGTATGACATAGTTTGAGTTTGAAAATGATGCTGGGACTGCTTTGAAGTGACTTTAGGTGATGGAAATTCCTGCACCTCCTTTCCTTTTTGAGTCTACAAATGAGTGATGAGCTGTGTAATTTTGTTTATAGTGATCCATCTTCTCTCTGCCTAAAGTTTAAACTAAAGTTTATCCAAGTGCACTTGGTACCAAATAGCGAGACCTGGGTTTGTTTTCATTTTAAGTAAAGGCCTTCAATGGAGGGAAGACATAATAAGACAAAATAATTCTGTGATTATTTGTTTACTTATAATTGCATGGTTTGGAGCAGGACCTGGTAGCTCCAAACAAGCACGAGATGTGCCTGTGAGGAAGATGCCAATTTTACTTTTAGGGACTGTAACTCCTCTGTTTGCTACCAACAAACCCATCTCCAGTGGAAATGCAGTCTGCTGAAGTTCTGCAGGACTGGGGATCTCCTGGGTTTTCACAGATATGTTCAGACCTTAATACTAAAGAACACAACAAAGAAACAATATAAAAGAACTAAAGACCATGGGGACTTGAGCTCGAACTGTTCACCAGGAAGGGCCAGGAAATGGGAATTGTATTGGCCAGATCAGTTCTAGTAAAGGAATGAGTTGCTGTACCAACTTAGTAGTACCAGGTTATTTCAAGACTTTTTTTCTTTTATTTGGGGGAATTATTGGTGCAGTAACTTCCTTTCACTGTGAATAGAGCGAGGTTTTTCCAGTTGACTGTAACTCTTGCTGGTTACCTGCATTAAACAGCACTTGGTGCAGGATTTGGCTAATGAGAGAACACATCCATTTCCAGAACACTCTGCATTTCCTAACAGTGTTTGCTGAGGCAAGGGAAGCATCTGCTCAGACACAAACCCTGCCTGCAGTTGGCCTGTGTGAAGATCCAGCTGAAATAATTCTGGTGCTTCGCCCCTGCTCTTGGAGGCCTCCAGGGAGAGGGGCAGGATAGTGCAGGGTGTTTGACCCTGCTCTGACAAACCTTCCTGGGAGCCCCAGAAAGGGCAGGCAGGCAATCAGAATAACTGATTTTTTCCAACTGGGTTTTTGCTGAAAGTCAATTACTCGCTTTACACATTAGCATTAGATAGCATGGGAAGAACAGTGAGAGGAAAGTAAAAAATAGCTTAGCTCTGTGGAACTGCAAAATGTTACTATAGATAGGCTGGGAGATTAAAGAGCTGTCTTGGCACATTACAGTTCAAAGACCAGCAGCCTCGACTGCCTTCCTGTCCTGAGGAATTTTTCTTAAAGGATTTTATACTTCAGATATCACATTATAATGTGGGTTAAATCACTGTATTTTGTCTTGATTTTCCTCAATACTTCCCTTTTATCCTTTTGTTCTCTCATTATCCCTTTTCCATCTCTTGGCTTGGCTCCTAATTCTCCCACATGTGGTTATGGGAGTAATTTGAGAAGCTGAACTGGTTGGTTGGGGGATCTGTACAGAACAGAAAGCGCAGCAGGAGATTGCAGAACTCAGATGGTAAATCCCTGGGGTAGGTGGTACCTGGTGCTGGCTGACAGCACTGCCCTGAAGCTCTCTGAGCCAGCTGTGCCACATCTGCAAGGTCCTGGTGGCTCTCAGGGAGCCCTGGGAGGCTTCAGCAAAGAAGGGTGTGATGGAAAATCAGTGGGCTGCAATACTTTGCATTTGGAAAAACAAAACCATTGCATGATCTATTAATCAGTTTATGTTTAGCTGTATTGGGTAAAGTAAAACCAAACAAACCCCTGTCATCTGACTGTATCCAGGAGCACTGTAATACTGTTGAAAACCTGTTGTAATGAAGAGGGGAAGAAGAGAAATAATTTGTTGTGCTCCTCTGAGGTAAAAGGGCAGGCAGTGGCTGGTGGTGAGCCAGCAATTCCATCCTGGAGGGGAGCTTCCATTTTATTTCTTATTGTGGAACTTCTCTGGTAAAGCTGCTGGACTTGCTCGTGGTTACCTGTGGTATTTCCAAGGATTGTTGGAGTGTAACAAACCAGAAATTTTCTCATTTCCACTGCAGTGTGTGTGAGCTCAGGACTGAGCCTGCTGACAAGGAGGGGGAGGTGGCACCTTGGTTAATCTGAACTGGACAAAACCTGTGTTGCGTGATTTGTGAGTTTACTCTGTGAGTTTGGAAGTTTTTTGTCGTTGTGCTGCTTCATTATGAGCAGAGTACCCCAATGTTAGACAGCTGGATTGCATTAAAGAAGTAGAAAAAAAACCCAGGGAGGGAAAAAAATCAGTGTAGTTAGCCATGTAAGTGAGAGCAGTGTATCAGTGATTGTACAGAACAGGGAGAAAGTGGGGCAGTGTGCATGAGGAACACAAATAGCTTGGCTGTCTAACAGCTCCTGGGTTTGAAGCCATTAATAACATTCCTGTTTACTGTATATTTTAAGCCAGGCAGCCTTCATGTGCACAACATTTTGTTTTTATGTCTGTGTTATTTACTTTGGGTTTTTTATTATTATTTTATCTACTACAATGAATTTACTCGTCTGTTTTCAGACTATAGGGTAGTCTCTTCCCTGGTTTTACAAGTGTATGGAAAAGAAACCTCTGAAATGCTTTTCAAAATAGAAGTATCTGAACTTCTCTGGTGAGAAGACATGAATCAGACAATGACCAGCATGACTTTGATCAGACCTTAGTGCTTGTTTTTATTTCTTTAGCCTTAAAAGCTTCAGTTCATAATTTTCAATAGACTGAAAAATACTTTCCATGAAAGCTAATAAATTTGCAAGTGTATCTAGTAAATCCTCTAACTGATCCTGCAAACAGATGTTTAGGATAAAGATTGCTCATCTAAAAGCAGATATTGCTAATGAATATTAAGAGCAGCATAAAATTGCTGGAAACTCTTTTTTGCATCTTGAGAGAATCTGTGTTAATAAGTCAGATCAGTCACTTTTATTTAGGCAATACAACAAGGCATATGTCTTCCTGCTTTGCCAGCTGTCATAAAATTTGGGAGGAAAAGGTTGCTTCCAAGCTTTCCAAAGGGAATATTTCACACAAGTATTTTGACCTTTAGAGCTTACAAAACCAATTGACTTCCTTTTCCCATAAACTATTTTCTGGCTGAGGTTCTTGTACAGCAAAGCTTTAGTTGTGAGGGAAAATACCAGCTCCAAAGGAAATAACTGGGCTGCCTTCTAGTGGTTTTAGGTACCATAAATTCCTCTTTTTAAGGCAATTCTCTCGAAGGGAATCCTCTTGTTCCAAATTTAGTACGTCCCACCCAATATTTCTTAATATTCAATAATTATGTGCACGCTTCTGTGATACTTTCATTTTTAAGAACCTCAAGGGAGATTGTACTAGTCACATTTTTCTGGACAGTATGACAAGAAAAGCAAAATAATAATAACCACCAACCAAAAAAACCAAACATAGACAGAGTGGCTACAGTGCNCCAAAACAGAAAAACAATAAAACCCCCAAAAACCACATAATCTTGGGGCCAGCTCAATTTACAGCTGTTCTTTATCATTTTACTTTTGTATTTGCTATTGCTGTCCTTATCTCTGTAATCAAACTGGATTTGCTGTTCCTGTTTTCCATGTAGGAGTTACCTAAGGAAAAAACACATAAATGGGAGTTTGTGTTTGCCCTGTGATTTCAGTATTCACCTTAATTCAGTTTGATTCCAGATGTCTGTGAGAGATGGAGCAGGTCCCTGGTATCTCTGATTTCTCAATGGTTTTTATTTCTCACTGATATCTCTGATTTCTGCAGAGGTGCTGCTCTGAATGTCTGCAGGGAACTAAGGCTGAAAACTTCCCTTCCCAAAAATGTTCAGCCAGCTGACAAAAACAAATGGAACCCACAAGCAGGAGGAAGGATGAAGCTAGCCAAAAACTTAGTTTAAAATATGAGCATGAAAGGGCTGAAATCATTATTGACTAGAAATCCTTTGGGGACATCAGCCATGTGTTTGATAGTTGCCAGGGAAACACAACCTTGCAGTGGCAGTGTGTTGGTTTTAGTTTGTAATTGGGTGGAAATATTAATTTGTGTAGTGGGTTTGGTTTGTTAATTTAATTTTTTTTTTTAATTTAGAATTTTTTTTGGTTAATGTACTACTAAATGTGGTGGGTTTTAGTGTTGTTTAATTACTAGAGTATTTTTTTGTTGTGAGATAGGATTAGGAGAAGGGTAAAGTAGGTTTAAAATTTCAAGAGAGTATAAAGGTAGTTTTACTAATAGTAATTAAAAAGAAAAAGAATAAAAAGTAAGAATTAAAAGCAAGTTTTTAGATACTTTTCCTCCCCCCACAAATATTCTTTTTTCATTGTTAATGTAAAGGGATAAAATTTAGAATTGCAAAACACTCTTACCTCTCTGTACTCTTAACAAAAAAAAAAAAAAAAATTCCCCAATTCTTCCTTAATTTCTAAAATATCATCTCACTAACACACCCCACAAATCTAACCTCACTTTCAAATAAAACCTCAAACTACAGCAATGTGGCTGATAGATCCCAAGCAGGTTTGTCTGCTTGAAGGGGTGTGTGCCTGGCTGGGTGAGCCCCAGGGCTTCCTGGAGAGCGTCAAGGTGAGCACAGACTCAAAAATCAGATTGTGCTCATGGCCCATATTGATGTGTACAGAAACAGTGGGTTCAGCCCAGAGCAGCAGCTGAAGTTTTGCAGTCTTTAGTGCCCATCAGCAGAACTCTCTGAGGTCCTACAGCAAGTGCTGCACTTTATTTATTCTTCCGTGGGTGAAATGTAAGTGCTGAGAAAAAGGAATTTGCTGGTCAGACATGGCACAAGTCTGGTGATCAACTTAGGGACTAACCCCAGTCTGTCTGGAACAGAAAGAATTCCTACATTTTAACAGCAGGAGAGAGCAGATGGCAGTGGGAGCTGTGAGTTGTCCAAGCACAAGTACCAGACTAAGGGACCTGGGTCCTGGAAGGGGTTCAAGTTCTCTTTCAGAATAGAACAGAAAATACCTGTAAGAGAACATTGGAATTTCCAGCTACACTTCTTCCTCAATGCTGGAAATGGTCCAAGCAAACCTAATCTGCAGATATTTGTGAGCCAAGTGAATGTTTGAGGCTCAAACTGACACCAGAAGCGTTTATGTTGTTAGAGCACCCTCGAGGAGCCTCGTGCTGGGACGAGGAGCAGCTTGGGGTTACAGCTGGGGAGATTGGCTTTGGAAGGTTGAATTTCACAGGGGAACTGCTGCAGCTGTAAAAGCAGCTGAGAGTAGGAAGTCTCCCAGTGATCCTGTGTGGAAGTCGCTGTTTGAAGTGCTTGAGAGCATCAGCCCAGGATCCTGGGATTTGTGGGGTGAATCCGAGAACTTACCTCAGTATTAATTCTAGGGGGACAAGTCACAGCTGAGCAGGTACCATCAGCCTGTGTAGCCACTGCTGTAGAGGTCACTTGTCTGGAGGCTGAATTAAACCAATACAAATCAATATGTAAGTTTAAGCTCTCCTGGGAAATATCAAAAAGACTGAATAATACTTATTTCTTGGCAAATAGGTATTTCCACAAATTTCCACCTTGCCTACAGAATTGATTTTTCTGTATTAAGGAGATTGTTTTATAATTTAGCAGTACATAATTCTTGTTTCAGTTTGATGCTGGCATTTGGATCATTTTTTAGTCGGCCATACCACGAAATGAAAGCTAATGACTTCACTCAGTAGTGGCTGAAATAATCCCTAGAAATGTCTCTTTACATTGTAAATTGATGCATGCTGTTGTCATTGTCTTATTTAAATGACTGTGGGGTTTTGCTGCACTTTTTAGGCTCATCTGTTTTCCACAATAAATCATAAGGAAAATTTAGTGCAGACCTGGCTGTTCTGTGATCTGCATGAAATATGCCTGTATCCATTATCTGGGTACAATTTGGGAATTGATCACAGCTCTTGCTCACTGCCATCTTCCTGGGATATTTTGTAGCCAAAATGTCGTTTCTAAGGTGGAGAACGAAGTGACTGAGAACGACTTGAATTAAATACGAACCTCATCCTTATGGAGGAGGAGTCAGGTGGAGACTGGAATTGTATGAATCCTTTCCTGGGGCACACAGTTGAGCTGGAACTAAATTATCTGGAAAGCCATAACTTTGTCTGAAGTTATAAAACTGGACTGGGTTAACTTAAGCATCTTGTGTGGGTTTGATGTTCTTCTTATGAAGACACCTAAGATAAAATACACCATAATCTGGGACTTTTAACTGGGGGTTGTAAGAAGATGCTGCACAGCAACAATTTACTTTTATCCAGTGCTTGTGGCTTGTAAGGAAGCCCTTGGCTGCTCTGGAGTCTGCTGCTCCTGCTCCCAAGCAGTGAGGTGGTTCAGCCAAGCCAAGCTCAGCCAAGCCAAGCTCTGGGGAGGAGTGGGAAGGAGGAAGGCAGCAATTGGAGAGGCTGCAGCACACGAGCAGTCTCCTGGCTCAGCAGAGCTGCTGCAGCAGGCTGCGAGGAGGGGACAGCAGCACTGGGCAGCTGTCAGCTCTGCTGCTGAGCCACCCTGGTTCTCATCAGAGGACAGAAAACAGCACATCAAGAGTAAACAGAAAACAAATAGCTGCACCATCTGCTGTGGTGGGAGTAGCCATATGGAGTGGAGTTGAAAGGGTGCTGTGTGCTGGTTTTAACTCTTGGGCTGCATCCCTGGAGTGCTCAGTCAGTCACTCCCATCTCAGCTCCTTGCTGGGCTGGGGCTGAGGGGGATGGAGCTCATTTCCCATTTCACCAACAGCAGCAAAGAAACATTTCAGTGTAGCCCACCATATCCAGGGTCCAGCTTTTCCCATCCAGGGGAAACCAGGTGTGGCAAGGAGGTTAAAACTGTGTTTTCTGCGGGTTGGTGGCAGGTACTGCAGCTGTGCTTCCAAATGTTGTGTGAGCAAGCCCAGCCTAGGAGCAGAGGGCTGAGCAGGGAGTGACTTCCGAACGAGCAGCTCCAAACATGTGGAACACACAAAAGACAAGATGATAGCTTAGGAGCAGGTTTTAGACTTATTAATCCTTTATTTTATGCTTTGCTGACTTCTCCAATGCAGCTGCCTTTTCTGTAAGGGAGGAGTGACCTTCCAGTGGGGATGGAGTGTGCCTGATCTGTGGTCAGGGGGTGGCTTTGGAGCCCCAGCTCCCTCACCTGCTTTGTCTTAAATCTATCCCCAAGTCGTGGCAAAGAATGGCATTCCAACTCCCATTGTTCCTGGTTTTTTCCACCCATTCTTTTAATGTTTTGAACTGGCAGGTACTGGCTGTTTACTTGTGCTCGTAAAAATTGATGGTTTCCTTTGTAAAATATATTTAAATCTAACATTTGGTGTAGGAAAAGCTTACAAGAGAAAGTTGAAGGGATTAATCCCTTTAGTGTGTTGGGGTTTTATTTAGTTGCTAGAACTGGAAGGGGTTTGGCTTCCAGTTAGATCAGAAGTGAAGATAAATGTGGATGAAATTTGATCTGTAAAAGCCAATCTTGCCTGTAAGCTGAAGCTGAGTTTCACTGTTATGCATTTTGGGCTTGTTGGGAATCAAGCTAACGAAGATAAGATTTCTAAATCCAGCAGATTTGGAGGCAGCATTAACCCAGTGACACCAGGAGTGTGCCAGTAACTGGGACTGGTGTGAAGAGCACATCCTTGTGCTTGGGGCTCTCTTTGCCCTGGATCGCAGCTCTGGCACTGATGGAAGCTGAAATATTCAGGCAGGTGCATCTGGAAGTGCAGGTCTGAGCAGCCCAGCTCACTCCTGGCATCCCCGTTGTCATGGGGAGCCTTTTGTCTACGTAGGAGTCAGAGCAATGCTGCAAATAAATGTTTGGAATCCGTGGGATGGAATTTCTTTTCTATCAGAAAGGTAATTTGTGAGCAGGAGAACAACTGAGTGCCAAGGACAATTCTTGGGCTGTGAGAAACCCAATTTTAGCTCACTGGAATGCTTGAGCCATGGTAGTTTATTTGGGAGGGTGCTGAATTTCAGGATTGTTAGGTCTTTCTGTTGGGGTCTGTTTTTTGAGGATTTGCTTGAGTCTTTGTTTTAGACACTAACGAACAACAAGAGTTTTCTTCATTTTGTTCAATACAGAACTGATTTGCTGACATGTTTTATTTCAGGATTGTGTTCTCTCCTGGCAGAAAAAACCCGAGTGGTTTGTCCATGGAATACAGATTTAGGCATTTTAGCTTTCTTTTATGAAGTATTATGGTTTTACATCTCCTGATTTTAGAGCAGGTGCTTCTGTCTCTCGCTCTGCCTCCTTTTCTCATGGAAACCCAACAAAATTAGTTCAAAAGCTTGTGGTGAAGTGCTCTACTGAAATAGTTAATATGCAGAAAAACTCAAATATCTTTGTAACGAACTTGAAATATCGAGGGAATTGTAGACAAAATGTAATCAAACAGTGCATCAGGACTGGTTTGCTAACTAATGGTCATTAAAACTTCCCCCTTTGCCTGCTTCCCCATGTTCAAAGCATAATTGATTGTATTAAAGTTTCTCAGAACTAAATACTTCAACCCTGGCGTTAACCATATTTGTGGGTACTTAATCATATCCAAAGGAACAAGGGAAGCAGAACAAGACAGGATGCCAGCCTCTGTGTGAAATAGAAAATAATTCTGTTGTGCAACAATTAATTCTCTGTCTAGGGATGCCTCCAAAGTGATCAGTTAAAGGCCTCAGATAAATTGAACTAAATAAACTAATAAAAAAAAATTACATAATAAAGAAAATGTTACCCAGGTACAAAAATAATTTAGGTTGTTTTTTTTAAACTCCAAATTAATTTTTGCCGGCTGTGAGTAGCGTGTACTGTTAGAGTTAATACAAGAGGGAATGTTATGGAGCTTCAAAGCCGAGGCCAAGAAACTCATGGATTTAAAACTGATTGAGCTCTGTTTTGAGCTGGGTTTAGGCAGTGATGGAGCTGCAGCAGAGGTTCGTTTTAAGCTCTGGTTTGACCCAGGTTTAGGAGGTGCCGGCGCAGCGGCAGAGGTTATTTTTAAACTCTAGTTTGGTTTAGGCCGGGTTTCGGGCGGTGGAGCTGTGGCTGAGGTGGTTTTTAAGCTCGGGTTTAGGCCGGGTTTCGGGCGGTGGAGCTGTGGCTGAGGTGGTTTTTAAGCTCAGGTTTAGGCCGGGTTTGGGCGATGGAGCTGTGGCTGAGGTGGTTTTTAAGCTCAGGTTTAGGCCGGGTTTGGGGCGATGGAGCTGTGGCTGAGGTGGTTTTTAAGCTCNCTTCTCCTTCCTCCCTCCTTCCTCCTCCTTCTCCTTCCTCCTCCTTTCTCCTCCTCCCGCCCGACTCCTGCCGCTCCCGGGAGCTTCCCGTGCCCCCAGGATGTTCAAACCAGCGCGGTCCCATTGCCGTGCCCCTGTCCCGCTCCGGGCTGAGCCGCTCTGTGACAATCCCGCCCCGAGGCTGGGTGGCGTGGGGACAGTGAGAGCGAGTGCCTGGGACAGCGCTCACCGCCAGCGCTTGGGGATTTCACCCTTGAGCGAGTGCCAAATCCTGCAAACCCAATACAACGTTTGGAGAAGCGTGCTGCTGCTCTGGCAGGTCCAGAGGGACAGAAATCACTGCGGTGTGCTGGACCCTGGCCAGGAGCCTGTGCAGGATGTCCCTGGATCTGCCAAAGCCAGCAGGCACAGTGGCTGCTGCATCCATCCCTGGCTGCACCAAAGAGCCCACCCGGGCCAGCACCAGCCACGCTGTACATGAGAAGAGATGTTGGGAGTGGGAGGCAGGCTGTTAGTACGGGATAAAAGGAGGTGAACAGAGGCAGGGGAGAGCCTGAGCTGGCCCAAGTGGCCACGGGGACATTCCATCCTGCTCTGTGCCTAAACTGGGGGGAAACTGCCTGGGCATCGCTCAGTGCCTGCTGAACAACTGCAGTGTGCACCACTTGTTTTCTATATTCTACTTACTTAAGTGTTACCAATTTTCATTTCTCTTTCTGTCCTGTTAAATTATCTTGATCTCAAGGCACAAATTTTGGTTTCTCCCCTTCCTCTCTCATCGGAGAGGGAGTGGCTGGGAGGTGTTCAGCTCCCTGAAACCACAACAATGATGAAGTAACTTTTCTTCTTTACAGTAGGTGGATGCACAGTGTGATCCATCAGAATTGCACATTGGTAAAAACTCACTCTCTTTCATTTTCAGCCTTCAGTGGGTGTTGGAGAAGGTGGGAGCTGTTATTCTGCACAGTGTGAACTCTTGGAAGCACAGACCAAGGGGAGCAGTTTGGGGCTGGCTGGGTCAGCTGCAAACCCCTGTGCAGGTGGAAATGCCATCTCTCCTCTTGTACCTCCTGCTGACTTCTTTCTTTATTTCCTCCTCGTTTCCCCCTCTCTGCTTCCAAAGTACACTTTGGCTAAGGTGAAACAAATATTTCCTCACAGTTGACCTGAAGGGAGGGACCTACGTGGTTTTTTGGATTCAGTCTCTGCAAGTGGCTTCTGTGAAATGAAAAGGCTCTGTAATGCTGTCACAGATCCTGTAGCTACCAGGCAAGGTGCTCACCAGAAAAAGGGATTTCAATTAAGGAAGAATGGTGCTTATACTGCTAAATATATGACGGAAAGCTTAGTCTGTCTTTGGTGTGGTTTTTGGTTGGTTGGTTTGTTTGGGTTTTTTTTCTGTGAAAAATGGCCTTTTGTGACAAGTAGGATTTTTTTTTTTAATCTTGCTGTATGGCAAAAAGGAAGAGCAGGGGATTTCAACTTGCTTATGCCAGCTGTTAGAACAAAACAACTGCAGCTTGTCAGCTTGGGAACATGGTGAGTGTTCACTGGGCATTGTGGTGATCTCAAGGTGCTCCCTGTGTGCTCCTCCTGAAATGACCTTACAAAGCTGCCACGAAGGGCATTGTTTCATTTTATTTCGCATTCCATTTGTTTTGAAGATAGCATGTTGAGATTTATTTTTTGTTGATGATGTTTGAGATGTTGTTTTAGTGCTCTTCCATGTGGAAGAACTGCAGGTCCTGAAAGTGGAATGTTTTACAAAAAGTACATTAAAAGCAAATGTCATTTTTTTAGCATTATTTTTATTGGATGCACCTCATTACTGCCACAGTTGTCCTTCTAAAGCTGATGAAGTTAAACCCAAGGTAAATGACCCAGATTGCTCATCAGAGCACCATGTGAGCCCATTTGCAGTGGTTTGATCCTGAGCTTGGGTTGAACTGCTGGAATTCTCTTGGTTGGTGAGGGAATGGCACAATCCCGGTGCTGCAGTGACCGGAGCCTGCTCTGGTGGAGCTTTTGTCCAACTTTTGGTTTTGGGCTGCTGTGAAATCCCTGCTGCTTCCTCCCAAAGCACAAAGCCCCTCCTGGCTCCGTCCATAAACCCAGCCCCATCCTGGCTCTGCAGGCACAAGGACAGCTTGCAGAATTCAGAATTCCAGATAAGTTATCCAATGAAAGTCAAGGGGAAACCCCCCCAGAGTAAAACTTGCTCCCTGTGACTCTCAGTTTAGGCAAGAACTAATGAGATGAAGCTGTGTGGTTCATCAACGTTATCAATGTTAGATATTTTTTTTTTTTTTTGGATTTGTTCCTCAAATTGGAGGCTGTAAAAGAATTAAAACAATTTTCAGGACTGGTTGTAAAGGCTTAAATGTTCTCTCTCCAAGATGATAGAAATGCTGTTCGGTCTCCAGTACTTTTGTTCATTTGAATCTGCCAAGACAGGTGCCAATTAGTGCTGCAGATGGTGCAAGCATCCAAAGGGTTCCCTGCACATCCTGAATATCCTGATTTTAAGTGGCCTCCTGGCACTTGAAGTGGTGGTGTGGCTCCACAGCGAGTTCCATACAAGTGGGAAGCCCCATGGTTCTGTTATCCTCCTGACAAGTCCCTTTTATGTTCCCTGGAGTTAATAGGCTCGTGAGGATCTCTAGAAAAGGAAGTTTCAGCAAGTTTGCAGATGTCTCATTAGTACATTATTATAATGATCCCCGACAGAGTGTGAATAAAGGAGTTCTACTTTCTTAAGATGGCTTCTATCTGGTCTCTTAAAGCACTGTTTACTGCTCAGTGATGTGCCATTAGCTATGCAAGACTGGCATTTTTCACTTAATTTCAAATGATTTTACATTTTGATTTTATGTTTTCCTCAGCCTTTACTGCAGAGATTTAAAATGGAAAATCTTTTCTTTATTGAATACATAGTGTTATTTTTTGCTCCCTTTAATGATTTTAATGAGAAGCCATCCCTGGTAGCTGCCTGCACCTCTGTTGGGATGGAGAGCTGGGCCAGCTTGCCAGGCTTAGCCAGGAATCTGCTTTTCCCTTGGCCAGTTCAGCCCTGGGCGTGATCTGATGTTCTGTGCATCCCTCCAGTGCTGCTCCAGGCTGGCTCTGGCTTTGCTGACTGAGCCCTGCTCCAGCCCTGCCCGAGACCAGCTGGGTGGCCTTGCTGGGGCTTGGCTTTGCTGAGGGACACAGCTCTGGGAGGGGATGCCTTTGGGTCAGTGGTGGTGTCCCCAAGGTGCCTTTGGGTCAGTGGGTCACTGTTTGTCCCCAAGGTGGCTTTAGTTCAGTGGGTCACTTTGTCCCCAAGATGGCTTTGGGTTTGTCTCTGAGGTGGCCTTGGGTCAGTGTTGGTCTCTGAGGTGGTTTTGGGTCAGTGGGTCAGTGTTTGTCCCCAAGGTGGCTTTGGGTCAGTGTTGGTCTCTGAGATGGTTTTGGGTCAGTGTTTGTCCCCAAGGTGGCTTGGGGTCAGTGTTGGTGTCTGAGGTGGCCTTGGGTCACTGTTTGTCCCCAAGGTGTCTTTGGGTGTCTCTCTGAGGTGTCTTTGGGTGTCTCTCTGAGGTGTCTTTGGGTGTCTCTCTGAGGTGGCTTTGGGTCTCTCTGAGGTGGCTTTGTCTCTCTGAGGTGGCCCTGGGCCCGTGTCTGTCTCAGACCCCGGGCAGGAGCACTGTGGTCCTGCAGGGCTGTTTCCCATCCCTGGAGCCCCCACCATGCTCACCCACCATGCTCCATCTCTTTGGAGAGGCTGGAATGTTCTGGTTCTGTTCTTCCTGTTCCATTATCCCCTCTCCTGTTCAGTCCAAGCCCTGAGGTGGGTTTGTGTTTCAGGGATAGAATGAGGGCAGCAGCTGAAAGCCACAGAGACTTGGTGGCTTTTTGGGTTTTTTTTTCCCCTCTATGGACTTAAAATAAACGACCACATGTTTGATAGGGAAGCTGGCTCTGTCTAGAGTTTAAAATCACCTGACAAGAACCTGTAGAGCTTAATTTCCTTTAAAGTGTTAAATGGAAATGAGAACATGGGGGGAGAGCCTGTGGAAGAGGCACTAAATGAAACACTTACCGGCAGAGTACCTACAAGTTCGGGAGCTAATAGATTGTTATCTGCCACAATTTAAAGTCCTGAGACCAAATAAAATTCCAAATGTGGATTCTTATCCCTGTGTGCAGCATGAGCAGTCTTTGCTAAAATGTTCTGCACATAATTCAATGTTCATCCTTTTAACTTTGAAGGCATATTGCCAAAGAATTACTCATACAGTTAAAGAAAAAAAACTAAAAATCAGTGAATGTAGCCCATAAATAAGCTACACAGAATTACTTCCCTTTCCAGATTTTTCAACAAATGATAAAGGATATACTCTTTAAAAATGCATTTACCAAAAAGAATCTTTTCAAATAATTTCTCATACATACAGCTCTGGCTTTTAATGACTCTTGCAGTAAGCCTGGGAAATTGCTTTCACTCTATTTTAAGAGCATTTTTACCTAAGTGTTCTTACTGTAAATTCCACTGGTGCCTTTGATCCTGATCAGTGGCATTCAGTGTTTTAGGTGGAAATAATGCACTGGGGTTGGAAAGTGAGAAGTGTCACCAGTGGTGTTTGTTATAATTAATGTCATTTGAGACTGTGTGACAAGCAAGATATCATAATTAAACCAGTCCTTGCAAATTGTTGAAGCTGTTGACTCAGTAAAATGTGTTTTTCTTAATGATAAAGGACTCATCCCTGGACAGCCAGTTGTGCTTGGACTGAAAGTTGATTTGTGAATTTGTTTTTACCATTAAACAGAGATGAGGCTTTCACAGCATGATAATTTCTTTATTTTTTTTTTTCTGTGTCTCACATTTTGCTACTCCTCTAAGAAGACACTTCTCTTACTGATAATGGTAGGTTTGGGGCTCAATTTTGTGCCACTGTTCCTAAAGCCACTTTAAACATATCCAAAAGTGAATTTCCATGAACAAACACCAAAATGTCAGCCTTTCCTTCTAGGAGCTAAGCAGACCCCTGATGAAAATGCCAGTGTTTGTAGGTGCTGTAGGAGTGGATTATCCTTGGATTTGGAGAGTGTTTTCCAATGTGAGAAGAGAAATCACGCTTGGAATCAGTCTGATATCTCAACTCCACAAATAAGGATTGGAAAAGAACTGATACTACAAGTCCTATAAAAATAATGTCTGAATAATGAATATTATTGACTTCATTGAATTTAATTTAGGTGCAAGGGAGATCTTAAGCACATGAATAAAAGTACTTGTTTTATGGAGAGAACAGCAGCAAAATAGAGGAAATGGTTTCTCTGTTTCTCCCCATTAAAAACCCTGAAAGAATTTAAGATTGGTGCAAAGAGACAGTAATTCAGAAACACAAAGCTTAAATAATTTCCAAAGCCTACACATTTCTCAAGTTTTGTTGTAATTCTTCCCCAACCACAAAATAGAAGCCTACAGAGGCAAGATATTAAACTACCTTGAAAAATACTAAGCGATGCTCCATATAGTGGAAAGTGAAATAAAACTGCAATATAGAAATTCTGTGTTGGCTGGGGTTGGATGTTGCTTTCAAAAGCTGCATAAAATGGAAGCCATTAGCTTCTAGTTGCATTTAAGCAGTGCAGTTATAAAACCGGAATGATATAAAATTGTGAATTATAATCAGGCAGGTAATGTCACACGTCAGAGGAAGATGGTTCAGTTTGAATACAATGTTTGAGGAGATGTTTTAAAAAAGTGTTCGTGGCAAGGGTAATGAAGTATTGGGCTGCTGAGATGTGCAGATGTTCTTGTCAGAGCACAGAGATTGCCCCTGGAAGCAGACCTTTTTTCTTCCCTGAAATTTACCTTCAGGAGCTCGAAAACACATTTATTCCACTGAAATATTGCCACTTCTTCCTTCCTCATAGAAAATCATCATTTGTCATTTGTTTGTAGATGTTTCTCAGTGCTTGCTATTGTTTACTTGAGAAATCAAGGGAAATCAAAATTACACATAAACGGTCATTAATACTCACTCGGATGACAAGCCTTCTTTTTTTTTTTTTTTCTCTTTACCCTGTAAAAGTTTTCTTCTGTGAAAATGAAACTTCAAGCGTTGGCTTGTCCCAGCATAATGGGGCTTTTAAGTTGTGCTGTGGATGACACGAGCTGCTGGGGGACTGCTCTGGGGAGCAGCAGTGTCACTGCCAGTGACAGCAGAGCTCCAGCAGGTGGGTGGCACCTGGAGCAGCAAATGGTTCTGAAGTAGGATCTGCTTCCCCTAATTCTGTCTGATGCTGCCTGGTGGGGTTTAGGGGCAGCTGGTGTTGAGAGAATTCTGTGTAAGAATGCCATAGGTGTAGCTTTGGCACCATCAAATCAAAAGTAAGTAAAATACCCATGGATGTGCTGAAAAGAAAAAAGCTGTGTACAATGGTTTATCAGCCAAATGAGGGAGCTGGGGCTGCTCAGCTTGGAGAGGAGAAGGCTCTGGGGAGAGTCAGAGCCCTTCCAGTGCCTGAAGGGGCTCCAGGAGAGATGGAGAGGGACTGGGGACAAGGAATGGAGGGACAGGACAAGGGGCCATGGCCTTGAACTGAGGGAGGGTGGGTTTAGATTTAGGAATTCAGCCCGATTCCTTTCCTGTAGGGGTGGGCAGCCCTGGCACAGGTGCCCAGAGCATTTTGGCTGCCCCTGGATCCCTGGCAGTGTCCCAGGCCAGGCTGGACAGGGCTGGAGCAGCCTGGGACAGTGGGAGGTGTCTCTGCCATGGCAGGGGACAGAAGGGGACGGTTTTTAAGGCCCTTTCCAACCCAGCCCGAGCCATTCCATGATTCCATGCTCAGAGCTGCAGTGCAGGGACACTTTGCTCTTATCTCTGCTTCCCTACAGCAAGTACAGGGTGAGGGGACAGGAGGGAGAAAATCAGATTGTCAGGGAGGAATAGCGGGAAAGAGGACACAGGAGTCCAAGCTGTATAAATGATCATTATGTTCATAGGTTACTGCACTCACAATTCCAGTTATACTCTGTTTTCCCACTAATTTTGATGCCAAGCAAACGGGATTAAATCCTTCTTTAGAAGTATCTTCACCAGGACTGACAGTGAAATGCTCCCGTGTGACCAGAGTCAACTGGAAAATCATTTTGCCAAGTAATATTACCCAAGATAATTAATGAGCTTGGGGTAAAAGAGGTATCTGATTCCTAATAAAAAAAGTGCAGTAGTCCCATTTATTTTATTTTATGTTCATGTTTTATAAGTGCCTTCTGAATATGCAGTCCATGATTCAAACACCACACTGGTTTTAAGCCATAAAATCGTACGCAAAGCCAATAAGTACAAAAATATGAATCTTAAAATTATATTCTGATATTTGTGTTACAAACTTGAGAACTGATAGACCTGTTAAACTGAAATATCAGCCTTTCAACAGCAAGCAGTAGTAATAAACTGAACTATTTCAGTAACTGTAAACATAATAAAAATCCTCATGATGAATCTCAGAAAAGTTCATTTGATGAAACTCATAACAAATACACTGAATCCAAAGGAATGAATAATTCTGCATTACTGATAAAACCTAGCTAACTTTTCTTTTTTTTTTTTTCAAGTGGCAAGAAGTCATGTTTTGCCAAGGAAGTAACAGTAAGAAGTAAAGGTCCAGAAAAATATCAAGATCTCTGTAACTGAAGTTCACCTGAACTGATAAAAATGCTTCCAAATTTAAGGTATATTGAAAAGCCTCATAAGCCTGTGCATTTATTCTTGTGGCAGTGTAAGAATTGCTTAATTATTGGTGTATTTTGGTGAGAGTCAATTGATAACTGTGAATTATCAGGATTTGTATCCCAGTTGTATTCCAGACATCTGTCCCCTGATGGCAGCTCCATCTTTGTATCTGTTTGCTTCAGCTAGGCAAGTTAAAATTGTCAGCAGTGGAATGTTCTTGTTTGTGTTCTCTTTGGTCCTCTGTAGCAAATACTAAATGTGCCTCTTCCTTCCTGGGAGCTGCTTGTTGCTCTGTTAATGAGACTTCACACATTAAAGCGTGCTGGTGAGAGCCTGGTGGAGCTGAGGTGCCACACTGAACGTTCCTCCTGCTGCTAGGAAGTGACAAATCTGCTCTCCAACGTGTTGATTTTCCTTCTGAATCTATCCAGTGTATCCCATTAAAATTTCCCTTCATTTAAGCTGTAAAATGAAATTCTCACTTCCTGGAGCCAAAAGCTGGAGCCCATTAATACTCTGAGTGAGCTTAAAGCCATGGTTTTATAATTGAATTAACTTAAAAAGGTAAATATACTCATTTTTCTGTAGTTCACAAGAGGTATTTTCCCCCTACTGTAGTATGTTATCTGCAACATAATTTAGAAGATGTGATTGCTTTGCTGCTTTTCCTGCAATGACAGATGATTTTGTGCAAGCTCTCAATTTTCCTTCCCAATTCCCCAACTCGAGGATTGTCATACCAAGCTTTATTGCCTTTGCAATGAATTTTTTCCTTGGGAGGTACTATTTTGAGCAGAGATTTTCTGTAACAGTGGGAATTATTATCTGTGACTAATAACGATCTCTGTGGAGCTTGTTATACAACGAAGACTGATCATGTGCTTGAATATATTCATGTGATTGCTTGCAGCTACGAGTAGCTTAAATTTCTCTAAGTTGCTGCTTTATCAAAAATGATTTTTTTTCCCCCTACTGAAATAAGGTAAATTATTAAACTATTGCTATTTCAACTCCAGTTCAATAACACTTAGGTGAACTTCCATGCAAGAATCTAGAAAAATGTATGAAATAACAGTGGTTACTCCAGTCCTTGAACTGTTCTAACAGAATTTTAATTGTAATTTAAATGGATCCTTCTATAGCTATCCTATGTTTCTAAAATAACACTTCTTCAGAAGTGCCCCAAAGATGTGCAAATAATAAGATACCAGTAGAGAAGATTTTACTTGGAGCCCACTTTTATCCTTGTTTATTTATTTTTTAAACAGCTCTTGTTTGGTATGGATGTTCTGAGAATTAATTATCCTTCTGGGCGCAGTGTGGAGCTCTCTAGAACATCCAGGGCTTTGCAGGAAGATCAGAGTCAGGATGTTCTTTCTTCTGATATGGCTGAATTTTATATTTTAATCCCCTTGAAGTATTTGTGTAGGAGAAAACTTTAAGGCCAAGGCAGTCTGTAGCAGTAAAGAGTACAGGACTGGAGGCTGTGTGAACATGAAGTTTATTACCTTGTTTTATGCTGTTTTTTTGTAGGTAACAAGGTGATCTTTGAGGTCCCTTCCAAACCTGGCCATTCTGTGATTCTCTTATGCCGAATTTCTACGGTTGGTAGATGCCTCTACTTTGGATTTGCTTCTATTTAAGTCAAACTTGGGGATGCAAAATAAAAGTCAAGTGAACAACAGGAGCTTTTTACTCGATAAAAGCCAGGGCTGAGATTGCAAACCAGATGTCAGCAGTGAGAGCCACAGGGAATTTCTGTGCTGGGCCAGTCCAAAAGTGAGGATGCTGGAGGCAGCCCCAGGGCTGGGGCCATGTTGGTTTTCCATAGAAATGGCATGTGGGGTGGATTTGATTTATTCTGGAGGGCCTGGAATAACAAAGAAGTGCTGGCTGGATGTTCAGTGACATTGATTTATGACCTTGCTGCCAGGTTAGGGGAGGACAATTGTCTGGGCACTGTCACCTTGCTGGGTGCCTGCTGCTGTTCCCTGGACTGCAGGCAGAGCAGGGAAAGTCTTCAGAAAATAACAAGTGTTTTCAAAAACTCTCTGAGGATCTGATTGTCATTTGAGTTCTGTCACTTCAGGATATAAACACAGCATGATGGTTGGAATTAAAGTGTGTTTCTGCTGTGGAGTGTGAAGCAAGGTCAAAAAGCAGAGTGATTTGAATTGTGCAAGTTAGACAATGATTTTGGAGAAACACTTCATGACACAGAGCTATCAAAAAATGGCAGTTGAAGAGAGGAGACCAGCAAAGAGGTTGTAACTGTATTTTCTTAACTGCATGAAGTTGTCAAACAGAGTAACTTAATTTTAATGAAACCCTGTCCTGTGGTTCTGTCACACTGCTGGGGAGTTAAGGCAAAGAAAGCCCTTCAAACCTTGACATTTTATTCTAGACTAGGATGATGATGATGAGTTCTACCTCGTGGCTTTCCACACTTTAAAACCTTTGAGCCAGCCTTGGGATACGTCTGGACCCAGCAGAGTTGTGCCAGGACTTGGTTATGAGGCATCTGCTGTGAGTCACCCTCACTCCAGCAGAGATCAAATCTGACACCAGCTCAAGCTCCTCAAGGTGACTTTAAAGGTGCTGTTACAGCTCCTTTTCACAGGGTCAGCCACTAAAATAACTCTGTCTGGAGTGCTGCCTTGATTTGGATGATTGTGTTTTAAATACTCCTGCAGTTGCCTTGGTTGAAAAGTCACTGATACATAATCTTGTCAGGCTCTTGTCAAGCAAAGAGAAGTTTTAGTTGCATTAATGCCAAACTGATGGCTTCAGCCTGCTTGTCCTGGCCCAACTGGTTGAAATTTGGGAAATCTGTCTGCTTTCACAAGAAAACAAAGTCTCTGTTGACTTGCAGTGCTACCAGGAGATGACAGCAGCACAAACTTACTTTGACTCTATGGGACAGCAGATGAGGGGAAAGGCCCAGAGGAATTTGTCTCCTTATCCCGAAGCTTTTTTTTTTCTTTTTTTTCATAGATGCCTTGCAGAACTCTACTGGTTGTGAATTTAGGAGGGAGACTGCTCTGGCACTCTTATGACTTGAGTTTCATTTATTATGTGCTGTTTTGATAAATTACTCATTGATGCCCGGAGAGTATTTTCTCTGATCTGTCTCTGTTCTTTTGTATTGTTCTAGTTATTTATTTTAATTTCCTTTTGTCTTTAAATCCTCAAAATGATAACACACATTTCATCCATATGCATTTTTAATGCTTTGTCCCACGGACTGATAAGTAATCATATTGTCAAATCCTGCTTGTGTTAGTGTTTTTGAGCTGGTGGGAGTACTTTGGATAGCTCATTAAACTTAATATATAGGAAAATTTATTATAGATAAGGGGAGCAATTACCAGAAACTACATTATGAAATGTGTGTCAAAGTTGAGTAGCTTAAATATTGATGAAGTCAAACAGAAGAATCAATGGCAGTTTCTGAGCTGGGTTCTGGGGCAGCAGAATACAATTTCATTTAGCATCACAGCCCCTCTCCCACATCCTACATAAGTCATGGAAATCATTCAAATATATTGGGTTTACGCCTAGGAAACCTCACTAAATTTTCAGAAACCTGGTGAGTTTATCGAGTTAATACTTTGAGAGGCCAAAGACCAACACAGCATTCCTGGTTTGCTCCACACTTGTGGGATAAACTCTTCCTACCAAGCAGTGGTTGCAGTTCCCGTGGCTTCGTGTGAGTTTTCCTTCTTCCCTTCCTAACGTAGCCTTAAAACAGAAGTCAAGTTTTGTTTGATAAATGATTCCCACAGCTCTGAAGCATTGGGATCAATCAACGTGCTCGTGTTTGATTCTCCCCACAGCTGGGTTCTGTGTTACTTTCCTCATCTTTTGCAGAGGTAAGCTGCAATTCTGGAAGGGAGGAATTCCCTTCCCACCTCCCCTGCCCCCAGCCCTGCAGATGCCTCAACTGGGGGGTCAGAGCAGGGCTGGTCCCCTCATCTGCTGCCTGCCACTTCTGGATTCTTAATTTATTTTCATTTTTACTCAGTAACACCAGATAATAAGATCTTAATTTGAAATAAAACATGCATTTGGCTGTGCAGGAATTCAAGTGTGCAGGAATTCAAGAATTCAAGGAATTCTACAGGCACAGAGTGGTTGGGCAGTTCTGACATGTGTCAAGTCTTTAGGTATGACACAGTTTGGACTTTATTGATGCTTGCACGCCTGAGAATGAAAAGACAAAAGATAGTTGGATACAAATGTACTTTAAAAAAGCTTCAAGTTCCCATTATGCAGCTGGGGGTCTGCTCCAATCCCTGTGACTGCTGGGTGGAGGGATGAGAACTGGAAAAGCAGAGAACGCTGGAAATGCGTTTCTGGATCCTGTTCCCAGCACCACCCACCCCCCCAAAGGAAAAAATATAACACTGTTTCCATGGAAAAATCAACATGATAGAGGACTGCTGGATAGCCAATACCATTTTTTAAAATCCAATTGGTTGCAGCTGTACTGAAAGGGAACAAATGTTTTGCTGCCTTTGCTGCCAAATAATAGATTATATTTGGAAGCATAAGACTAATGAAAAAACACAGTTCAGAAACAGAGTGATTGCAAAGCTTCAGGCATGAGAAAGGAAACTGTTAGCTTGCTTTGTAAAGCAAACCTCAAAAATTTAGGGTGTTTGTTTTGTTGGTTTTTTTTTAGATGGAGTGTAAAGTTATGTATAATGTTGTTTCCCGAGGATCCAGTTTTCCACCATGGCAGTGATGCCAAGGCTCCTGCTCTCTGCTGGCTGTGATTGATCTGCCTGGGGCAGCATGAGCCAGGTGGGCTGGAGCAGGGCTGGGAGAGGGAATTGGGCTGTGCAGGGCTGGCAGCAGGGGGTTCCTGCTCCCCTGGCTGAGGTCACCTCTGTCCCCTGCAGGGTCACTGTGTTTGGCAGGTGGAACACACCTGGCTTCAGGTCTAGCAGAGGATCAGCAGCTCTCACACCTGTGGTGACTTTATCACAGGTGGCCAAAACATTCAGGATCTGTGGTTTCATTGTTTGAAGTGATTAGATAAGAGAATCAGAAAAGAAAAATAGTTATTGTCTCAAGCTCCTCATAATCATGGGAGTTAAGTGTGTGCCATTACCTCAGGTTAGAGCAAACAAACAGGTTATTTACTTTTCAGTCATTTTCTCATTGCCATGATGGAAGCATCGATTTGTGTCTCTCAGAGATCCGTAACTGCAGGCTGGAGCTCAAGTGGCACAGGTGGAGGGGAGCCCTTCTGCAGGGCTGCTGTGAGGAGCAGCTAAACTGAATCAATAAGGCCATCTGACACCAAGCAGAGAAGAAATATCTTTACAGCATCGAGCAATGCGATCTGATCTGCGCTCGGGGTATCGAGCGACTCGTCAAATGTCTGAGCAACAAGCAGGAATTGATTTTACAGTCCCTGCCCCCCTGATGGGAATGTGTGTGTGCATCACTGAGAGGAGCATTCATGCAAACTTCGGGCTGCTGAGCTGGTGGGAAGATTTTACTAAAATATGCTGTAGTTCACGATTTTTTTTTAAGATTTTTTTTTTTAAACAGCTTGCTGGTGATGAATGATTTAGGAATTTAAACCCTCACCTTTAGAAATCACCATCTGTTACTGATGTCTCCTTCAGCAGCTTAACTCAGTATAATTCAAACTGCAGTTAGCTCTGACCTAAGAACTGTGTGTTACTACACCAGTAGTATCCTTAAAAAGCTTTGTTTTATTTTCTATGGGGAATATGTGCATCAGGCTCTGTTAGAGTGAGAAATTCACTTCAGAGCTCTGCAGTGCCTGGGAGTTGGAGGTCAAAGATGCAGCTTTCTGTTGGTTCCAAAGAAAGATGGGATCAGCCCCTTTCCAGATCAGCATCTGTGGTGAAGCTGAAGCCTGTGTGGCAGCATGGTATTGGGGGCTCTAATGAAGAAAACACACATTTCCCTCCATCTTAATGAAGCATGTTCTATACCAGATGTTGTTGAGCATCATGAAACACTTGTTTATATAAATTAAATATATATTAATGGGAAAATGTGCTGCTTTCACACTTGGAAAACCTAGTGTATACCTGGATTCCAAAGCTTATATTCGTCCTAATACATATGAATTGCTGCAAGTTGTACAAAACAACTGTAAATGGTGTAAAATAGTTACATTCAAAAGAGCAGAATGATTAACAGAATTCCAAGACTTTTTTGTTTTTGTTTTTCACTTGGACACCTTCGAGTATGGACATTGTGCTAGATTTGTCATTTTGGACTCGGTACTTCCTAAACTAAAATTCAGATGCTGAAAGCTTGCCTGTTGCGAGGACTTGATTTGATTTGAGCTGTAGCCTGTGCATCCCACAGCACTCAACTTATTAAAATGAGCTGTGCAAGCGTTTGAGGTGTTGCCTGAGCAAAAGAGACTCTCAAACCTCATGTGAACTTTTGTTCTTTTCATTTTATGCTGGTGTTCTGATAGGCAGAGAGGGAAAAATCGTGTTGTGAGCGACCTTCCCAGCACCATCACCTCTCAGGCTGTATTTTACCTTCCTCAGGATTTGCTGTAGATGCAGCTCTCAGCTGATCAAGAGCTGGTTTGTTGGGTGATGAAGCAGCTCTCCATTTGTGCTGGGTGAGCAGGGACATCAGCTCCAGTGTGCCCATGGAGCTGGGTCTGACCTCCCTGTACTGCACACTCAGAGGGCTTGGGGAGTAGAATGGGACCTCAAATAAAACACACAGTGCTCACTTGGGCTGCAGTTTGCCCTCTGTTTTTTGCTGATGTTCCTGCAGGTGTAACTGGCCAAAATCTGCTCTGCAGCTCTGGATTGTGCTGCTTTTTCTACCCCTCTCCCTGGCATGCAGGTCCTGGGGCTAACATCCCTTGGAGGTGCATGAGAAATAATGAAAATATTCATACACAAAACATCATGGGCATCACAAATTTATTTTTTTATACTTCCCCTTCTGTAAGGACCTTAAAAAGTCAATTTTGCTGCTCACACAGAGTGTTGTTTTTCTGAGATTTCTTTCAGTTGAAAGGGACATTCTGTGGTAATTTTACTTCTGTTTATGTGTCTGCTCTCTGCAGTGACTTTATTGACCACATAAAAAATGATGACTTTTTTTTTTCAGTAGTTCCTTCAAGAGACTCTTCTGAAGCTTGGTTTGATTTGGAGAGGGAAAAGGGGTCAAGATAAAAAACTTCCAGGTAAATAAGCATATGTTCTTGCTTGCAGTAACATTTCTCTAGAATTTCTCCTGATTTGATCAAGACCTGGAGTATTTTTTTTTGTATTACCTAAATTTAATAGATATTTTAAATTAATTTATTAAGTAACTCTCATAGTTTAAACTGAGAACTTGTTTCCCTGGCAGAATGTGAAATGAGGCACTCTTAACATTTTGGGGTGAGTTGGAAATTCACCTTTGAGTTCAATGACTTGAACCCACAGATGAGATGTGTGCTTTTTTTTCACTATTAGTTCATGATCTTCTTTCTCTCAAGCTCTCCAATTAAGCTTGTAAAAAACACTTCCTGGTACAGGAAAAACCCCAAGCTATCCATGCATTTGAAAGGGTTATGGCAGTTGGAAACAGCACCTTTTTTTTAAACAGTATTTTTCCCCATCCCACTTCCTCCAGTACAGCTGCTCAAAGGTCTTTAACCAAATGTATAATGGAAACAAATTGCCCAGGCATGGAACACACCATAAACCAGATTATTTTTTTTGCCTGGGGGCTCTGAGAGATGAGTGTGGAGCCTCCTGAGGACAAATGTCCGTGTGGATGAGCCCAGAGGCAGAGTGAGAGCAGAGCAGCCTGTGCTGGCAGGAGCTCTGCTTCCCAGGAGTTCTCACACCATGGAAGTGGCAACCACAGCACACACCTGATATGAAGAAATGTGTGTTTTAAGTAACTGTTTTAAAGAAAAATCTTTCTTTTGTCTCTCTTTGGAATTTTTGGTCTTGCCAGTCTGGTAGCAGCAGCTTCTGGGGATGGCTGCAGCTCCTGAGCAGCAGATCCATCTGTTCTCCTGGTTTTCCAGGCAGACAGGAATGCCTGCCAGGCCAGCCCTGAGCCAGGCAGAAGCTGTGGCAGTGTGGGCAGTGTGGAGCAGAACCTGATTTAGTGTTAGCCTGCCTTTCAGGAGGTTTATTGACTCGAGTTCTCTGTGTGCTGAGTTAATCCGTGCAGCTTCCAGCTGGGCTGGAGTGAGGAGTGCTTTTGTCTGCAAAATGCTTTCCAGACTGAGTCCTAAAGCTGCCAATAAACAGAGCCACAGGTGAAAAGTGTGGCTGCTGAAGGAAAAGAGTGGGTGAAGAGGTGATTGTTAGAGATTGGAGACCCAGAGAAAAGATTAAACAAAAAGCTAAATCAGTTTAAAAGCAGATTTGGACAACGCTGGGAGAAGAGCAGCAATTCCAATTTCCAAAAGGATGCCAATAGTCTTACAGATGCTCAGTGAGAGGACTGGGCCAATCAAAGTTCTGGGAGCAGAAAAATCCATTGTTTACAAGATCAGTTTGTTATCCAAGTTTCTGTATATTGAACATTCTCGACCTTACACAAGGCTGAAAATTATCTTTGTGCATTAATTATTAACTAAATCTTGCTTCAGTGTTATAAATAGTACTTCAATACTGTCACCATCTCTAGGCAGGGACCCCTGCAATAGTCCAGATTAAAATGATAATAGAATCAAAATTTCCTGTGCCCAAAGCAGGGTCACACATGACCCTTTTAGCAGCAGGGATCTGTGGTGTTTATGTGGGTGATGTCACCTCTGTAACCTTTCACCAGTTCCACCATTTTAGAGAAACATTCCTGAAATATTTATCAAAAGGGGAACCCCTCCCTCCCTCCCTGGCCTCACCCAGCAGTTATTAGTGAACCAGATAACTCATTTACAGAATGAGATTACTAGAAAATATCAAGTCCTTCTGACCCACAGGTTCATAGTAAATATTTCAGAACACATCCACAATTGACAGCATCTTCAGTATAAAGATCTGATAGGAAAATTTCTGTTTATTGTGTAGAAAATGTCTTTTGTGGCCTTGTTTCTTAATATACATATAAAAACTTTCCATTTCACTGTTTTGATTGTTTTGTGCAACATGACTAAACCAGAATTCTGCATATCACAACTGTAGTTTTTACAATATTTGGAGGAATGGGGTGAAAAATGTGCAAGTCCAACCTATCTGCCTTGGACAACAGGGAACAAATAGATATTACAGAAGTAATTGATAAATTGGGCTGTTCATTTGGATCAGTGACAACTGCAAGTTGAGTAGGAGTCAGTGCAGTAAACCCAGAGGGACTCTGCTCAAAACACTGTCCTTTACTGTGGACACTTTATCAATTTCTCCCTAGTTAGATACAACCCTGGATAAAACCAATCTATATTTGTAACCTTGGATTAGAAGCACAAAGTTAGTTCTGCTGCCACCATTTAATCCTGGTAATGCCCACACAGCCACAATCTGATGTGGCCAGAACTCTGAGGTGTCTGTGCAGCTCTTTCCTAGCAGGAAAGATCTTCAAAATATATGAGGTAGAGCACAACAAATCTTCCTTTCTGCCTTCTGCTTCTTCTCCTGCATCCTTTCAGATTTCAGGACAGGTCCTTGCTCCAGGCCTGGTTTCAACCAACTGTTTCATTTTAGGAGCAGCAGCAGACTGCCCAGAGCCTGGTGCAGTCCCAGGGAATTTTCCTGGTCCTTGCAGTTGTGTGTTTTATAAAGGCACAATCCCTTCCTGAGCTGCAGCTTCTCAGCTCCACAGTGTGACTTTGTTTTCCCAGCAGAAGAAAGCAGGAATGACAGAGTTGATGGCATTGTGTTATTCCTCTGTTTCCCTGGAACAGCTGTGACCCTGCAGCCCTGCCCCAAGTCCCTCTCTTGGGGTGCGCTCAGAACAACTTGTCCTGCTTTGGTCCATTCCAGCATGAATCCATCTCCTGCTCAGGAACAACAAGTGCATGAATACCTGATGAATGGCAGTGGTCAGGTGTTGGAGGTGAATTTTAAATGAAAGGAATCCGAAACTAACGGGGCACTGCACAAACAGCAATTGAAGATGAATCATTTTCTCTTCTAAGGGAAAAGACTTGGTCTACAGGGAGGGCCTGGCCTCACTGTGTGATGGGTTTGAACCAGAATGGAGAGAAGAGAAATTCCTCAGAGTGTGCTTTGGCAGAATTATGAAATAAATATAAACATGTGCTCTGTGGGATTACTTTTCTCTGTGACAAATGGTTTGAAGCATTCTTAGGGTTTTTGGCCAGCTGAATACATAATCCTTTAACTATAACATCCTTGGCAAAGAACGTGCTTCAGCTCCCGGCTTGTCAGAAGATGCTGCTCTGTTCAAAAGTGACTTATTTTAGTTTGGTGTGACACTTCAGTCTGGATGTGGCACTTGGGGGTCACAGTTCAGGGCTGGTTGTGGCAGTGCAGGGTTGTGGTTGGAGCAGATGATCTTTAGGTTCTCTTTGAACCTTGTTGGTTCCATGGTTTCTAATGTGTAAGAGTGATGCATAGTGACTTTATAATTGTGTGTAGCAGTGCACTAAATGGCAGAATTGTGCACCAACACTGGATGTGGGTTTGTTAGCTGCCTTATTTATGGTTGTATCAGGATTTTAGCACTGTGCTGCTTGGTCCATAGGAACTGTGGTGTTTGAAGTGAGTGACAGTGGGGCTGCAGTCACAGAGGGACAGGCAGCCCCCTGAGGAGGGCTCTGTGCTCTTTGGGCTGAAGCTGCACCTCAGGAGTGGTGACTGCTCACAGGTCCCAAAGAGAAAAGGTCTCTGAAAGCAACTGGGCATCACACAAACAGGATTAAACCAGCGTATTTCTTTAACTCCCCAAAGAATTATAAAGAATGATGTTTTCACTCTACAAAGAGGCAGCTTGGTTGGAAAGGAGCTGTAAAGGAGTTTTAGAGACCGGGGGTGTTTGTGTGCTGATGTCAACACAGCAAAAGGTCTCCAGTCACAACAAAGAAAAGTCACCCTGGCACTCTTGTCTCAGTTCTGCATTAGCATCCTGGCTCATCATTCCGAGATTTGGAGCAGAGAATACGTTTTCTCCTTCAAGTTAAGGTTAAAGAGCAAATTCTTAACACAAATGTTTCATATGAAATTGATTTCTTTCTGGTAAATCTGAGAATAAACAAATCCTATCTCTAGCACAATGCCTGTAAATAATTTATATGAAAGCATTTACACAATCAGAAAAAAACAGGGCTGAAGGAGGAGGTCATCTAATCCACTGAACTCTCTCTTAAATCTTTATCTCTGCTTAAAAAGCTCAATGCAGTACCAGAAACTATTTCATTAGAGTGGCATGATGCAGTTCTTCACTAACTTAGAGTGAAGAATTGCCTACTTCTAATTGATTTCCCTGGCAGTAGGGAAAAGTGACCTTAGTCCTGTTCTGTGGGTCTGGAAGTGAGGTTCTCCTTTTTCTCCTTTCACCTTGCTGGGAGTTTTTGTTACATTTTTCACTTTTTTAGCAGTAATTTCAATCTAAAGACCATAAAGACTTTTATATCTGCTGAGTTTTGACCATTTTGAGTGATTTGTGTTGGTGATTTTGTGTATATGTGCTCAACTCAAGCTGGTTTTCATTTGAATTAACTGTTTTGATTTACCCCATCTGGTCAGCCCAGTGCTAAGCCACCCTTTTGGAAAATGATGCAGCTTGGGTGCAACTTTACCTGTAAGTTATACCCACTCCTCTGGAGGTGTGCTAGGGGTAAAGATGAATTTTAGCTGAGCAAAGGGAAGATGGAAGAGGTTGTGGAAGGTGTGGGTGTGCTCAGGGTGTTTGCTGGGAGGGAAGGAGGAATTGTAAATAGTTCATGTGTGCTGCAGCTCCTGCATCAGCCAGGAAAAGCAGGGGGATTATGGTAGAAAGCTGCTCAATATGGATAAAGCCCCAACAAATGTTTTTTTTTTTGTCTAAGGCTGGTGCAAGTTGAAAACTTGCTGAGCAAAAATATTTAGAAATAAAGGCAATGGAGCCGGCAGGAGCGTCGCTGCTGGGATCAATAATAAAAGGATAATCTGTCTTTCTCTGTGGTGCACAAAGCAATAATCTGTTGTTCAGATTGATTAAATACCTCAGCTCTGCTTCGATTATGAATCAATCTCCAAACCAGCTTATTGTGAGTACAATACAAAGTACTGGAGATCGTGGCTCAGGTGGTGGTGGTGGTAAGAGCAGCAGGGTGGGGGAGATTTTTCTCCATCCTGGGAGAAAATGGAGCTGAGCTGAGGTGGAGGGCTTGTGTGGATGGGGTTTTTGTTGATTTACATGGGACAGGTTTGACTGCAGAACTCCAAAAAAGGGGTCTAAAGGTTGAGTTCACACAAGCCAGGCTGATTTTTGATCTCTGATTCACAAATGGTGGAAGTGCTGAGCAGACAGAGAAGGAATGTAAAATATGAGAACTAAGCTTGGCTGGAAAAAACCTGACCAGTTACCTTTTGGACATGTGCTGTTGTCTGGTACATTCTTTGCACTAATAATTCATTTAATTTCTTTCTTAGACTAAAGCTTTTTTGAGTTGTGGGCTAGCCTAAGCTTTCAGCTTTTGAGCTTTCTAAGTGATGAGAATAAAACCCTTCCTTCCTGTGTGTTTGCACATTATTGCCATGGGGTTGCTTTATTGCCAAAGTGGTTTGTTGATTTTACTGGTGGCTGAGGTGTTGTTTTAAAAGGCAGTGCAAAGAGTCAAAATTTCACTTGTCTAAATGGCTCCTTACTGTCTGAAAGGGGGAATTTGGGTTTGCCTTTTTTCTTTTTTGACTTCCATTAAGAGATTCACATACACCTGTCTGACTGAAAATTATTAATCACACTTAGGCAAAACCACTTCAGGCCCTGAGCAGTGACCTTTCATTTGTCTCTCCTTTGAGTCCAGACTAAATGATTTCCAGAGGTCCATTTCAACTTCTCCTGTTCACCTTGGTCATCCCAGCCCTGCAGGACTTGGAGGAATTAAATTATTCTCCCTGGTGGGAGCAGCTCCGTTCTCAGTGCCCTCTCTCTGAGGACTTGCACACACACCCAAGTCCATGTTTGTTTTGTTCCATTCTTTCAGGTGGTGGTTTGCAAACCCATGTTGGGTGTTCAGAGGAATCTGCACCTTTTGAACAGCACTGGCTTGCATGATTCATGATGGATTATGCTGGCAGTATGAATTTAATTGCATTTTCTAGCTTGACTTTTTATTCCAGTTGTGCTCGAGGTTTAGATTTCGGGTTTTTTGTTTGTTTGTTGGTTTAGGGTTTTTTTTAATGGCGGGATGAAATAATGAAGCTGATGATAAAAATGCCTATAAAAATTCTGGCAAATTTATTGCAGAACAACATGGCTTGATTTCTTATTTTTCTATCCATCTGGTCATTAGGCCTTTCCAACTGTCAGTGTCTAATATAATCTCCTTTAATAGCAGCATATAATTAGCTTTATGCTGATCAGAGGCGTTTGGGATGGTGGTGGCAGCATTCAAATCCAAATATCAAAATCCCAAAGAAGATAACTCAAACAGACATATGTCCACGCCAGCATTTATGACTTTTAGTCCTAAAGTCTAAACTGGTGATTTAGGCATGTGAGCTTTGAACTGTGGTATGGAAATGTATCAATTAAGAATCCTCAGGAGCTCTGGCAGCCAAGTACAGATGTCTCTCCAAATGGTAATGTGGTCATATGTCACTTTTCCCCCCTCTATCTAGTCCTGCTTCAGATATTTAATTCCTTCTTACTTGTCTAACTTCTTATTTTAAAAATATGGTGAAAGTCTTGACATTGTTCCATGAGGAACAAATTGTCTCCATTTTTAAGTTTCACCCAGAGTTCAGTGTGTACACGCTACACACACATTTATTCCACAGGAGGGTTTCCTTAACAGCTGGGGTACAATTTCCTAGTGGGTCTTTTGGGGGGTGATTTTGAGGTGAATTTGTGTTACTGCACCTATCTGATTAATGTTTTGCAAATGTAACGTGGCTGCCATTGTTAGGCAGGCCAAAGAAGGGTGTTGATGTTACTGAAACTGGGACTTTTTCCTAAAAGTTCCTGTTTCTCTCAGTTCTTTCAGAGAACAGCTGCCTTAAACAGCTGCTTCCAGAGGTGTTCTTGCATATGGAGCTGGACAAGCCAGGTATTGGATCATAAAATCCCTGAGTATGGGGCTCAAAAAAAATCCTGAGTATGAGGATTTCAGACACTACAGAAAATATTTATTGACTAGATCTAGCAAATTCTTTGGTCCATTGGAACATTTGGAACATCAAGCTCTGTATTCTGCTCTGCAGCCAGCCAGAATAAACCAAGCAGGGCTTCAAAAAAGGAAATGCACCTTGACAATTGCATCCCCTGCATTGTGGTTCTTTACAGCTGGGATTGTCTTTGAATTTAGGCTTTCAGTTCTTCAATAAAAGATCACAGTTCCCTCTTTGTTCTCTGGCACTGTAACCCATTTGAGGATTCTGTCAACACCCCTTTCAAAAAATGCAGAAACCTGTTAAGATTTGTAGGAGAAAAAAAATCTATACAAGTTACCTTTTGCTCACAACTTGAAGTGCACAGAGCTTCCTCTGAGAAATGTTGAGTGCTATGAAAGGAGAAGCAGATCTGTTTCCATCTGTTCCCCATTGAAAGTAAGTGCTGGTGAACTCTGGGGTTTATTTTGGGCCTGGTTGTTTGCTCAGGGATGGTTTTGGTTGTCCAGTACTCTGCTCTGAGAATGTGAGGACACATCTCAGCTCTGAGAGATCCCAGGCAGCTGCTGGTGCCTGGGAGTGCAGCACCTTGGCTTCTGCCAGGATTCCTGCAGGGTCTGTTCCTCACCCTCCTCCTTGCATTTCCTGCATCATTTCCCCGTGTTCTCTGTGGCAGAGCTGCTCTGCACATCCCTGCTTCCCTGTGTGTTTGTTAATGAATGTGGCTCCTGCTCCAGAGGATTCCTGGCAGTGCTGGTGAGCATCATCTCTGCAGCTGCAGACACAAACTAAAGACAGCTCCCAGATGTCTGAATGAGGAACCAGAACCTGTTAACGATGGTGGGAAGCAGGAGTCACTCACATGGTGCCTCCCCTCTTCTTTCCCCCCTCCCTATAGATGTACTTTTGGATTAAACTCTTTCTCTCTTCATATTCATGTTTTCTGGCTTTTCTCGGGAACTTAACTCCCATCAAACTTCCTTGGACCTCAAACCAGCTTTGGACAAAGTGGAATTTTGGTGTATGGGGTGGGGAGAAGGGAATGCTACAGTCTGAAGTAAATTAAAAATTATACACCATCATAGAAGAGCAGGTGAGAATGTTTTATGTAGAGCTGAACTCTTTAAAAATAGTGTTAGAAATTTTGAACTATTTTAATACGTGCACCAAGCTCTACAGACAAAGCTATTGAAATACTGAGACCCTACAAAGATCCTAAAAGGACTTGCTTTCAAGCTGTATTTAACTGAGTTAACTCCTAATTGAATTTGCTTTTCTTTTTTAGATTCTCAAAGATGAAACAAAAATTTTAAGATATACCTGATGTTATATCTTAGAAGCCTTGAAAATATCCCCAGAGTTCAACAGAGATTTTCAATGTGAACATAATTATTGATAATTTGAGGCATATGCCATACAGGACCATAAGGGGAAGCTATAAATAGGGTAAATAATCAAAGAAGTCCTTTCTTATTCAGCAGAACAGAAAACTTTCAGTAGTGTAGAGATGGTAGGAAAAATTGTTGTGACAGGAGCATCTTCAGTGCAAGTTGGGAATGTGATGTATTTTAGGCTTGTTCCATTAACAGTTCCTTAAGAAACAAAAAAAAAAAGAATAATGTTTCAGAACTCCATTCTAGCCTCTTTCCTGCTGTTCTTGGCATTTGCCATCTCTGATACATTCAGAGTAGTTTTACACAACTATTAATTGGATCTTTGGGGGAAGATCAGCAGAGTTTCCACTTGTCAGCAAAACCAAGTGACTGTAACTTAAGGCTAACCTAGGTAGTGTGAGAATATCAGCCCTGGGAATTTCACCCTGAAGAATAAAACCTCTGTGAGCCTTTTTCTCATGGCTGTCCCATGTTCCTGCATTTTGCCAGTGAAAGGCACCTGGAGGAATGTGTGACAGTGTTATGTGGGGCAGGGCTGAGAGGAATTAACCTCAGTAGCAGTGGAAGTGAAAAGATGCATCTCTTAGAGAATGTAGTGCTTGAAATCACAGTAAGTATGGCTGATAAAAGTAGAAGAAAGTGGATGTCAACATTCGTGAACTCCAGTAGATTATTGATTTCTCTTGAGTGGTCTGACAGATAAAATGGTAAAGCAAAATGTTCAACTTCAAATGCATCACTTGAAGAAAATAGGAGAATGTGGCAGGGAAGGAAGGAGATGATGAATGTTACTTTGTTAGAGAGGAGAAAATGCAATTGTTCTGCATGAGGTGTTCATCACTTTGCTTTTTCTGTTCTACAGCATTTGATAAACGTCCATTTAGCTGTAGCAGGCAAAAATCATGTTTAAAGTCCTGGTTCATGGGTCATCTTTCAAAGCATTACATCTTAATTGTATTAACTTTTGTCTGGTTCTGTACAACAGCTTCGTGTCCGAGGCCCCCAGCAACTGGCAGGAGAAAGCAGAGAGGAATTTCCCTCTGAACAGGGAGGGTGTGAGGCATCTGCATTCCCATCAGGGCTGGAGAAATCCCACTGCAGGTGCTGGTCCTGGAGGAGAAACACATCTCTGCAAAGACATCTCCTCAGGGTAACAAAGGGTGATTTGACTGCAGGGTGTCTGGGGTGTTCCACGGCTGGGAGTGTTGATACCAGGCAGGAAGGGAGGACAGCAGTCGTGCTCTGTGGTGCTGAGTCACGGGCAGGCAGATGCACACAGCTGCTTCAGGTGGAAAAGCAAAGGGAGGAAGCAAAAAATGCTGCACGTGGATTTTTTGACTTGAAAAAATTGACTTTAAAAAAACCGATCTTACTTATTCGCAAAGAATTCGCCGCTTCTGTTCCTTAAAGATGTTGGTGAAAAATGAGGTGCAAATGAGAAGTGGAGAAATATTTTGCTGGGACGTGCCAACCTTTTTGACAGCAGCTTCACCCAGCCCTACAAAATGCTCAGTTAGTCTGAATCTCTGTTGTAGTCTCTGGCTTTTTGCTCCAACACACATTTATATGCACAGCACCATCCAGCAAAGCTTTTCCTTGAATTACCATAGCAGATTTCCATGTGCTTTTGGAAGGTGACAGAGGCAGCAGCTCTGTTCTCAAGGCAGGTTTTGTGAGAGTTCTTTACTATTTATTACATCTATTCCCGGGGGAAGATTGCAATTACTATCCCACTTCCAGCAGCAGCAGCTCTTTACCTGAATCCTGACAGCTCTTAATTATGTGTGAAAGAAGAAGTTAGATGCAGAGAAATTTCTTAGAGGGAATTATCTGTGAAATGCATTGCAGCTTAGAACCTCTGCAGCAGGCCCATTTGTCTCCTGGTTCTCATTTGGTTGTTTTTGCTTCAGGAGCTGGGAGACTCTGCCTGAGTTTTGATACCAGAATTTGCATTGGGAAAGGAATTTCTGCTGCTGCTTTCCCAGTGTTTCTCTCCCTCTTTTTTTTTTTTTTCCTCCCCTTTTTCTGTTAGTCAGATTTGTTCTGTTTTTCTTTAAATGAGCCTCTTGCAGTCTGCTGCTGAGCTTGCTGCTGTGTGTACTGCTCAAGGAAACATAAAGAAATAAGTAATAAGGCTTTCAAATTTCTGATCAAGTTTAATGTTAAATCTTATTATTCAGCTACATAACTTTATTACCCTTCAGTTATAAATGTTTTATTTTCTGTTTAAGTATTCATTAGCAGAAATGTATTAATGTCTATACTCAGAGAAATGCCCCACAATGGCAGTCACAGTGTTGGAGTTGCTTTCCAAATTAATTTCAAGCGTGCAGAAGCTGGCATTTAAAAAATGTCCTATTCCAAGTCATACTAAATCCAAGATTTTAAATGATGCCCAGCTTCCAGACCATGTTAATGAGTAAAGATAACTGAGCCAGGACAGATGCACAAATTCCTGGTCCAGAGTAGGTGTAGGGTGCTGGCAACTCTGCCATTTCATGCAGGAGAAATCGGTTGCCACACAAAAGCAGGGAAATTCCAGTCTTCTAGAAACATCTGGCTGAGCTACTGTGAAAAGATTTCAATGCATGATCCATCTTAGGAGATTTCTGTTTCTCTGGGGAAGTTGGGCTTTATTGCATTGACATTTCCAGAGAAACTGTTTTCCCTAAAAATTTCCAGGAAGCTCTCAACAGTTTACCATAATTGTATTTATTGTATCTATGTATTGTATTAATTGTATTTATGATGGGTTAATATTTCCTGCCCAGTCCCTCATCATAGAGGTTATTCAATTATGGATGGTCACTCTGTTTTTTAATAATTCTCTCTGAAGTTATATTTCAGCATGAAACTTAAGATAGCTTGAACTAAACCTCATTTATTAAAGGTAACTTTAAGAGCACAAGGTATGTTAAATTATAAAATGAAGGAGTTCCAGGGAAGAGATGATCACTGGGGACTGTAGCAGTAACTTGATTTTGTACATTGACTGCCATTGATGGCTTCAGCATCCCTAATCCATGTGCTGCAGGAAACAGCTGCACGTGTGACCACACTTTATCTCTGTTTTCTTTTTCTGCTATTAAGCCATCGATAGAATTGTCAATAAAGGAGCTGGCCCCTTGTTGGAAAGCTCCCATCTATGGTGTGGATGGCAGAGAACATTCCTGAACACAGCCATTGCTCCCCAGCAGCGTTCCGAGCGGAGTTTCAGGAGGCCATGCAAGCATCTGTGCCCTGCAGCTCCTGCACAGCAGGGCCAGCCTTTGTGGGGACAAGGTCACCCCGCTGCCCTCCGTGGAAGGGGGGTGCCCAGCTGCTGGGGGATGAGAATTTCAGGGCTTTTCTCCTGCCTAATTAGCAATATTACTCTCTATTTTTCACATCCCTCTGCATGTGTTGGGAAGAAGTCTGCAGGGAGCTCATTATGTTCCCAGCCTTGTAGTTAGAGGCTTGCAAAGCTGTACCTTCAGGGGGGTGGGAGGTGCATTCCCTTGAAGGAATCCCTTATCCAGGCTGAAACACTGCTGAAAACTTGTAGGAGCTCTGTAGGATGTCTCCTGTGGGGTGTGCTTTATCCTGCCCTGCGTGCTCCTGCAGAGAAGCTGTCCAGATGAATCTTCTTGACATATTTTCACTTTGAGATAATGGCTGAGGGCAGAATTTTGGCTCAGATGTCATCTGTTAATGAGTCTCTAACCAATGAATGGGTTTGGGGAGAAAAAGGAGACAATGAAACTTTGCTTATCTCCTCCTTGGCATGATTTTTTCAGAGCCCAGTGTGGCTCCATTTTCTATCAGTACAGTTTAGTGTGAGGGATTTTTATTTTTTCTCCCCTCTTTGGTGAGTGAACTGTGGCAGAATCCCATTCCCAGCACTCTGCTGTGTTAAGACACTCCAAGCAACACAAGGAATTTTCAAAGGATGTAGGGCAGGGGCTTATGAAACCCCTTTGAGGACAATAACGTGAACATTTGTTGTGAGAATGGCTGCCTGACTCCAAACCCACTTTTCTTTGAGCTTTCTTCTTCTGGAGGCTGGATCCCTAAATCAGAAGAGACAGCCCGAGGTACCTCACGGAATTATTTTGTGTAAGCAAGATAAACAGTTTAAACTGGAGGAAGTGTTGTGCCATTATTTCCTGGCCACCATGGAACTATGCCAGAAGCTGCTCCTCCAAAATTCTGTTAATCTTTACTCAGTGGGGATGTCACTGTGGGAAGCCCCAATTGCTCAAGTTGATCATGACTTTAAAGAGAATTATTAGTCACAGGCTTATAAAAAGATGCAATCCTTTCCCTCATGGCTGAACTGCACCTTTCTTACTTTCACTAAATATAAATCATAAATGATTTTGGATCTGTATAACCATCTGTGGGCATGCACTACACCCCAGAATCCTGTGGAAAAAGCCTAATTTAAATGACCAGAGACGTGGAATGGGGTTATCAACACAACTTTCACTGGAATGCAAATGCACAGACCCCAGAATAACCCAGAATTAAAAGGGCAGATTCATTTAACAGAACCTAGTTTGCAAAAGAATAGTTGATAACAGTTACAGTTGAAATATTGGCATTAATATATATATTTTTTAGGAGTGTCAATAACATCAGCAGCCCTGATGGCTGTCTGGTAGGAACTCAGGTGGCTGATAAGGAAAATGCAGGTAGCAGGAGACAATTAGCACATGCTGTCCCCTAGACTACCTGCAGACCCCAAGACTGAAAAATTCACTAATCAGGTAACAGTCAGCATTGCTCATGGAAGGTGCTTATTGTGTTTTTGGAGAGAAAAATGAAAATTTATTCACGTGGGGAACAGTAATTGCCACAAATCTGTTTTGTTTGCTCACAAATCACTTGATTTGGGGCTGACCAGCCTTGGTGTTTCTGGTTTTATTAACATGAAATCCTTCTGTGGGGTGTGGAATATTTTGGCAGGCTGGTGAGAACTACGCTGTCACACGATGCCTGAATTCTTATGCAGATAAAATTTACCAACCTCCCTCCTCCAGTTTATCCTATTTGGGGAGACACATGAGAAATGAATGGCTGGTTTTAGTGGAAGTAAGTGCTGCTTCACCTGCAATGAGCTTCCTTTCATTTCAGGATTTACAGCCGTAGCCGTTCTCTGCTCAGCCTTTTCCACTCTGCTTCCTCTCTGCTTTAATTGCATTTTTGAGCCTTGCTCATTTGCCTACTAGCTTGTTATTTGTTTGTGTTTATTCTTTTTTTTTTTTTTCCCAGATAATCTGGAAGGTGAGGAATGACCAGGCAGAGCTCAAATGCCATTTTGTTATGCCTGATGGCTGATGAAAAAGGAGCTGGCCCCTCCCTGGTGCTCATGCTCACATGCTCTCTCTGGGGTGTTGGGAATTGAGTCATAATTGCTGATGCCAAAAGCTGTCAGTACAACGGGATGGGAAGCAGTCAGCTCTTCCTGGTGTTATATAAAGTTGTCATTTTGGAAGAATGAGCAATGATAAAGAACTGTTGCAGTGCTTTTGCCCATTTTCACAGCAAAACACGCTGCTCCTGCTGCTTGTGTTGGTCTCTTTTCTAATAAATTAATTTTCTCCTGTAAGGAAGGAATTCAAAACAAAGCAACAATTTAGGGGGAAATAAGGCCTTATTTTTAGAAATATTTCTATTAAACATGCCTGTTCCTGCATGCAGTATAATAATGGATAAAAGATTTAAGATTTTCATGTAAAACATGAAATTGAATGTGTTTTTTTATTGTGGCAGGCATATTAGCAGCACCTAGCTGTACATTTAAAAAGAAAATTCTATAAAAAAGTCTTAGCTCTGTATGTAGTACATATGTTTACAGCACAAAATGCTGACTGCCCTAATCATGTGTGATTTAGTGAGTAATACAAGGCATAGTAATATTTATTATTAATAAATATGGCTCCTGCAGTATTGATGTTTTCAAGTGGACAACAGCGTGCCTCCTCGCAGAACTCATTTTGCTTTCTCATTAACATTCAAATTACTTGCAGGATGATTATTAATGAAAATGGGCATTGTGCAATCCAACCCTGCAGCACTATTGCTTTTCAGTGAGCAGCAATTTACTCTTGGCTCTCTGTAGCCCCCAAGGGAATGAAATTCTTGTGGAATCCTGCGTTTCATGGCTGTGGCTGCAGACCAGCCCTCAGAGCACCTGCGGCACCACGTGCTCGTGCGTTGGTTTGCTGAGTCAATGTTCCACTTTCTGATTCACCCCTTGCACTGAGCAGCTTTTCTGGAGCTGTTCTGCACCAGCACTGGCTGCTCCCTCACCCAGAGGCTCAGTGTTTTGTGAGTTATGCTTTAAAAACCTCGCAGTGGATCCCCTGTGCCCATTAAGCAGCCACAACTTGGCTGGTTGCTGGTTTGCCTCCCAGTGCTGTTCCTGTCCTGTTGTTATCTGAGTGCAGCTCTCAGCTCCACGGGCGTTAGGGTGAGGAAATGTGTTCAGCAGAAATTCACCTGTCTGCAGGCTCTGGAAATCTGCCTTATAAATGCCTCTTGCCTTTAGAAAACACCGAGCAAAACTAAAAAAAACGGGCAAATTCTTCTGCAAGGCAGAAGCAGAGAGGAGGAAGGCTCAGAAAGAAAATGTTGGATGCATTTAGTTCCAGGAGATGAGAGTTTGTAAATTAAATAGGAGCACAAAGGCAGGTGTGTTCTTAGAGATGGCAAATTCTCCATGTGGAATTTCTTCATTATCTGCACATCATGGCAAACCAGTTTTACCAAGCAAACTGCTTCCAAAGGGCCTGACTGTCAGCTGAGGGCTGCTCTTCCTGTGGCTGTCAAGTAGCATACATAAATATTTAAGTGATGGTTTTTTTGTGGATTTTTGTTTGTGTGTTTTTTGTTTTTTTTCCCCAGGTAAGCAAAATGATGGAGACTGGCCACCACAAGTTGGCTCTTTCTTTCAGTTTTGTAAGTGTCCAGGTTATGTTTGACAATTTGAAATTTAGATTTTGTGTCTGGGCAAATCACGAGTTTGGAAACAGGAGGGAATGGTTTCTGTGCTTCATTAACCCCATTCCAAACATTCTTAGTTGCAATTAGATCAGACGTAAGAAATTAATTATCCTTGGCATGGGAGCTTTGACATCGTCAATTTTGGAGATAAAGCAGTGAAAAATCTGGAAAACTTAATGGCCTTGCTCTGTAGTACCCGAGAGGAGATGGATGTTGGGATAACAATAATATCTTACCTCACTTTTATTTATAAATGTAGCTTGGCTGGGCACTGTGTGATTCCTAGCGAGAGACCCTTGCTGTTCTCAGCTCTTTGACAACCATGTCCCAGGGCTTTTCTAAGGGAAAGGTTTTCCTTTGTTTGTCCTGGGTTTTGCTGTTTCCTTTAGCAGCTTGTAGCTCATTTAATCCAAGAAAATCCCCTGCAGCCCTAAAGCTCCCGCTGTAAACTCACATTTCCATAATTCTAACTCTGTTTCTCCTATTTCCTAACTCTATCTTCTATTTCCCTTTCCCCAGCAGCCCGAGGGGTGATTCTGGAAGGTAAATCCAGGGATAAACTCTGAGCTCCACCCTTGGGTTTCCACCTGCAGCCATCAGCTCCTGTCTCACCCAGCACGGCGCTGATCTGCTGCCCTGGGCACGGAAATCCTCCTGTCTGCACAAATTACGGAATTATTATGGAATACTCGGATTGCCAGGGTGTCCTTGAGCACCTGAAAAAAAAGAAAAGGAAAAAACATCACATGCTGTTCAAATAGTTCAGGGGTAAAGGTCTTCTGGGTAAAGGTCTTCTAAGCAAAGGCTTCAGTTTTGCAGTCTATCAGCAGAAGAAATACCACATCTGGGTGTTTGATCTGGGTATTTTTCGGTTTGTTTCATCTGTCATATTTCAGATTTAACTTGATGTATTGGTATTTGACTTCATTTTTCATGTTTAGCTTGATTTAAAGATTGTGGAGGAAAAATATCTTCGAAGGCACATCTGGTTTTTTGGTTGTTTTTCCAAGTTGGCTTCTGGTTTTGATTAATCTTCTGAGTAACAATGTTCTGTTTTTCACTGTGTACACATGGCACACATGATTTAAAATCCCAAATATGAGATGTTAATATTCAAAGCCAGACTTCTATTACTGTGTTTATGACATAGAGATATTTTCAATATGTTCATACCAGTATCTGATTTTTAAATTACCCCTATTTTTGCAGGGGAAAAAAATATATAAAATAAAGAATTGGTCTTTTGTACTTCTATATTTAGCAATAATGATTATGTGCTTATTTATATTCATAGATACTATATAAGGTTATTATCATTGCTTTATGAAAAAAGCTTTTTATTTTGTAAGAGGATACAGAGTCAACTTTATTTAATGCCTGCTTCTGAAGGGGTGAGGACAACTAAGATGGGAGGAGGTTTTCAAACCAGGGTGCTGTGACTTGGGTAATTTTGACCTCTGAAGGTCCAATAATGTGCTTTTTGCAGAATTACAGCCATGTGTTTGGTTCCCATGAACATTCTGGGGCTGAAATCTTCAGTTTTGGGGAAAAGGTAGGTGAACTTTTTGCCCTTTATCCTGTGAGAGTGTTTGATGATGCATATCCTAAAACAGACATGCTTGAGGGTGAACTGAAGTCCCTCATCTGTCTTCTTGCTCTGATGTGAGTGGGTGTTTCTTAGCAGCTTATTTCCCTACAAATCAATATTTGGTGGTGCTGGGCTTTGGTAGAGCTCTCCTTAGAGCAGCAGGAAAGACACAAAAAGAAGGGAGAACTTTTTCTTCCCATTAAGAAAACAATCTCTGAAGCTGCATGGAATTCGTGGGCCCGTGGAAATCAAGGTGTGATTTGACTTGCATAAAACAACATTTCAGAGACAGAATTAAAGCAGGGAGGTCGTGGGGTCAGTTGATGCCACAGACAATTCTCTTTACAGCTGAGTGTTGTTGTCTCTGCTTGAGGGCCCTTCCTGGTTTCTCTGAGGCTGGCAGTAGAGGAGGTAAGGCAGCAGGTGAAGCTCATTTGAGCTGGGATTCCTCGATGGATCCAGCTCTCAGCTCCTCAGATGTTGAGTGACTCAGTGGCATTTCTTGGGGTTTGATTGCTCTGCTCTCAAGAGGCTTCTCTGCAAACCTGGCAGCAGCAGCAGAGCATTGTTCACAAAGAATGGGAATTCTAACTCTATTTCTTTAATTTTTTTCACTTGACTTATTAGTATGTTTTCCTCTGACTCATTTAATTCTTTGTAAGAAGTTGGAGAAAATTCTCAATTAAGACTTCTTTTCTTTTTTGTAACCGTTTCTTTTTGGCTTGCATGAAAATAATTTTCTTAATAATGCCACAAGGCAGAGCACTTGTACAAATCAGCCTGAGAGAGATGTGTTGAAATCATTGTGAGACTCCTGCATTATTTACATTGTGACATTCTGTCAGTGTACTAATGCTCAAAACTGTTTATATTCCTGAGTTTAACAAATATGTAAATCAGGTGCACATTTCGCTAGGAATGCAAATGTCTCTAATGAGGAGAGAACAAACAAACAAAAGCAGAGGAAATGTTAACTAGCTTGTGGGATAGAAAGGAAGTGGCCTGGAGATGCTGGGCTGTAATCCTTGCAGAGCTGGGGTTCTTTCATCAGCCCATCTCGAAGCTCTGACTGATCAGTTGTTCCTTAGCAGGGAGGGAGCTGGGGAAGGATGGCAGCCAGGCAGAGCTTTCCCAGAAGAAGGCATGAACATCTCTGGTTTTGCTCTCTGTGGCAATCAGAGAGCTGGGAGGATTGAGCTCCGCTGGCTGCAGTCACTAACTCGGGCACAAAACCACTCCAAAGGGCCCCAACTCGTTTGTGCTGCAATAATTAAAATATCTGTTTGATTTCAGTGCAGAGGCACAGAATGGGAATAGCATCGTGGTGAATTGGGGTTGGTATCACAGAAGGGTTTGAATGTCCTTCAGAGAAGCATTCAGTCCAGATTTTGTGTCAGAGCATTGCCCTGATTTAGTGAGGATGGCTGATACCTTTGAATCCCAATGCTCTGCACTGAGTTTATGCATGGTGGGAATGGATTTTATTGTGCTATGTTTGTGCTATGCTTGTTATTATGCACTGCTCACTGAAAACTTTATCTTCCATTACAAGCTGAATTCCTTTCTGAAGAGCAATTAAACAAAATTTGCTTACTAAAATAAGACATCATTTATTTCAAGCTGGCTTCTATTTTGAATTTTGATGGCTTCCTGCTAAATATGCAAGCTTTCTTTTCTGTGAAATTAGCTCAGTATCTCAAAATCTGAGTTCCTTGCTATTTTGTTTCTCATCCTGTAGCTTCAGCCCCCAAAGTTCTGGTAAGAATTATATTTCCCAATTATCAGCCATCTTTAAGAAGATCATTATGGTAAAATTAGTCTGACTTCTCAAAGATCTATGAATTATGGATAGTGCATGAGTAATAAATGGGCTAAAATGTTTTAATTAACATTCCTCAGTAATCCTTTAGCTGCATATTGTATGTAACCATTGCCTTGTCTCTCTAATTCCAGACTTTTAACTAAAAATGTGCTGTGTGTGTTACAGCCAGAATGTCAGCTGGGTTCTGTGCTGTGACAGCTCCACGTTCCTGATGCTCCTGTCTCGTTTGTCACTCCAGATCTGCTCTTGCTTTAGCACACCCTCGTTTGTTTGTGCTGCCAGAGCTGATGGGGAGGGATCAGCAGAAGCAGAGCAAAACCATCTTGAGAAATGCTGCCTTGAACCTGCCATGTGCTGCTGGATCTGTCATGCAGCTCTGGCTAATAGAGGCTGGGCAAGTTCTTTCTCTGAGCAAAGTTACTGCCTGACCAAACGTGTCCCAGTGTCTGTGGGGTGACAATTCCTTGGGGTGGGACATGGGGAGGGCTGTGTGGGTCACCCCACTTCCACCATAAAGGTGGAGCAAAGGTCTGCAGCCACAGCAGCCAGCACAGAATGATTTCTGACATTTCTGAGAATGCATTTCTCATTTCTGTGTCAGCACTGCCTCTGTCCCTGTCTGAGCGAGTGGGAGCTGCAGGTTCTGTGCTGGGTGAGCTCTGAGCTCCTCCCTGAGGAGTGAGGGGGCCGAAATTACTGAGAGCTGCTGGGCAGAGAAACCCTGATATTCACAAAACCCTCACCAGAAACTGGCATCTTATTAAATTGATAGCTCTAATTAATGCCTTGGCCGGGTCTCCAATAGAGCAGGGGTTGGGTGACTTTCTTAAGAATTATTCTTCACTGTGTACACATAAAACTGACTTTTAAGTGGTGTACAGTTGCTGTCAGCTAAAATGCTGCTCAGAAATCTGAACTGGCAGGTGCCCTTAAGTCTTGTTGATTTGGATTAATGTTTTAAGCACTACCAGAAATTATGTTTTCAGTGCATAAAAAGAACCTTGAAACGTAACTGTGGCACAGAATATTGTTTAAGGACTCAGACCCTCCGGTTGAGTATTTATTTTTTACCCCAGTTTTGTAGAAAAACACGAGGAAAAAAAGATGTGTGACAAACCAGCAAATAAATGCATTAATAGTTATGTACTAAACTTGTCTAGGGAGCAGAATTTATCCAGACTTCCCTTGGGATTTGCAACTTTACAAAAAAGAACTTCCCTGTTAGGAATTTTTATTTAATAGATATATTAGGAACATCCTTCACCATTTGTTTTCTCTTTGTGTGTTCAAACTGCTCATTGTGAATATAAAATACATGAAAGGAACCAAAATGGAAGATTTGGAATGAAGAATTCAGGAAAAAAAAAAAAAGACAACTTGATTAAATAGCCTGCTGTTGCGTAATCTTTGAAAAAAGCTTTGACGAGGTATGTTTGTTAATTTTAATTTGAAATATTACGTTTTTGTCACCAAGATCTTTTGTTGGTTGGTTGGAGTCCTTTGTGCCAGAAGTCAGTGTGAATTGTCAGAGTAAGACATGGATTTTAAAACTACAGGAGTCAAGAAGAGATGAGCATCTTCTCTGCTCCTGTTTGGGATTATTTCAGTATATTTTCCAATATAGAAATATCTATTTGATTTTAAATTATTTGATCCTCTTTTTTTTAACATCTTCCCTTTTTTTAGTCTTCGTGGGCAAAAATAGTTCTGTAGTTCTCTGTTCTTTTCAAGGACAGTGGAAATGAATTTTTTTTTCATTTCTGAGTTTGTTGCTCTCTTTTTAGAACAGATCCTTACAACATGAGTCTGACTGGCTTTTCAGATTTAAAAGTTTTCTGAGGGAGTGGAGACAAGAGAGGCTGTGTGAGAACAAGGATTGCATGTTGGTTTGATTTCCTTATGAAATAATGATGATTTCTTTTTCTAAATACTGTCTGCCAGAAAGATTCAAAGAGGTGTTTAGCAGCAGTAAATAGGAATTCTCTGTGGATTTTGGTTTTGGAGTTTAAAAAGCCTTCAGGTGGAGGTGCAGCCTGATGGGTGCCTGGAGAGAGAATGGACAATAATTGGTACCAGAGAGGCTGCAGGGAACTCTTCTGCTTTGAATTTGGGGGTTAATAGTTTGTTTCTGCAGTTGTTGGAGTTTTTGGGATGTTCTTGGTTTGTGTTTGTGCTTCTCCCTGTGCTGAGGATGGTTTCTGCTCCATCTCAGATCCCTGGCAGCCTGAGCTGCATCACTTCCCTCTCACTTTTGAACTTAAAGGATTTCTGAAAATCCTTCATTCTCAGAGATCAAAAGCTCCTGTAAACCTGGCTGAGTTGGCTGCACTGGAGCTGTTTGAGGTGATATTGGTTGACAATCTACCTCCCAAATCTTTCTTGCCTAAAGTGTCTGAGCAGTGACTAAAGCAATGCTACAAATTTGATCAGCATTTTTATTTTTCACCCAGGTCTTACCCCTGCTGCTTTACCCTTGATTCAGTTCTCCTCTGACCAGTTCTTTTTAAGAAGTAGTGGCTGGTTTTTGATCCTGCTGATCTCAAGTGGTTTCAAATTTGCTTTTCTTTTTTTTTTAAAGAGTCATTTCTCCGTGTTTAAATAGAAGTCAGCATGAAGAAGGAGGCAGTGCTTCAACAGGGGTTGAGCTGAATACATTTCCTTCTGAGCTCAATTAGCTCGTGCTCTTTAATTTGACTGGGAGCTATGATTACAGTAACTGTAAAAAAGCCAAATTCCCAAGTTTTATATGACCCTGAAACATAGTTATTTTTCAAAACATGTGACTTTAGGTTGGTATTTTTGTTAGAAAAATGAATTGTGGGTCTTCCCAAGATTGAGATGTTCCCAATTTGGAAGTCCCTGTCTTATTTCAAACGGTCTCTTGGGTTCCCATCTGCTGTTCTACAGGTAGATGAGGAACTCCTCCACATGGTTTCTGTTCAGATATGGCATTTTAAGGCTGGATTAATCTACCCCAAATTGCTGTGCTGGTTCAGCTGAGGTGCAGCCCTGGGCTGTGCTGCTGTGCCCAGACAGAAAACTGCCCACAGCCAGAGCCTGATGCTCGCTCTGGCGTGGAGAGAGCTCAGGGAAACACAAGCTTCCATCTGGGGAGCAAACAGAAAACCCTGTGTGTTCATCTCAGCTGTTCTGTAAGAGCACAGCAGTCCCAGGGAATCAGGGAGAATCAGAGCAGGCAGCCTGCTGCTCGCCCACCTCGTGCCTTTGTCAGTTTGTGTGGGGAGAGGAACGAGGCATCAGCAGCGTCTCCTTTGCAAAATATTTCTGACACGCTCATTGCAGCTTGTTTCCTTGCTTTATTTCATTTGTCATTGAAAGAAAAGGCTGACACATTCCTCTGTGGCTGATGTCTTTAGGAGTATTCAGGGTAGTCCCACTGATGTAAGGTTTTTATTTTATTACCAAAAGTGATCAGCGTGAAATTGCCAAAACAAATCCACCCTTCCTGTTTTGGCTATAAAAATGCAGAATGAACAACTTCTATCTGTCTGAAGCACATGATGGGTTAATCACTCATGAAGTAATCATTATCTTGCAAATATGACTTAGAGCTCAGGGGAAATGAAAAATAAAATACCCATGCTGTTGTTTGTCTTTATTATTGGAAGACATTCCATGGTGTCAATGCATGCAGAGAATGTTGGACAAGTGTTTAAAGAGATTAAGCTGCTGTTTGGGAAGGATTTTCAGAGAAAACTGGAGAAGCTATTACACAGTGTGCTACTTCATGCTTTAGAAGGTTATAAAAATTTACAGAATAGGTACCAAGATGGAATAAACAAATACTTTTATGCCTGCTGAACCACAGGGGTGTTTGCCTAAATAAGAGAGACATAAGCTTTTCATTTTTAATACAAGTAGAATTTCTTTCAAGTGCCAATTTGTGTGGCATAACAACTGCAGATCATAGAAAAATATGGCTGAAAGGAGCTTTTCAGCTTTTTTTTTTAAGTTTATTGCTCACCCACAAGAGAAGATGAACTAAACTATTTGTGATTAATATTTCTTCTGTTTTGTAAATACCCGTTTTTAGCTCCATTGTCCCGTGTTCCTTTTCCCTCTTTTTTTCTCTTTTAAATTAAACTCTAAACCAGTTCACTGTACCAAGTTACAAACAGGTGATGATTTGGACATAAAAAGGGAAATTCATGAGAACCTTAGGGAACTTTGCAAGGTAAGTCATGCATATAGTAAGAGTTGGACTTTTTAAACTCTGTCTTAAAGGTATTTAGGGAGAAGAAAAAAATGACTGCTAGAAATGTCTAATTTCTTATGCTTAACGATATTTTGCTACAAACAAATGAAGATTTCTAGCTGTATGTAGCACCTGTCTTTGAAAAGGCCCAGACACTAAAGAAGTTTTATAAAATGAGTCTTCTTTGATTCCAGAAGGAAATAGGAATTGTGGACAAGCCCTTTATGCTTTTAGTATCTCTCCCCATTTCCACACCCCCTCCCCAGTCAAATCCATTTGGAAAAATGGTGAAATTTGTGGAGCTGGATAGAAGAACTGTGTTAAGAAAATCGTGTCTGTGCCCACCATTTGGGGTCTGTGTGAGGAGCCATGTGACAGGGGAATCAGAAATTCTGACAAAGCCACAGGAAATCAGTGGAGATAGGAGCAGAAGGTGAGGGCAGTTCTGTGCGAACGGGATTTTAAAAAGTTGGGTTTAAAGCCAAGTTTTTGCAGTCCTGTTGAACTGAAATGGACTCTGGGAGTGTCTGAAAAATATCCCTAATGTGAGCAATAAACCAGCAGAGCAACGCTGCTGTAAACACTCGTGTCTGAAAGCCAAGCCCTGCCAATCTCGGCATTAAAATGGGGCATTTCCTATTTGTTGGCAATTCCCCCTGGTGCCCTGCACCCATTAGCCCTGGGGACAGTGAAACCCTGGGCAGGAGCCCCATGTCACTGCCAGGTCCCTGCAGCGTTAGGGGATGTCATGGTGGCTGTGTTTTTGTTTGAGAAAGAGCCGCAGAGTTGAGCAGGGTGACATTCCTGTGTCAGGGCAGTGGGACAATAAATGTGTAACAGCTGCTGTTAGGCACTGGAAATACAAACTAAATCTGTTTCCAAGAACACCATTGTGAATGAGAAAGGAGGGAATTATGCCTTGCTGGTGGCTTTTAGCGTGGCAGGGTGAGCTGCTTTCCTCCTCCTCTCTGGTTCTCAGGCGTTCTCCAGAAAAGGGACTCTGACACAGAGTCAGCTTGGCAGGCAAAGTCAGGTGTCCAATTTTTGATAAGTTTGTTCTTATTCAAGATTCTGTACGCTGTATTTATGGCAAATAAACCAGTGTTTATGGCAGATTTGCATAGTATTTGCTCTGGATAGAAATGTTGGTTTTGCCCAGTGTTTGGGAACTTGGGAACCCCAAGTTACTTACATTCTTCTGTTGGTCTGTTTGTAACTTTTACTGCTTTTTAATTGATAGCTCTACATTTCAATATTTAGCTACTGCACCGTTGTTCTTGATCCATTGCCCTCTCTCGTTTCCAGAAACTGGATGTGTGAACTTGAAATAACCTTTGAAGTGATTACCTGGAAAGAACAGTGAGTTCCATGTGAAAAGGCATTGAAGTCGCTCCATGTGATGCACACTTTTGGGTTCCCACTTCCCACAGGAACACATCAGAAGACAAGGTACTTTATTAACTTAACCAAGCACGAATTTGTCTCACAATTCTCCCATTCATTCAAATGGGACATGAATATTTGGTTTCCTAATCAGCACAATTACCCCGGAGCTCCCGTTGCAGTGTGTCACTACAATGACAGCTCCTATCTGTAGTGGGAAATGACAGGATTTGTAAACCAAGGTTGTTTAAAGAAAAGGCTCCGTTCTTGAGTGACTATTTCACAGTTAATCATTGCTGCAATTTACAATACAGCTTGAATATACTTATTTTAAACTGATCTGACTGGTCTGCTGGAAGGGACTTTAATGGTGCGTAGCAGAATATTCCGTTTCCACACCTACTAACAGAATATTGTTGATGGCAATTAGAGGATTCTCAGACACATGGTGAAATGTGATCCAGTAAAAAAGTCAGCAGTGATGGGTGTCAGAGTTTGTAACGCTCACCTTGGTGGCAAAACTCTGATCATGCCTTTTGTTGTCACTTGGGCAGCTCCTGTCACCAGCCTCTTCCTAATGGAGGCCTTATTTTTTTATGTAGCAGAAGCCACCACTTGTCTCCCTGAATGTGCATTTGCATGCAACTCTGCTTTATCTATATATAGTTATTTATATAATAATTATAGGTAATTGTTATTCCATTTATCCTTAATGGCATCTGGCTTAACAAAAAAGGAGAAATGAGTGTTTTACATCCATGAGCATAGGAAAGGAGTCTTGGCCTGAAGGCTGACTGGGAAGCTCTCACGTGATTTTCATGCTCATGAATGTAGACAGAAATCTGAATTTAAATCACTGTAAGGTTTGGTAAGTATTTTAAACACAAGTTTTGGAGCTTCTGTTGGTATCTGTGCAATACATGGACTGTATTCAGTTTCAGATCCTGGGATGAGGGACCGACTCAGTAATGCTGGGATGGCAGCAAGCACACAGGCCTCTATTTGTACTTGCAGACCAGGGAAATTACTGCAAAATATATCTCTAATGCTAAGAATAATCTCATCCCTCCTCCCAAAATGAGAAAAATAACTGCCAACACCACAAGTGCTTCTGAACACTTTCAAAATGTTCAGGAAATCTGCAAATTGTCAGAAAGTTTTAGGGCGTATTACGGCAGAAGTCTTGACATAAGTGTGCTGCAGACATCAAAAAGACTAATGCTGGTGTCATGCTGATTTCATTTCCCTTTTGTTGTATAAATACACACATAGTACTTTTAAAATATTGGAGGTGATCTGAAGTGGTTCATAAACCTTGCTGGTTTGCAAATCACTCGGATATTTTAACTGCATTGCCTGGCTCTGAGTTAGTGTCTGGAGGCATCTTGCATTATATTATACCTTGGGATTGCATCTGCGAGTTGTGGATCTGCAATATTGATCCAGAAACTTGGCATTTCAGCTTGGAGGAAAAGAGCAGCTTCTGTGTAGGATCTGTGGTGTGAAATTCTGCTCGTGGTAACTTCAACAGCTTCTCCTTTGTTTAAAAAAGTGCTGCTGGTTTTGTCTTTCCACTGCTCTTCAGTGGAAGAAGCTTTTTTTAGGATCTTCACTTTCAGATTTCCTCGGAGATTTTTCTTTAATGCATCATGCCTTATCTTTTTGGTACCAAAACCCAGAGACTTTGAAAGGAGCACTGCTTCCTAGTGCATACATTTTATTCACTATATATAGATATTCATGGTTGGTAAATATTTGGTGTGCTGGCATTGGAAGAAAGTTTCTCTGGAAAGGACGGCTGAAACCAGCAATGATTCTGAATTTCCAGTAATTAAACGATGTTCAAATAATTTCACAAACATTAAATAATCTTCATAGAAAGGAAATTCTAATGTTCAGCAGTTAATGACCAAGAAAATTTGTTTTCATCTGTTTAAAGGCATTTAAAATATTTCAACATTTTACAGTGTTAATGCTTAAATGATATTACTTAGGATAATAATTGGACATTTGACTTGTGTTTCTGTTACTTACATGCCTGTAAGATTTCCCCCAGCCATTTGGCATGGGACAGCTGAGTGTGCCTAATTATCATTCTCCAGATCCAGTCACTCATTTTTTCCCCCACCTCCATGCTATATTTACCTTCCATGTGATGGGTTATAAAAACTTTTTCTGAGGGCTCAGCAATCCGTGTTTTAGCAGGGTGGGTTCAAAATGTTCTGCAGTCACAGATAGTCTTGCCTGGGCGTTTCACAGAAGGCAAAGCCAAGTTTATGAAACAGGAACAGAACATGAAACTGTGGCAGATAGGATTTGTGATCATCCTGCTCCCAAACTCTGCTACCTGCAGCTTGGCTCGTTTTGTTTGGTTCCTTTTTGTGCTGCTAATTTACATTTCTGCTCTGTCCCAGGACAGCTGCTCATATGTTCAATCAGCCCTACAATTATTAGAACCACTTGAAATCATTCCTTAGAGCTGCTGCCATGATGAGACCAGGTGACAAAACACGTGATGAAATGCTTCAGAAAAATGTAAAGTCGGTGTCACGTAACACTTCTTTGATGATAGATTAGCCAGTGTAATTGCATGAAATAAATGTCATCACCTGTATGAAGATACATAGCTTTTCCTGCACTAGCATGCTTTTGCACATAAAATGCTGCCATTTCACCAGTTGTCCCCGTTTTTTTTGCCAAATACATTTTATAATGGCCATAAAAGGAAAGTGTGCTCTGTCTACTTAAGTGTTAGACTGTTAACAGAGGGCATTTCTGTGGTTCTGCATAATTGAAATCCATGACATTGTTACCTGAAAAGTTGTAATGTAGCACTGGTACCTGGCAGAAATGTTTATTTCTGTTCCCTGACATACCTGAAAGTCAAAATGCCTGGGATCAGATGCACATACATCATTAGCATGTGGGTGGCTGCAATTTTGTGCTCATCATGCTGCCTTTTGCCACAAATGTCTGCAGTGGAGCTGGGATGTGCTCCCCTGGCAGACTGGGACACGAGGCTGTCACCTGCAGGGGTGGCACTGTGTCACTGGAAATGTCACTTCATTCTGTCCTGATAACAGCGCTGCCAGGGCACAAGGACAAGCCAGGAGAAAAGTGTCCATAGAATATCCTTGGTGTAAAAGAAAGGTTAAATAGGATTATCAAAAGCAGTTAAAAATATCAGAGCTGGTTTTTAGCACTGATTGGAATGTATTTCCTCTCGTGCACAGGTACAGGGGATAAGGTGAAAATATATATTGTAAATATGAAAATTGCTAAGAATTCTGGGATAAGATTAGTTAACTGCCAGGCAGCTGCTTGGTATCATACTTGCTGGGTTGATTTGGGTTCCAAAACCAGTTGTCTGAAACTTTTACCACAGGTGTAGTGAATGTCTGTGTTTCATCTGACACACTGATATCCCAGACCTAATGAAAGCAGCCTTTTTAACACTTGAGTAAACAAACCAATATGTATTCAGATGAAGAATTAAATTACTTTCATGTTTGCCAAGTGCCAACTGTGCTGGACGGGTTTGGACACCTCTTCACTCTTGTTGCTCCTGTTTTGTGTGGAAGTGGTTCTCATTTTGCTTTTTGTAGCTAATAGTAATTTAACAGATAATAGTTGGTAGCATTTGAAAATGGATTTTTTTCCTCTAGGTCTCTAACTGTTACTTTTCCTGTGTGAAACACTAGGAAAAAAATTATTTCTTTTAGTGTCTTACAGAATCTGCCTGAATGTCTGGGTGTGGGACAGGCTGTGTTTGGTAATCATGGGAGTGGGTCCAGCACAGGGGCAGCAGTTCATTCCTCCATGGGATTATTCCCAGTTTGTGCCATTAAATGCAGGAGCTGTGGGTGCACTAATGGGAGCAGTGACAGCTGCACACCGTGTCCTGTGTCACTGCCACTCTCTGGGTGTGCTGCTAAGGCCTCACTGCAGATGTTTGCTTCAGATTATTTCAATCCTCACAACTGGCAAATCCCCAAAGGAGTTACGGGAAGCTTCTCAAATGAGTTAAATCAGCTTCTGTGGTAATGCCAAGGGGCTGGGTGGCACTTTGTGGGCAGCCAGGCTTGTGACACTTCTGGCTGCCTGCACAGCAGTGATTGTCCTGTACAAACACTCAGCAGGGCCTGATTGTGTGTGATAAGGAGCAGAGAACACACTTGGTTTTCAAGCTGCATATGCTTTTTAATTTCCCCCATAAGGAGACCCACGTGGATGTACTTTCACACAGCTCGTTGGAGTAGAACCCGGAGTGTATTTTAATATTTCTGTTCCTGCAGCTGAAGGGGTCATGGCTGATGTGCTGGGACCCAGTTAGCCCTGCAGGTAATGATGCAGAGCTTTCTGGCTTGGCTGCAAAGAGACGTTCCCATTCCTGCAGGAATGCAACTCTGTGCTCTGATAGCCAGGAGAACATTGCCACCCTTTGGCCAGAAAGCCAAGGCACACAGGGAGGGAAGCACGTCCTGCAAGTTGGGGATGCTGCAGCAAAACTATCTCAGAGTATATTCATTTGTAATGTAACTGCTCAGCAATGGGAGCCCAGTTGGGTGGAGGCTGTAGGCATCATTTGCTTTGATTTAGTGGATTTCATAGCACGGTGATGTGTTTAGAGAGAATATATTGTGCTATGTACTAATTATGTTTTCCTGGGAACTGAATTGCATATGCATTGTGAAGATAGGACGAAGGCTGCCATGGTTACCATTGTGCACCCAGGAACTTATTTTACACAGTGCCAATTAATCTGAGGTAATGCTTGAGAGGGAAGAACATTGAATAAGAAATGCTAATGTCTCAGCTGAAAGATGGAAATTAGATAGCAAAGCACAGCTTTTATTGAAAATTATATGTCAGGGTCAGCATTTATAAATGAATCCACCTGTATGACTAAAACCAGCAGTTCTGTCTTACATTAAAAAGCCTGTATGTCCCTAGGCCTAATTGACACCCAGGACACTGCTGCTTTATCAAGGATATTCTCTCAACAGGAGTTTTTTCCCCTTCTCATGATTTTAACAGCATATTCCTGCAGCTGGGGCTGTAATTGGGGATTATTGCTATGTCAGAAAGAGAGTGCATTTGCATGATGCAAAGACATCTAAACCTTCTGCAGGCTGCAGTTGCTGGGGACAAACCTTGTGCCTCTGGCCAGAGGCTTGCAGATGGTGGGGACTGAGTGTGGCAGGGCTGTGCCTCCTCCCTGGTCCTGGAGCCGTGCCTGGCTCTTGGACTGCTGCTGCTGTGGCTCTGGAGCCACCTCCAGCCTGTGTGCAGGGCCAGGTTTTGGTGCTGAGGGGGACACAGGGCTGAGAGAAGCTGCTGGAAGGTTCCCCCAGGTGTGACAGAGCCAAGGCTCCAGCGTGGAGCTGCTCTGGGGACAGCTCAGCTGGGCAGTGGCAGCACATCTGGGCTGATGTGGGACAAAGCTCCTGCACAGGAGCAGCTGCAGCTGGGAAAGAGAGGGCAGAGAATACAGGAGAAGCAGCCCTGCAGCCCCTGGGGTGGGGCAGGAGCTGCTCCAGGCTCCAGAGCAGAGGTTTTCCTGCAGAGGCAGCTGGGATCCATTGGAGGGGCCCACACTGAGCTGGGGGGTTCCTGAAAAACTCTGTGTCCCCACGGGAATCCCACACTGGGGCAGGATCTGTGGCCCTGCAGGGTACCCACAGTGCAGCAGCCTGTTCTGAGGGACTGAATCCCATGGGAAGGGACCCATCCTGGAGCAGTTTGGGACCAACTGCAGCTCATGGAAAGGGCTCAGTGTTGGGGCACTTCTTTTGATAATTAAATTTGTTTTTACCATGTTACAAAATGTATGTGACACTGAACATTTACTCTTGAGAGGAAATCCTTCCATTCCTTTTGATTCACTACAGGGCAGGACCAGCTGGACTGGAGTTAACTTGGCTGATGTTCCCCTGGGACAGATGAGGGAATCCTGGTACCACTCATTGGTGCCAGGTACCAGCAAAATATCAATATCAAATACCTGGTACTGTGCATTCTGCTGGCTCAGCAGCATCCTGTGCTGTGGCACTGGCAATTTTTGGCAAAAGGGAAATGGTAACAAACAGTTGGGAGGCAGCAACCTGAGCTCCCACAAATGTGCCAGCAGTGAATAGCTGTTCAGGGCAGCAGCTCTGATATTTCAGTGATGGAATGTTTATCTTACTGGAAATTTAACTACTAAACTGCATTGGTACCTTGTCCAAGTGTTATTCATTAAATGTAGTCCATTGGCTTATGTGACTTTTAGTATATTATTACCATCTTTCATTAAAAACTGATTTGTTGTGCATAGTAAAGCATGACATCAAAAATAAAAGTAAAGCTTTTTCAACAAAATCCTTTGTTGAAAGAGAACATTTCTTCTAAGGAAATATTTCTAAGCCAAATATTTTGGAAAATGATTAGCTGCTGATTCATATCCCATGTCTTGGACTTTGTGCTGAACTAAGAAAGAGCTGCACAGATGTGTGTCAAAGAATCAAGGGCATTTCTGCATCTCTGCTGAAGCAAGTTCACATTTAATAACCAAATTCTTGGCAGGAATATTTCTGCAACCTGTGTCAGTGGAGCATGTACGAGCTTAGAAAGGAAGTTTTTATAATTATCTCATTATCTAATTTCAATAATAGAATAATTGAGTTGCCTAAATGCCTATCAGTGGTGAAAAATGGAAATGGAAAAATTGGGAATGGTAAATCTGTGGATGTGAAGAGAAACCTTAACTTGTCAGTCTGATGGAATCTGCCTGATCTCTGAACTGCTCTCCTTCCTGGGTGAAATGTGGAATGAAGGAGAATTCCTTCTCAGGAAGCCTGCAGTGGGGCTGAGGCCACTCTGCTGAAAACTGAGAGCGTAGAAGGTGGTAGGGAAATACAAAGAACACCATATTAATTAATATTAATTTTAGGAGGTTAGCTTTTAAATTAAAATCATAAGATAAGTAGTTAAAGAGGGAGTTAATACATGAGGAAGAAGTAGGACATGGTATAAAAGCACCTTGCTTCATTTGCAATCCAGATGAAAACAGGCAAAATGGTTTCTTGCAGTTTATGATACTCTTAGAAATTGGGACTCATCCTACCAAAATTCATTGCAATAGGACCAAACAAATAATTGTATGTTTGACAGTAGCTGTCACAGAGCAGTGCCTGCTAACCTGTATTCAAATGGATGAAATGTATTGATTATTGACCTGTTGAATAGCACATGGAATTATCCTTTTGAAGGAGGCTAACCCTTGCTTCTAGTGGCATTAGCTTATCCCTCCTACCTCTTCTGCTTTCCCAATTTATAAATTCCCTGATTTTTGGCAACTTTTGGTTTTGTATTTAGGCTGTATAATTTAGCATCATAAACAGCTGAGACTGGCAGGCAGTGTGTAACTGAGAATGTATCCAGCAGTTTCTTTTATGTTCTGGAGTAATTGTAAACAAGAATAAAACTCATTATTTCAGCAAACAGTCACAAAAACTGGTTTTAATTTTAGATTTTTTTTTGTCTACAGCCAATAGAAAGAGGATGGTTTGTATTGGTGAATCTCTGCTGAGGATGGAAGGAGCCAAGAACTGCCCTAGCTGCACTTACAAAGGATTCCCACGGATCTTGGTTTTGTGTGACTGTGGAGAAAGAGGTGGATCTGAGTCTCCTGCAAGCTCATCCCCTCACTGCTGAGCACTTTGTTTATCCATTCTCTGGGAGGATGCACTTTGTTGTCAGTGTGATTGTGCAGAGGTTTTCTGAGGTCTCTTCAGGCTCTGTCCCAGGGGTCACCAATGGTTGCCATTGGAGTCCCAGCAGGGTAAATCTTCTGACTCCAGTATCAGAAGGCTGATATTATTTATTAAAATTACTCCATTGTTCAGAAGGATTTGGGCTATTTCTGCCCAGGTACAGAGCTGGCATCTTGCTTCTTCCAGCTCCATACTCAAACTCCGCTAGAATGCCAGAAAATGTTTACTAAGTCAGAGAGAGAGCAATTCTTTATATCACAGGTTGAGAAAAGCAAACCACATCTCCCATATCAGGAGACAGAGCAAAGGAATGCATTTTGTCATTGAAACACACACACAGGGATTTGAAATCTGCAGAGAAAAAAGAGCTTTCCCATGGAAGAAAAACTCAGCAAGTTTGCATTTAAAAAACGTATAAAATGTCCAGTGCCAAGGCTGGCTCCGTTTGGGATGGCTGTGAGCTGTTCTGTGCCCAGGGCAGGAGCGCTGAGGCTCTCTGCTCTCACTGGGGTGTGTAACAGAGCAGGCAGGGCTGCTCTGAGCTGAGCTCTGCAGTGTGCAAGGAGGAGTCCCAGACAGCAGAGTCTGGCTCATTTCCTCCCTGCATGGCAATGCCATTTGTTCTCCAGGGCATTTTCTCAGAGAGGAGCAGTTCCTGGCTGGTGTCACAGGCACTCTGCCCCTCCTCTGTGATCCCTTCTCCAGGCACACACGGATCCCTCTCCCTGCTCAGGGATCCAGAGCCACCTCACTGACTGCAGGGGTGTGTGATGGCTGTGAGGACACAAATTGTTCTTGAGTATGAGTTAAAGTTGATCTGGCTTTGTTTCTGGCCCAGTGCTGCCAAGTGTGATGTGTGTGTATGAACACACACATGGTTTATAGGGATAAAAGGCTTCAGTAGCCTTTTGTACTCATTAGAATTAATGAATTCATTAGAATGACCAGGCCTCTGCCAGTGGCACAGACTTGCAGAGCCTGTCAGGATAACCAGAATAGCAACAGATAATCAGAATGGCAAAATTCCCCTTCTTTCTTTACCTACTGCACTGGTTTGAGGGTAAGTAGCAGCCAATTCATATAAATAGCAGACAATATTATTTTAGTCTATACATTGTTATGTGTAGGGCAACTTTCTTGTTGTTTTGAGGGTGATTAAAACAACCAAATTCAAGACAGAAAGCAAAAACTAAGAATGAGAAAGTGATGTTAAAATTTGATGTCAAGCACATGGGTGCCTCCCCACATCCCTTACAGCCCTGCTACTGGGTTTCTCTGGTGACATTGCATTTGTTCCATTCCTGCCATTAAATCTCTGTGTTCCCATCCGAGTTAGGTTTCAGTATTTCTGCTCTTTCTGCCTTTCTGAAGGAGCCATTTGGGAGATGAGCTGTAGGAGGATGCAGTGCAATAATGAAATGCTGTGGAAGCTGCTGTGGTGAGCAAACCTTGCTGGCCTGGCTTGGGCCAGGTGTCCCTTCAGTGTCACCTGGGACTGCCCCTGGCTGGGACTGCCACTGGTGCTTCTGAGGCCCTTCTCTCCTGCAATGCAGTTTTTCCAGGCATTGAGCATGAGCAGGAACATAAATAATTCAAAAAGAACCAAAAAGAATGGGGAGGTAACCCACTGATGAACTTAGCCCAGCCTGGACTCGTGGGTTTTCAGCCTTCCTGGTTGGATATACCAGGCCAACAGTTCTGGTGCTTTACACAGTGCATTAAACAGCTCAGTCACACTGTCCTCTCTGCATTCATAAATTCAGTGTTTGTATTCCTGAAGCAGCTGTTTTCTTCTCTTGCTCTACTTTAGCTCTTCTTCAGAATACAAATTCCAGCTCATTTCCATTTTTTCCAGACCTAACACTTTAAAGTTTTGTTCTGCTGTTTGGGTTTTAACCCTTTAGGCCAAAAATTGAGTGGTTTGAGGACCACTCTTCTACTTTTCAAATAAAATATTCCTTTGCTGTTAAATAATTCCCAATATTCTTGATCATCCTTTGGAAGGAGGGTCTTCTGGGACAGCATCTGAGACAGAAGAGCTTCTTCTCTTGTTCCTCTTCTTGAATTTGACTTGATTGCTCTCATGCAGAGCTAATTGCCACGTTTTCCCAGGTAAGTCCTCATTCTGGATGAACTTCAGTTCTTACACATCAAAGAATAAGACAGGTTTTGGAGAGGGAACTTGTAAGATGGAAATTAATAGGGGCTGTGCTTTGTCCTTCAGAAAACTTCAGACCTGAAGTATTTGGATTTGGCAGTTGAAAATTTTGGTAATAGAGGCAGATACTGCTGACACCCCTTCCCCTCCTCCCCCCTTTGCCACAGGTTGAAGTCTTGTAAAGTCTTCTCTTTAAAATCTGGAAAAGATTATGATTATATTATTCAAACAATTCTTAAAAAAAAAACCCTTAAAGTTATAGATACCATTTTGAATATCTCTCTTTATTTATACAAAATTTATATACATGCTCAGTAAAATAACTAAAAAATCAGGTAAAATTATTGTTCCTTGTTACACATTTACAGCACAGTGGACAGAAAAGCTTCCAGAAGTACCTGGGGAAAGATCTGGCCCAGATTTGTAGACTGAGAGTCTGAAACAAGATGTGGAAAAGCCTGTCCAGCTGTTATTGATGCCATCTTCTCGCTTGGTCCCTGTTCCCTCCCAGGAGGACAAGCTGTGAGTGTGGAGAGACAACTGCAGAGCCATTTGCAGCTGGGAGAGAAACATCCTGAACATCTAAAATTGAGATGAAAACAATACTCTAAAATCACTTCTACTACACCACTGAGATCATAGGACACTTCGCAAACAGATCACGATAAAAACTATTTAATGTTACCTTAGACTGCTCAAAAACTTTTTAATTGGATTTGAGATAATTTTTTGTTACTTTGCCATTTCAGAAGTGCAGTCATGTTTTCAAGTCTCAAGAAGAAGATGTCCTGCATGGATGGGACATACAAATTTAAATTCAGACACTTCCCACATAACAAAACCACACACAAGTGTAGGGACGTGAAAAGTGTTAAAACACATCAGCAGTAATGTTATAGATGATTATATTTGGCACCTGGTGTGGAACATACCTGTGAAGCAGGAATTACCATCTAAATGACTGAAACTCCCACAGAGATGATGGAATGTATTTATTAGGTGGCTGACAAGCTGATAACGAAGACTGATGAATCTGTGTAACTCTGGGTTTGTCATATTAAAATAACAATTCTCTATAAACTGTGCACACCAACAGAAGGCTGAGTGTTGCACTGGGTGCACCTGGTGCCATCTCCTTGTCTTGGCTTTGTTTGAGCCCTGAACTGCCCTGTTTGTGTCCTTCCCATTGACCCACCCTGGTCCAGCTGAGGGCAAGGTGGGCCAGGAGCTGGGTGGGAGTTTGGTCCTCAGCCAAGGCAGTTCCACACTTAAAGGCAACTCAACAGTTACAGACAATTCTGTGTCAAAACTGCAGCCCAAACTAGCCTCTGAAGGGAATGAGGTGATAAATGCCTGAAAATGAGACCTTCCCTTGTAGAGAAGCTGGATTGTTGGGTTGTGGGTTTTTTTGTTGTTGTTGGGTTTTGTTTCATTGGTTAGTTGTTTGATTTTTAGCAAAGAACAGGTGTAAATGACATGTCCTGGAATGAATTTACACTGGAAACAGCTTCTCCAGCTGTTGGACAGTGAGGAAGCAGTGTTACCTCTGAGGAAAATGAGACAAATTAATTAATTTCGAGTAAGCTGCATCGCTTGGTGGAGGTTTCTATGACACAGTGCTCTGTCTCCAGCAGTGAAGTTTTGGGTGGTGCAGGGAATCCTGTCAGTGCCTCTGTCTGTGAGGATTGTGCAGAAATTCCTGCTCAGCTGTGAATTTGCAGTGTGAGTTATTGCCAGGTTCCTGAGGAGACTCTGTTGGTTTTGGTGATGCTATGGGCATGTGCAATGCCATCTGTCCTAAGCCTGGCCTTGGCCAGAGGTCAAATCTCTCAGGTGTTTCTGTGTAGTACAATCGTGGCTTGCTTCTCTTTCCTGCCACGTGAGAAAAGCACAAACCAGCCCCCAGGTTTGCCAGATAACTCTTCAAGTAAGTATAAAGCAGAAAAGACTGGCTGCTGTTGTAAACAGAATGTGAAAGGAGTGACAGAGCTCTGAAACTGCTCCTCTGTTACTTGACTGGCATGAAAAGAGATGGAGATTTTTACACCTTTGCTCTCAAAATCTAAGTGGTCCACTGAGAAGTTTAAACTACTGTCATAAATGCAGGAGGCTTTAATTAATTATGCCTGCATCTATAGTTCCCAAACCTTTTTAGTTACACAGAAAAATCAGAAAAAAATGTCTATGGCTGAAAATAAAACCAAGGGTTCACAAAAGTGCTGAAGGACACTGTGTGTGTAATCACAGATGCACAATCATGCTGATGTCTGAAGTAAAAGTCCATGGGCAGATCCTTGGTCAGGTCTTTTTCCAAGATTAGTTTCCTAAGAAAGTGACAATTTATTAAAAGGTTTTAAGAAAAGGTCAGGTTCTGATAAAGCTTCAGAGGCAAAGTTATTTTAGGTCCAGCATGATTACCTGATAATGAGAGCCCCAGCAGGCTGGGTTTTATGGCATTCATTAAGGGGTGAGAGAAGGGAGATCATAGGTCTGATTTAATGTCTATTCCTGTCTTCTCCCTCAGAAAACTTCAGGTTAGCAGGAACTGAGAAAGCCAGAGAAAAACTGAATTATTTTTGCATAGATGCCTTTCATCATGAAACTTTTTGCAAGGGCATATAGTGCCAGGACAAGGGGGAATGGTTTCAAACTGGCAGGGAGTGGGTTTGAAGTAGATATGAGGAAAAATTCTCCCTGTGAGGGTGGTGATGCCCTGGCACAGGTTGCCCAAAGAACTGAAGTGTCCCAGGCCAGGCTGGACAGGGCTTGGAGCACCCTGGGCCAGTGGAAGGTGTCCCTGCCCGTGGCAGGGGTGGAATGGGATGAGCTTTAGGTCCCTCCCAGCCCAAACCATTCTGGGATTCTGGCTCCAGTCATGGCTTTACCTGAGCCCCTCCCTCCTTCTCTCACTGCCTCAGTCCCTTCACAGCAGGTTTTTTGCAGTGTTCCCTCTTTCCCACTGAAGGCACAGGGAAGTGCCCAGCAAGGACAAAGATCCCTGACCCTTGTGCCAGTCTTGGGGGGCAGCTCCCTTCTGTGTTAACTGGAAATAAAACCCTTTCCCTTTCCCTTTCCCTTTCCCTTTCCCTTTCCCTTTCCCTTTTCTTTCTGTCCAAGCAGGTTTGCTCTGGACCTGCTGAAGTTGGGAGTTCTGAACGCTGGGGAACTTTTCCTGTGGAATCAAAAGTAAAACGCTGTTCCTTTGTGTGCCAGTGCAGAAATGCTGTTTGAGGCTGGGGAGAGCAGCAGTGTTTCATCAGGAATGCAGTCAGAGCCCAGCACAGAGCGGCTCGTTAGAGCTCTGCAGCAACGAGCTGCTCTCCGAGGCAGCAGGCAAATAATACATTCAGATATTGATTTTTCTCTTATTTCATCTTCCTTGGATATCTTTATTTTCAGAGGGAGTCACGTAATGCCTTTACACTGATAAAAGTCCAAGCAGAAATATTGGTAAAAAGCACTCTGGTGTTTGAAAGCTCCCAGTACAGCTTGCCAGGGCTGAGTTTCTGTCGCGTGTCTCCGTGTTTGATTTCTGCCTTCAGCAGCTGACTCAAGTCAAGGAGGCCTTGACTTGTATAATTTAGTGCTGATTTGTAGCTGGGGTACAGATGTGTTCAAATAAACACAACACCCAACGCAGAGGTCATAATTAGCCTGTGCTCAGGCTCCCAGTTACAGAGCTGGCTCTCTTGCATGCAGCACAGGTGGCAGTGCTCCATCTCTTTCTAGAGACAAGAAGGTGTCCTTAGATTTAAAAATCCATCCTCTGATTTGCTGCTGAAGAAACAAATCAAGCCAGCTTTGCACTGGAAATGCCATTTAGTGTTTGCATTGCAAGGACTCACAGGGAAAACCTCAGCAGGTGTCTCAGGATCTTACGGGGTGAACAATGGTAAAAAGTTCATGTGGAGGTTCTGAAAAATATCCAGGAGAGAGAGATAGAACAGCTTGTGTTCACAGAGGTGGCAGGGAGGCCATCATGGTATGTTTCTTTCTAGGAGAAAGGAGGAATTAAGGCCCTACAAAACCAGACCCAGGAGCACACACAATCAGCTTTTGCAGCTATTTCCAGACTTCATCAGAACACCAAGTGAGGTGAATTACTGAAGGCTGTGCTGACAGGAGTTGCAGAAGTTTGGGAAATTGCCATTATCAAAACTCAGGTAGGTCTCCAGCCATGCTATGGACAATTATGAATTCATAATATTTTGCATCAGTGCAAAATAGTGAATGAAGCAGTGAATTGCAACACACATTTATAGACAATCACTGCCAAAAGGTGTTGGACTTTCAGAATTTTTAAAATGCTCATGGGCAATTTGACTGATGGATAGATGCAATGTATTTCTTTTCAGAATGAGCTTAAAAGCTTTTTTAATCCCTTACTCCTGCTTCATTCTTTCCCTCCATCTCTCTTTTATGTCTCAAATGAAAATACCACAATGAAAAGAAATTCAGTGTACATTTCTAATCCATGTAAACTGAATAAGTGCAATGGACTTTGAGGACCTCAACTTTTATTTTTTGAATACCCAGATGATGGGGACATAAACTACATCAAGTCAGACTTTATGACCTTTGTCTGTCTCAAAAAAAACCAAGAAGTCCTTTCAGAATATCAGGCGGGCTTGGGCTGCAGTGAAGTTTGGCAAGTGTTCCTGACTGCCAGAGCACAGTTGTAGCTAAACTGACAGTGCAGATTCTCTAAACAGCCAGGCACAGCCAGGTTTATCACACTCTGCCTCTTGATGTTTGTAAATTAGTCTTGCTTCTCTCTAATAAAAACCCTTGTAGCAGAACCAAGTGTTCAGCAATTCTATGACAGGAGACACTATTATTTTGGAAGCACAGCTATTTTTCTTCAAATTAACTTGTTGACAAGAGGAAAACCGTGCTGGAGTCACTCAGAATGTTTCCTGCTATATGCCAAAAAAGCCTCCTCTATCACTTGCAATTTCAGCGTGCTGTGCTTTTGTGGAGGAAGGAACTTTATACACTGACATCTCCATGCCACTCACATCTTTATATCTCAAAAATAAAAATCTAGGGGTCAGCTCATGAAAGCAATTCCAGATCTGCTGAAGGCTCAAAAATCAGCTTTTGTCCCAGTATTGACCAGTCTTTGGGTTGACATCATTCTCAGTTTAAAGGTTTAAATTGCTTCAAGCTCTCAGTATAAGTTTCCCAGAAGATAAAAATAAAGATGGCCATATGTGTTATATAAGATTTAAGCTCTATCCCGAATTAGATTAAGCTAAAATCAAATTGGCATTGTTGTCTTAGTTGTGAGCGCTCTGCTGGGGGCTTGATATTATGAAGCATTACAATTTAAGACCAGAAAAGAAAACAGTGGACAATCAGTTTATCCACTTCCACAAAGAGACAGAAAGCAGCAGAATTGCTGTAATTTTCTTTTAATTAAAAACCTCCAAATTATTAAAGTGTGTGGAAGCTTTATGCAAGTGCATGTCCAGTGCCAGTGGCTGAAGAACAACTTCAGTTCAGTCAAGGGCTTTGCCCTCCCCCTTCCAAAACCTCCTCAAACCTTCAGCCCTTCTCCAAATGTGTGGTGGGCAGCCGTGCCTGCACACAGCAAAAGGAAATGGCTGTGCTGCCATAAATACAGAAAAAAAAATGAAAACAAGAAAAAAAAATTAAAACGCAATCCCACGCCCAAATTCAGACATTTCTGCAGCGCAGCTCGGAACCCCCAGCCCAGCTGCACCATCAGAATGCTGTCAATGTAAAGAAATAAAATGAAACATTTCAGTCAGTCTACTACTTATAAAATAGTCTTTCCTCAAGACTCTCTCAGGGAGAGGACTTCCTCTTGTCTACGTTATGGAAAACTTCTCTACAAGAGGAAATAAAACAGTTCTCTTGTGGCTCTCAGTGGAAATGGAAGCAATTCCCCAGAGCTGCTGGCTCGGAGCTCGGGAGGGCAGGTCCTGCCCGGGCAGGTGAGCAGTGCCTGCTTTGGCCTCCCTCAGAGCCAGACTGGGATTTTACATCTGTGCTCCCCTCCAGAAGCAGTTAGTGCCGTTAAAAGATTTGATTTGTAAATGTCTGAGGCAATAGACTTCATCTTTGTGGCGCTGGGAGAGGGGAAGTGTGAGGCACTGAATTGCACAGCTGCCTGCAGAGGAGCCGCTGCCTTTTCCAAGATCATTTATCACCAGATGAAACGGGAATATTTCTGTACAGAATATATCCACTGCCTCCTCAAGCATGTGCTGTTTTAATGAGTTTCCACCTGCCAAAAAATCCTGAGGTTCTGCAGGCTCCTTTGCCCTCCTGCCACACCTTTATTTCCACTTGTTAAAAACTGATTATTCAAGCACTCACTGTAAGTAGTGGGCTGAATTCACTGCATGAAGAATCACTCAATAATCACCTTCTCTCTTTTTTTTTTTTTTTAAGTAAAAATCAATAATCAGGTTGGATATAAGGAAAAATTCCTTAATTGCAGGAGTGGTCTGGCATTGGAATGGGCTGCCCAGGGAAGTAGAGGAGTGACAAACCCTGGATGTGCTCAGTCAATGAGTGGAGCTGGTGGCACTTTGCCCCAGTGCCACCATGCCCACTCAACCATCTCCCAGAGGTTGGGTTTGGTGTTCTTGGAGATGTTTTCCAACCTCAATGATTCTGTGATCGCCCTTTGTATTAAGCAAGAATCAATACCAGCAATCACTCTTTGTTTTTAGGGTGTGGATGTCTAAAACAATTTGTGTCTGTAAATCTGTCACACCAGGGAATGAGTGGGGTAGGACATAACGACAGCTCCAGCCCCAAAATGCACAAACTCATGGCAAATTTTAGATATCTGCAGGTGTAAACAATAAAAACCTAGATAAAGAATCACTTGGAAAATGATTTATACCTCATAAAATTGCATGTTTGGACAGTGTAGAGTGTTTTTAGTAGGACACATCTCTTAGCAGCTGTGAAGGTTTAAATGGGAGATCATTTAAGGCATTAAAATTAAAATTTCTTTACCTCTCTGCAGATGCACCCAGCGCTCAGTGGTGCTCTGCAGCTCTCAGAGGTTCAGGCACTGGGGTGGGTGGGAATTCTGTCTGGGAAATGGCAAAGGATGTCAATCCAAACTTCAGCAACTCTCATCCCATACTGAAGTCAGTTCTGGAAAACAACAAAGGGCATAAAATTACAGACAGAGCAGTATTAATAATTTAAAAAAATTATTTCAGTGAATAAAATTGAAAAAAAATTGATAAAAATTTAAACTGAGCTAGACAAAGAAGATAAGATTTCCCTTTAATCACCCCATCTTAGATATTGATTGCTGTTTTTCTTACAAGAGTTTTGCCAGCTATCTCAAAGAAACTGTCCTTTGAGCATAAAACCAGTAGAGACCAATTAAATCACAGAACATCTTCCACTAGCTTACATTGGACAGCCACAACTAAAATATTTTTAGTGCAGCTTAGGAAGTCAGAGCATTCTGAAATTTCATACTCTGTTTGATCTTTCTACAGATAAATGTGGAAGGCTCAGAAGAACTGGCATTTATTTGAAAAATTGCTTTTTATATCCAGTAATAAAATATGCAAATATATAAAGTCTTTCCCTACCCCATGTTTAAGTTATCTGAAGCAGTTCTCCATGTATTTCTTTAGATTTTAAGTCAATTTTAATTAAACATTTCACATCTCAGGAAATCAAGAGAGACGTCTCAAAACTTCAGTCAAATATTTGAAGATAAATTTCACAGAAACACAAAACTAAAACTTGAATAAGTTACTTTTTCTGTCAAAGAAGCTTTAGACACCAAGTTACTTAGAATCTTTAAAATATTCTTAGATTATGATATTGCACAGTGTCCAAATTCTTTGACAGTGTTAGCAAGTAAGAATCAGAAACATTTATTGTTTAAGGCAGCCTCCATAAGAAGTTTGGACAAAAAAGGCTTTTTTTTTTTTTTTCCCAAGCATACTACAAGGTTTTTTCAGTCAAGTTTTTAGGTCTGCAGTTGTCTCTCAAGGCTCCAGTGTCCATTTCTGTGCTTTTGAGGGGTCAGTCAGAATAATCCCTGAGCAGTGAATATCATCTGTACTCCAGATTCACCCACTTCTGGCTGCTTTATAATTTGAGAAGATTCAAGGAATTTACAATTTGATTCTCACTGAAGAAACAGAGCTAAATATTTGATAAAAACAACAACAACAACAACAACAATAATAATAATAATAATAATAAAAACATTCTCTAGGAGCAGCAGTAAATGATAAACCTTGCACGGGTGACTTTGGGGGTGACACTGGTAGTGGCTAATTTGTTGTCCAACTCTAAATCCAGACTCTGCAAGATTATGTGGATAAACTTTCTTCTTCCTGAAATTTGAAAAGTTCATTCTACTTTCTCTCCTGATCTTTATTCTGCTCTCCCCAATGTTTATTCTCTCAGCTGCAGTCTGAGAATCTCATGGGTCCTCCACCTCTCCCTCCTGAAATACCAAACTCCTCTCAGCCCTTTTTTACTCACCTTCCTATCTGCACTCCTCTTGAATTCTCAACCTTTAACTTCCATTTCTAAAATTCCTGCAATTCCTCTCCTTCCTTCCACCCCATTTCTCAAGAGCCCAGTCAACTGCCAGTGCAAAAAGAAGAAAAACCCCAAACACTTATTTCTCTCTTTGCAGTGCTGAAGTCTCGAGCTCTGCCTGTGTGTCACAAAGGTCCTCTCATCTCCCCAGTTCTGTGCTGTCAGCACCCAGCAGGAGATCTGAGCCATCTGAGCAGCTTCAGATCTCCATCACAAACTGCTCCGTGTCCTTTGCTGCTCTTGGGCTCTCCAACTCGAGTTCCCAGCCCAAGGGCACGGCAGCTCTTGCACTTTGAGCCTTCTGCCCCTTGAATAAGTTACTTTTGCTGTCAGAAAAGCTTTAGGCACCAAGTTACTTGGAAATCTTTAAGATATTCTTAGGTTATGACAGCGCACAGAGCGTCCAAATTCAGATCCTGCCCGATTTCCCCACCCATCAGCAGGGGATCCAGAGCAGCAGAAGGTCCCAGCCCTGTTCCTGCAGCCCTCCTTCCAGCCTGGAGCAGCTGCTGCACCCCAGGATGGCAAATTCCCAGAGCTTTCCCTTTGCTGAGCATGTTCATCAGGAGGCTGCACAGGCAGGGGCTGTGTGAGAGCAGACAATAAATATCCAGGCAAAAAACCCAAACTCGTGAAGGGCTCGGCTTCGTTAACAATGCTCCTGTTCGAGAATTAGCTGGAGCTCTTAGTCCTGTGGTTTGGAAAATGTGGAGAGGCTTTCATGGGGGCAGCAAAGGCAGGTAAGTGCTAAAGTCCATCAGGTGTAGTTTCTGCAGCAAAGTCTAAGTTTTTCAAAAATCCAAGGCTCGAGAAAATGAAGGGAAATTAAAATTCAACCTAAAAACATACCCAAAATAAAAAAAAAGCCAACCAATAATGTACTGCTTCCTTAGGTTAACTCTCACCTTCTTTGGTTGAAATAATAAAATAAACTGGAACAAAGCATCTCAGGGACTATGGCTCTGTGTGGGCGTGTGTCTGAGAATCCAGAAAAGCCATTCAGAATGGAAAAATTCACAGAGCTGCTTGGCAAAACTGTGAGCTGGTGAGAACTGCTCGTTACTAAAAAAAGTATCAGAAAACCTTAATTGTGGCCCTGCTGCCATCCCCACTCCAGATGTTTGTGCTCTTGAGACAGCCAGCAAAGAATCTCGTCCTGATGGGGCTCTGTAAAGCAGTGCAGGACTTCAGTGTCTGGAAAATGGAACCCTGCTCTCATCCCAAGTGGGTTTTTTGGGGAAAAAAACCCCAAACCCTGAACCCCCTGCAAATCTCTGGTGTGTTGCTGTGCCTGGCAGCCTTTATTTGTGTTATCTTTTCCCAAAAGCTCCGTGCAGCAGGACTGGAGCATCCCAGGGGAGGCGTTGGTGCCACTTTGCTGCTGCCATGGTGCTCAGGAGAGCTGCACCTCCCTGCTTCCAGGGGATTTGCATTCTCAGGAAAAGCTGCTGCTGATGCTCCTCTTGGTAAGGAAATCAGAAGGCTTTTCCCAGATGTTTAAGCTCTGCCAATGCAGAAATGGCTCAGCAGTGAGGAGTGTGCCTTGGGAATTGCAGCATCCTGAGGTTTTTTCCTGGGGTCGCAGAGGTTTGTGTCGTTGGAAGGACAAGGAACTGCAAGCTGAGCACAAAAGTACAACTAAAAAAAAAAAACCAGCAACCCAGAGGGATAAAATTGAACATCCCAAAGCACTACTTTATCTGTTCCACATGAGCTCAAGAAATCTTAAGGATATCCTGTGCTTCAGTGTTAAAATAAAAAGCCCCAGTGCCAGTCACTCCTGAGAATAAGGTAACTCAATAAATTAAGGCAACTCAAGCTCAGGATTTTATACCCAAGGGGTGTTAGACTGAGGAAGGATAGAAATTGAGTCTGTCCTTTATCCAAGTGGAATTGTGAGCAAAACTCACACTTTCACTGCAGCTTTTAAGATTATATTTGTCTTTAATCAACTTTAATAAGAAAACAGGGCAAAACAGCTTCAGAAACACCAACCCCCAAAACATTCTGGTTTCAAAAATTAATGGAGAATATTTAGTGGGATATGCATTTCCCCTACAAAGCATTGTACAGACAGTTGGAATAAAAATCCCTCATTCCACTTTCATTACTGAGGCAGAAAAGCAAAGCAAATGGGAATGGCTCTGTAACCATAGCAACATTTGCCATTATGATTTTTTCAAAGAGTTTCCGAGGCTCTACAATTTGAATTCTGCGTTCTGAGGATAAAGTTCGCATCAAGGAAAAGAATGGAAGAACTTTATTTGGTTGCAGGTCCTAATGGCAACTTTTAAAAGATTTTTTTTTTCCTAAAGAGTAGTTTAAAAAAGAAGTTACATGCAAACAGTAAGGAATATAATGTCTTATAATTTTCTTAAATATAGTGTAAGATGTACATTACTCCCAGGAGATAGGGCATGGAAATTATGACTGCATGAAAACATGCTTTGAGAATGGTCAATTAAAATAAATTTCCAATAATGGCAGAAAGTGTGGAAAAATAATTATGGCTTCCATACAGAACATGATATTTTTCAGAATCCTGAATACAGATTTCCTGCTTGGGTGAAATACAGGATTCTTTCTTTCTGTCCCCTTCACCTCAGTGGCCACATTTAATCTCATCTTACATTTATTATGAATAGTTGTACTCACAGGAACTTAGAAGCACAGCCAGTTATTTGAGAAGGAGCTGGAATAAGTGTAAAAGTATTCACTGTTAAAATACTATAGAGACACATCAAAGGCAAAAAAAAAAAAAAAAAAAAAAAAAAAAAACAAAAAAAAAAAAAAAAAAAAAAAAAAAAAAAAAAGAAGAAAAACAAAACAGAAAACCCCAAACCTACCATGAATAAGAGTCAGGATATACATTTAGCAGAATCACAAGAAAAAACACAGTTGAAACATGATTTATTTGTCGTATTTTATTCCATGGCAGATGTCAGCAGGAGCAGCACTTCTTGTGCTCCATTTAAATGGGAAAGTTGACACTTAAAAATCTATTTCAATCAAATCATGATTGATTTAATGAACATTAATCAGATGCAGACGGCTGTGCCAAAATATTAACTTGTTAATTGGAATAACACACTGCAGGTAGGAAAGCCACCTCATCTTCAAACGACCTGCTGGAAGATGCAGCTGAGAATTGAGAATATGCAGCCCAACATCTTGTTGCTACCAGGGAATTGAGTCTGGACTGGTGCAGCACAGCCCCAAGACTGTCAGGGGAACAAGGCTCCAGGTAATAACTTCTCTACCCCCAATCTCTTCCTGATCTTTCTCTTTTGTGCCTGATCCAAACATAAATAACTCCTTGATGGGTAGACACAGCAAGCTATTAGGTCCATTGTGCTAATGAGCTGCAAATTAAACTGTAGCAAACCCAAAGCCTCCATGCTGAAGTTGTTAAGACCTTCTCTGTCAATAACCTGCAGAAAATGAATTACACAATTATACCTCAGTGCAAACTGTAATGACTACAAATTACAGCAGTAATTGTATTATACAGCAAAGTGATTTGATTCATTGCTTACAAGGCATAATTAATAAGCTGAAATGAGATTATCTCTATATTCTATCTTTAGAGTCTATTTTTCCAAGGAGTAATTTGTTGGTTTGTTTTTTTTTTCCCAACATCTTGTTGCTCTGACTGTCAGAAATATTTAATGTGTTTTTTTGTGTGAAAGTCATTGAGCATCATCTTAAATTACTGAGGTAACTCTGGTGGGGTCTGTAAAGAATCAGGAGGCACCACTACTCTTGGGAGATGAAATAAAGAGATAAACAGAGATAAATAGAAGGCAATCTTTATGCAGAGAGCTCTTTGAGGGTGTCTGTTGATGAGCAAGGGCAGGGAAATGACTGAGGCGGGTTATATTTGCATTTCTGTTGGGTGACAGTTCATTTTAATTTCATTGATTGTTTTTAAGTTAGTATAACAAAATAGCCTTTGTTATTTCCCAGGGGAGAGGGAATTAGAAGGAAAGATTTGGGAGCACTATTGCACAAAAACCTGCAAACCAGAGAGACAGAAAAATATCTTAACTCTGGACTGTGGGAAAGGTGTTAAAGGTTCCTGATGATGACAGAAGGAGTGGAAGTGATCATTAACAGCACTCCCCCAAACCCTTCATATTCTTTAAGTATTTTCCTTAAAGTCTGCTTTATTAGGCTGCTGTTTAAATACCAAGAGGTGATGAACTGAGAATAGCAAAGGGGTAACATCCATCCTCTCACCCTGTCCCAGCGAGCACCTCTGCTCATTTCAGTCAGAGATTTCATTGGGACTTAGCTGCTGGTTTTGATTTTGTTGTTTAAATAAATGGTCTTCATTTTATAAACCCACACAATTCTGCTCATTACAGAAGTTTTTCTAGAAGCTTCCAGCTTGAGCTTTCTGTTCTTAAGGGTAAAATTAAATAGCAGAGCTGCCATGGAATGCAGTTTATCCTCCTGCTGCAGTCAAACCAGGAAATTTAAGGAAATTTGGGAGCTCCAGAACTTGCCTGGGAAGATAAGGCTCATAGAAACAAAAGCTTTAAGAGTTCTCTGGATGCTATTTTGCTCTAAAGTAAAACGTCTATTAATTTATTATTAGAACAACCTCCTTAATCAACATGCTGATTCAGCTTGTTATTTATTAGATGGTTCTAATGAAGTCTATGAAAATCAGGAAAGCAGCCAGAACAGCAATCAACTCCATTTTGCACTGAACTAAAGAACACCTGGTGCTTTGCAACTTTGTCCTTTGATAATCTGGAAAACCAATTTTCAACATCTAAACTAGTGTGTTGGTCACCAGCAGAAGCTGCTATGTTGGTTTATCTTTATTTTTCTTTACTTTGTGCTTTGAAAACGTTAAGAAATCTATATTAAAATGTTAATATGAAATTCCAGTGAGAAGCCTGAATTTCTGAATGCTTGTATTTTTCTATAGCAGTCTCTGCAGTTGCACTCAAACAGAGAGAATAATCTGAATGTCAAATATTTGACAAGTCAATTTGAGCAGAAGTAGGTAACTGTGGAGCCAGAAATTATTTTCAATAATTGATAGCACTTTATATCATGCAAATGACATATAAGAAACATAATTTTCAGCCCAAGAACAAGGCTTGATAAACCCTTAATTTTATTAAGGATTCTTTCTTCTCCCCTCCGCATCTTTATCTTAAAAATGCATTACTGCTGTCAATTGTATTTGCCATCACTGTGTTCAGAGATTTTCCTTTATTTTCCCAAACACAGCCAGGTTAACTTCCAGCCACCAAATACAAAAGATTGAAAAAATCCAACCGCTTTAATTATGAACATACAGAAATATCTTGGTGATTTAGAAGACCCTTTACCTTACAGTAAATCAAACTTGTGGACACATTAAAAGAAGCTTGTAAGGGAAGGAAACTTTTAAGTGCAAAATTGTTTTATGGTTTATTAAAATTATCAGCTATAGAAGGGTGGGGAATGTGTTCTCAGCATGAAAATTACATCATGAATGCCTGTAAGTTCTCTGTCAAAGCAGGATCCTTGCAGGATACACAATTCCCCCATTTCTGAACAGGGACAGGGAACCTGCCTGATCTGATCAATCCCGGATTTATTTGGGGGCAGCAGAAATGCTCAGAGTGAGTGAACACGCATTGGTTACTCCGGGAAACAAAAACTTCCCCCAGCTCTGCAGTGTTGCTATCCAAGGTCCTGATTTTAAGGAAGCATCATTGGAATTTTAAGCAGGAACCACAAGAAGCCCTTTAAGATCTCTACCAGGAATTTTCTACCCAGAATCCTTTGAAGATCTCTACGCAGCATTTTCCTTCTCTCTCAAAAGCAGCATCACCATTTAGTGTACTTCACACTCTGCTTTTTGCAGGGCTCTGCTCAAATGAAGAGCCTGAGGTCAGAGCACTTTTTACCCCTAAAGCAATCTGATGTTCTCACAGCTCTGATTTTGGACAGCAGTGTGAGAAACCAAACAAACAGCCAAAAACCAACCAAACCCCAAACCCTGACCTGAATGGCTCCTTCCTCCCAGGAGTCTGCACAGCAGGAATTGGCATAGGAAAAGCTCTGCTCCATTCAGGTTCCTTTTCTTCTAAAACAGAGATGAGAATATCTTTGAGCATAATGGGAATAATTGACTGTCTGCATCTATTTTTGTTGATGTGTGTCAGCCAACAGAGCTGTAAGTTAGCTAAAGCAATTGCACAGCACCAAAAGAATTCTCTCCAGAGCAGCAAAGTACATGAAATAATTCTTTTTATGCATGCTACCTCAGAAGTATTATTTTCTATTTCAAAGCAATGCAGGTACCCTACAACACCAGAAAGAAAATCAAGGAAATACACCCGCAAGTAAGGTGTGTTGTAGGCACTGTGACATGCAATTATGCAGGCTGCTACGTTTCAGCTTCCAATTTTAGACTAATGAAAAATCAAAGTTCACTGAATTACACTGGAAAGACTTCTAGGTTGAAATTCAATTGAATGATCCACGAGGTAATTCCTTTTCAGAGCTGCTTAAACAGAACTGGGATGGGCAGGGTTCAGGACTACTGGAATAGGGAAAGTCCCCAGTTCTGAGTGCCAGGACAGCATCCTGGGTTAATGGGATTTCTGTGTGAGCAGCCAGCTGTTCCAGAGTGCACTGCAACTGTCTTTCAGTAGGAAAAACTTCAGATTATTCCACTTTTCACTGTGAAATCAGCAAGAATCCTGCTGTACTCATCAGCACAGATTCTGTCTGTGTTTTGAGGCCCTGGCTCAGGGTGCCCAGAGCAGCTGGGGCTGCCCTTGGATCCCTGGAATGTTCCAGGCCAGGTTGGAAAGGGCTTGGAGCAGCCTGGGACGGGGGGAGGTGTCCCTGCCATGGCAGGGGTGGCACTGGGTGGGGTTTAAGGTCCTTTCCAACCCAAACTCTCCTCTGAGTCTTCATTTGTAACATCCAGTGATGGAAACACTTCAGCTTTTCCCACTCCCTTGTTCTTAGCCTACCAGGTTTTGCACTGAATTTTACGAGCCTTAGGTAACTCCAGTTTATTCTAATGCATTTAATTTGTAATAGTTATGGTCGTTATGGTTATTTATTTCTAAATCTCTGATAAATCTCACGTGTTCTGGTATTTCAGGGCCACGTCACAAAAACACAATGAAGCCACCACCACCAAACATCCTTCACCAGAGGCAGATAAGGAGCTCCATGTTTTCTGCTTTCTTCTGTGTGAACACACCATTCCATGGGCACAAAATGTCCCTACCACAGCTAATGCAGCTCCAGCTTTTTTTTCCTCCTTGATTTTATTCGTTATTTTTTCAACAGTTGAAAAGAGTGAACAAAATCAATACAAAAATATATTCCACTAGCACTAAACACTGGCCAGCTACTTGCACTGATTAGACAAAACTTGGTACACTTGAATTTGAGTTTCACTGGCAATCTAGAACTTAAATGGATGGGAAATTGTGGTGATGCATGCTTTATTTTTACTTGTTTGCAAAAAAAAAAGCCATAACTTGATCAAACATTATAAACACTTTCACTGCTGACAACCTTCTTCAAACATCAACTACTGTAATTTCCCCCACATTTACATAATACTGGCTGATTAAGCTGACAGAATTTTCTTTGCTGCTTGCTGCAGAAATCAAAAATAAAAACACAGTGCTAGCAATGGTTTGCCCTGCTAAGATTTTCACGCTGGAGTGTAAGAAAGAGTAAAATGGCTAATCTGAAGCAGAGAGGGGAATATTCTCCTCAATTCCCAATCTCCTCATCCGAGCAGAATTTAGCAGAATTCTGGGTCTGCTTTCAGCCCTGCCTGAAGAGAACCATTGGATTCCCTCTTCCTTCACAGCCCTCACTAAATTACAGCATCTTACCCTGCTAATTGATTTCTCAGAGGAAATACAAAGCCTCAAGGCCTGAATTGGCTGCCTGTTACATGAACACAGCTCTCCCCTGTGTTCTGGCAGTGTATTCCCATCTGTGTTATTTCATGTCTTATTTCAATGTATTCCCATCTGTGTTATTTCATGTCTTATTTCAATGTATTCCCATCTGTGTTATTTCATGTGTTATTTCAATGTATTCCCATCTGTGTTATTTCATGTGTTATTTCAATGTATTCCCATGTATGCTATTTCATGTGTTATTTTCAATGTATTCCTATGTATGTTATTTAATGTATTATTTTTCTTGTATTCCCTTGTATTATTTTCAATGTATTCCCATGTGTGTTGTTTCATATATTCAGTACATTCCCCTGTGTTACTGTAATGTATTCCCATGTATGTTATTTCATGTATTATTTTCAGTGTATTCCCCTGTGTTACTGTAATGTATTCCCATGTAATTTCATGTATAATTTTTAGTACATTCCCCTATTATTTTCAATGTATTCCCATTTGTGTTATTTCATGTATTATTTTCAGTGTATTCCCCTGTGTTATTGCAATGTATTCTCATATATGTTATTTAATGTATTATTTTCAGTACATTCCCCTGTGTTATTTTATGTATTCCCATTTTCTCACACTCACCTGCCTGTGTTACCCTGAGCAGCAGTGATGTTCATCTCAAGATGAACATGGCAAGATCTGTTACCCCGTGGACGTAGCAGGTTTGTAACAAAAATTACTGTGGAATTATCATTGTTTCATTGTCATGCAGTTTTGAAATAATCCATGTTTTCTCAGAGGTTATAATTAAATCATAATCTCTTTAATTTCCACAGTAAAACCAAAGTTTCAGAGTTGAAAGGGAGGTCAGCAGAGAACTTCCAATAACACAGAACATCCATAAAGGCAAATAAATACTCTGCTGTGGTTAAAGGAGTAATTTTAATTATTTTTCTTTCTGTAGGACAGGGTAAGTACAAAAAGCTTTGCTTGTGAACGCTTTTCAAACTAAAATTTTTAAAGTATCACAGACAGATAAATGTAATCAAGCCATCCCTTATGAAATACCCCATCTGGTTCCAGTGCACATTAAATTAATTCAGGCCAATAACACCCCCCATATACCAGTTTAACACTATTCCAGACAGGAGTTTAATGATCCACAATAATCAGCCATGAAACATTCTGCACTGAAGCTTCCCCAGCCACAAGAATTTATTCTTTTGAATTTGTCTGCCTAACATCAGCAACCAGTTTCAGACATAAATCAACTTTAGAAACACAATTCTAAACCAAGAACAAATAAAAATTGTCTGGAATGCCTGTATAATCACACAGTGAGGAATCTGGCATTCTTTTCTTGTTAAAAGAGCAGCTGGAATTGCCTCTGAACTCCCATCTCAGAACATCCAATTTCTCTGTTGTCATTTTCATACTCATTCACAGTAATTTCCACGGCTCAGAAAGAAATCTGGTAAACAAGAATATGGATTGTAGTTTTCTTCTGCAAAAGGTGCAGCACAGTCAGCTGCGCTGTGGTAGGGCAGGGGGCTTCTGCCCTGGTTTGCAGCTAACAAATAATTTTGTTCCTATTTCTCAGTAAAGTTTTGTGAGTCTTGAGCCCATGAAAAATGCTTTCAGGAAAAGAGGAAAGAAAGACCCAAAAGTTGGTTAGTTTTAATTGTAGCTTGATCTATTTCTTTCCTCTGGAAAGCAGGGGAAGCAGAGGTGGGAAATGAATGGCAGAATGTTCCTCTCACAATAGGAGAGCTCTCAGGTGTGTAATAAGGGCTCGGGGAAGCTCTGCAATTATGCAAAATGCAAAGGCAGCTGGAGAACACGAGCTAGAGGAGCGAGAGGAACAATGATGTTCCGTGCATGAGGAGTGTCAGACAGCCCTGGAATTTCAGGCTCTGTCGTGGATGAAAGGCAGGACACGGAAGCACAAAGGAATTACAACAAGCTCTGTTAAATTAGGGTCAGTCAGGCTCAAGGGACTGTCAGGAACTTCACAAGATGATGGGTGGCTTTGAGTTCTGGATTTCTCTCTTCCCCAGCCTATGCTATTCATCTGTTTTCTAAGATCCCTTTCCCCTCCCACATTTCAATGAAAGCAATGCTTTTATCCCCCTGCTGGACTTTGCAGGGTCTCTCGTGTTCTCTGAGCAGCCTTTGTTGTCTCCATCATTCTCTGGGATCCAGATCCAGAGAATCCAGCAAAAAGCCACCCCCTCTGCCCTCCAACTCACCCCAGTTTGCCTTTCCCCATTTTCTGGGAACAAGTGGGCCAGAGGGAATGGGGTGGGGCAAGTTCTGCCCTAAGGCTCAGGAGGGATTGTGGCCAGTGATCCTCTGCTGCTGGGGGCTGCAGCTGGGTTCAGCAGCTGCTCTGAGCCCGGTGCTGCCTCCTGGAGCTCCAGCAAACCAGGGAACCCCTTCAGCTGCCCCTGCAGGGACCTGGCCTGGGCCAGCCAGGCTCTTCTGCTCGTTACCAGGAGATGCTGAATGGCTCCTGTGAGTTCACTGTCAGCACACCCTGTCCTTGCCTTGTTTGCCCCCAGAGATTCATCCTTTCCAAGCTGTAAAAGGCTGAAGATTGACTATGATGGGGAGGAGAGGGGAGGCTTCAAAGGTGTTCGTGTTATTGCAGGCACCAAGGTGTCTGTGCAGCCTTGATGAATTATTCCTAAAAATACCAGTGATGCAGGTGATCAATCTTACAGGTTTGGTCAAAGGGATGAGCTCCCCCAGCCCAGGTATTGACTGCTTACAGCAGGACCAGGTTGGACAATTACAAAAGGCACTTCATCCCTGAAAACTGTGGCCACAGAGGTTCATGCAACAAAAAAAGGTGTTTTTTTGTTTGGATATATTCACTTCTCCTCCCCCTTTCAGTGCTGCCTCTCACTCAGCTTCCACAATAATTGCTGTTCTTATTTTCTTTACAGTTTGCAGTCATCTTTTAAAGTAGCAAACAAATGAGGGCTAATTTTTTTTTGCCACAGCAGCACCTCACAAGCAGATACATGGGCAAAAAAAAGGGGAAAGAGAGGCTGATGGGCAAGCTAGGAAAGGAGGGATTTTCCTGCTGGCTGTAATGCTGATATTATAACTGTAATATAAAGACAGCAGCTATTTGTTGGTTTTAATATGAGTTATATGCTGTGATTTACAAGTTATGTAGCATTTCAAATCACAAGGTGACTTCAAGAGTATTCCTGGAAATTGGCAGCGATGTTGTGCCTGGAGTGGGACAGGAATTGATGTGGGAAGTTTGAATCTTCTCTCAGGGTATCCCCAGGAACCTCATCCCTTCAACAGCACAGGGACAGCAACACCCAGGGATGGCTGTTCCTGCTTCACCAGCAGAGGGATTCAGAAAATGAATTTCAGTTCTGTGTCTGACATCCCACTGAACTCCAGTTTGTGCCAAGGCACAGATAAAAGGTTGACAAGATATAATATGTTTGCTCTTTTTTGGAATCTTTGTTGTTTCCTTTACCAGTGCTAGCAATGCCCTCATGCAACCCCCCAAAAATCCCAACAGAAACCACCCAAACCTAAACAAAACAAAAAAGAACCCAAAGACTCAGGATACATCTCAACACCCATCATCAGCTGCCCCAGGTGTCCCCTTTAGGAAATCTCTCATTTGCATTCTCACAATTTGGGTTTATTCAGGTTCTTTCTGCTGGACTGTCTGACATTAATACACCTGGTATCTCTTTAATTTGCCTGTGGAATTCTGTGTTCACAGCATGTAATGACCTAAGTAACATTCAAAAGTTTTTCTTAGATTCAGACAACTAGAGAAGATGGATTAATTAGCAGAATACCAGTAATATATTAGTAAATACGAGGCAGACCTAGGACACTACCTATCATCATGCAAGAATTTCAAATATTTGGAAAATAAATTATTGCTGAAATGGATAGTGCAATTCTGAGCCAAATAATCATTCCTCTTAGAACATCATTTGTCTTATTGAAAATTTTAAAATGTGCAGTACACAGAAGAGTTCTGTTCTTGTAGTGTGAGAGCAGAGATTTTAAAAATGATTCATTGTCATGTCAGACTATTTGCCTAATGCCAGAAAAAAACCATTAACATCTTTCAGCCTCCAAAATATTGGTAAGAGAATTGCTCTTCTCTCTCCTCCCTTCTATCACACTGGTTTGGAAAGGAGAGCAGAGGAAGAGGAACTCTCTCTACCACAGTGATTTTACAGTGCAATATTCAGTAAAACATGGCTCAACTTCTTGTTCTTTTATTTTAATTTAACAAAAGGAGATTTTCCCTAAGCTGCAGTATGAGCAGTGTGGGCAGTGACAGGGACATTTTGTTCTGGACTGCACAGATAACTCCCCCCTCATTTCGCAGGAGTCAGGCTCCCATCTGAAGCTGCACATCCCTTCCTATCCCTCCCAAACCTTTCAGGCCTGGGGATGGTTCTTTCTGGAATCTCATTAGAATAGATTATGCATGTTTTATGCGTTGCTCCCAGAACTGCATATTTTAAAATACACACATCTCACCAGGAAATACTCAATCTGCCAGTTTTGCTTTATCTACCCTTCCTAGATAATTTGCCTTCTGAACAGAAGTGAAAAGAGATTTCAAGTGATTTTAATACAGAAAGAAATGCAGCAGCTGGAGCCAACTGTTCAAAAATGTGAAGCCCTATGAATTTTTTATCACATGTCCAAAAGGACACTGCTTTGTGTAGATTATACAGGCATATTCAAATAAGTTTGGGAACGAAGCTTCAGAATAATTTTAAGTAATGGATAATGATGCCCATGAAAAGATGAGTGAGAAAAAAAGGCTGGGAAAAAAATCTATTTTGATCAACCAGCCAAGCCCAGGAGCGTGTCAAACACATGCATTTTCATTTCTGTGAGAACAGGCTCAATGAAGCATATTAAAAAAAAAAGAAAAACCAAGAACATATTACCACAGAGACAGCTGGATTCCAGCATCCCAAATCAGGACACATCCAGGTTAGTTCCTGATTTATGGATCCCAGAGCATTTTCCTGCCAGGCCTGAGTCCCGTGGCAGACAGAGCAGACTAATTCTGAAGACACAGATGCTGCACTTCATCTCCTCTCAGAGGCTCCAGCCACTGTGAGCAGGGCAGAGTTTGACACAGAAACTGAAAGATTTAAAACTCTCAGCCTTGCCAGGATTTTCAGAGATGGCCAAAGCAGCACTTATTTCATGCAATTAATAATTGTATCAGAAAAGCCAAATCACTCTGTTTTACAGTGACACTTGACAAAAGTTATATGGCAAAAATCTTTATTCTGAATTTCTGAACTTTCTCTTTAAATTCTTAATGTATAGAACAAAGGGCATAAATTTTTTATATTCACACTTCAGCTGGGATCTTCTTTTCCCTCTTTCAAAAAGTTCCCTGCTAAAAAACCTAATCCTGTAACTAACTCCTTGCTTTTATTCAGTGCTATATATATATAATATATATAATATCATCTTCTGATATTTCACTCCCTGTTGGAGTTTGGGTTGGTTGGTTAGTTTGGTTTTGTTAGTGAAAAGCCTAAATATGAATAGAGAAACAAAATGTTGCCTGTTCAGGCTTCTTACAGATATCAAAGTTGAAAGCTGTTTTCTTTCAAAAGCCACTTTAATTCAAAGTCTATTACAGGACAAGCAAACAGTACAAAAATACGATTGGGACAAAGTAATAGAAATATTTCAGTAAAGCACGTTAGACACACCCAATATTACGTGATCAAGCACATCTTGGAAAGGACCATAGAGATATGTTAGAAAAGGATGGGAGTCATTCTTCAAAGCTGAAAACGTCTGCAGGGATTAGGGACATGTTTGCAGCTGCTGAGTTTGGACATTTTCACTTCTCTTTTGACAAAGCAAGCAAGGCAAGGAATGAGCTCAATGGGCCGTGTGCCAAGCCAGGCTCCCCTGGCAGGAGGGGCAGAAAATGAGTTTTCATTGATGACAGTGCAGTGACTTGGATGGCACAGCCCACACCTTGTTCAGCTGGAAAGGAAAAAAAAAGAAAAAGTAATTTTTTCTGGCCTTTTAGTCTGGCTTTGAAATTACCCAGGATGAGCACATTCAGATGGAGTCAGATATGGGATAATGGGGGAAGAAGAACAAACAATCCCAAACACCAATTCTTTAGTTACAAACTTTATCTTTCAAGGTACATCTAGAGTGCCTATATGAAAAATGTAATTATAGTTCAGAACCAACAGCATTTCCTTTAGTCACTGGAAGTAACAAAGGGAGCCAGAGATAAAGCACAGCATGGGAAGGAGATCCTATGAATAGTTGTACTTTATTTTTAAATTGTTCCAATCTGTTGAAGTTTCCTTCTGTACCTGTAGCTAACAAACACATGGAGTCATACCCTCAGAATGTCCTTTGTTGGAGTGTTTCCATTAAAGATGCTTTTCTACAGACTTTTTCACTTCTGCATTATTTGATTAGAGTGAGGAGGAAAATATTTATTTCTATCTTTTACTTTCATTATCCTTCAGTGGCACCAACAGAACTTGGAGGCTTTTCTTGTCAGCTTCATCAGACAACTTTACTTGGGGGATCATTTGTTACTCATCCACTGAGCTGAAACCTGCAGCCATGTTCCCCTTTCCTCTGCCTGGTGACTGTTCAACAGAATCTTTATTTCAAAGGGTACAATGCCTCGTGTGAGACTCATCTTGAATATTTGTCAGCTTTCCTGAACTCGTTCAGCTTCAAAAAGAAAAATACAGAATAATCTAGATTTTTCCCCCCACCCTTTAAGAAAGATAAAATTGAATTATTTCCAATTCCCTGATGTTTTACACAGGTTCTTTAACTCCATTGTACTGGAGCCATAATCTGCATAGAACAAAGTGCTTGAGAAGAACCTTTTGTTTTTTACAATATCTGAAATTACTGATGTTAAAGAGCTTGTGCATAATAATAAAAGAAAACAAATGCTATCCATTTCCTTATCAGTTATCTCCCCTTCTTTAGGGAAAAGTTTATTTTAAAGAGGCTTTAATTTTTTTTTTATTTTAAAGTCTTTATAAGAAATGAATGTGTACAGCATTGTTTTGATTCTTACTTCCAATAAATTAATTTTATTCTACATCTGCTAATAACAGATTTTTGTAAGAAAATGCTTGGTGAAACTTTATTTTTAGCATTATATTCTCAGAAAGTTGTGGCTAGTATTAAATACCATTGTGTTTTATAAATACTGTCATTTTCTACTGAGGTTGAAACATTACATAACTTTTCAGATGACAGCAGTAAAATTACATTCAGTCATGTGCAATGAGATGACAAATCTAGATTAAATTCCTATTTCTGTAAGTTTTCCATCAATCGTAGGTGGGACAAATCAAATCCAAACCCTCGTTCTTTTAACACCAGAACTCCCAAATCCGTGTTCACAGTAATTACTGAACATTCAGGAAAACCAGCCTTGAATTGGGAATTTACATCAACTCAGAGAAAAGGAATTCAGCAGCAGACTGAGGAGCAACTGAGAAATCACTTTCCTTCCCCCAGAGTTTATTTCAGTCCAGGTTAAATGAGTTCTGTTTATGTATATTTATATTAAATTTCATTGCTGGTATTAAAAAAGTACCTGAGTTCCCCTTCCCACAATTCCTGTGGCATTTAAATGAAGAGTAAAGTGTTGTTTCTGCCAAGGACTGCAGCTGGCAAGAGAAAGGACCCTCAACTCCTGAGTGACAATCAATTGGACAGAAAAATAAAGAATCACCCCCATTTTGTGAAGCTGCAGTTGGGTTTGTCTGTCTTTATTCAAGGAAACTAAAGTAGGATTTATTGGAAAAGCAGGGCAGCGATGAGCCCACCTGCCTTAATGGATGTTATTAGTTATGATCCGGGGAGTTATGTAACAATTTTATACGTGTGGCATAAACATTTTAGTGTCCTTGCAGGATCACTCCTCAAGCATCCTCAGAGTGAGTGCTCAGCCTCCCTACCTCATTGAATGCCTAAAGAAGAGTTTGAACTGTAAGAAATTGCTTTCCTACCACTTTCTAAAGGCAGTCCACTCCATTCACCCTTGGTTTTTTTAAGCTTTAAATTGTACAAGGCACACCTTATGCTGCAGCCTCCATCCTGCATAGCATTTGACATTCAAGGAAATTTGAATTTCCTTTTTTGTATAGAATGGAAGGGAGATTTTAATGAGTGTTGGATTTTTCAGCTGCTCTGATGTAGAAGGAGCACAGGGAGCAGGGAGGAAGTGCATATCCTCAATAGGGTTCTTAACAAAATGAGGATCACATGACTTTTACACACCTTTCTCCCCGTGATTTTGTTCAATCACCTGTGCTTGTCATCTGATTTCTGACACTTTGATCCTTGCCTGGTTTCTGACAAGCAATTCACTTCAGTGAGCTCAGTGCCTGACTCTGCTGAGGTTTTGTAGGACAAGAAAATCCCTTCAGAGTTACATCCAGCCACTGTACATCTTTAATTCCCTTGGCTCTTGCTCTCCCCCTTGCCAGGAATTGTCTGGGTCATTCCCCTGAGGGAAAAGCATCAATACAGGCCAGACTTGCTCGAAAATTACCATGTTTTTGACTTTAATTTGAAATCACAACTTCATCAAGCTCGTGCTGTAAGCGCTGGGTTTGCCCCAGGATTTTAATCTGTTGGCAATAACGGAGATGAAATTCCTGTTTGCCTGTTGGCATTCCTGTTGTGTTATCAAATCCAGACATGCCAAAATCTGCTCAAAAGCCATTCTGGGTGTGCCTTCATCTGTCACCTGTAGCCTGCCTCAGTGGGTCTTGGGGAGTGACTTTGGCTGGGGTTTGCCTGCGCTGGGTTTGTGCTGGAAGATGCAATGTTGTGAAAACACAGCCCCTGCACGGTGCAGCTGGCAGGTGACTCATTTAAACACAATCTGCTTCGTCTGAACGTTGTTAAACACCTCTGAAAGGTTGTTTTTACATCACCTGACACCTCTGCTTGTCATTTCCTTCTCCCAGCAGAGACAATGGATGTTAGCATTTGGGTACAGAGATTCCTCTGTGCATTGTGACACCCCTGATGGAAACACTCTGAAAATGGATATGGTGTCACCCTCACCCCCCAGATCCAGAGTGAGAGCTCTCTGCCTTCAGTGAGTTTCCAGCTATTCCTTTCTAAGACAAAAAATATTTTGCTTTTTTTTTTTTTTTAATGTACCTCTTGTTTTACATTCCAGGTGCTCAATTAACATTCAGTTCCCTTGCAGCTCCAGGTCTGCTTTGCAGTGGTTGATGCCTAATCAACAGCATTGTTATTCTGGGCACCTGGGTGAAAAACCTGAGTGCCAATAAAAGGAACCTTTTGGAATTCTCCTGGTAGGAGGTGTGTGATGAACTGCTTGAGAAAACTTGCTGTGTTTTTGGGATGCCACAGACTAAGGTAATTTGTTAGGTCTGGAACATGAATTTTAGAAATTAATCAATACACCAGTCAGTGCTATAAAAACCATGTCTGTGCACCTTATAATAAATGGGAGAAGAGTTAGACTCTCCACTGAGTAATGCTTTTAAATTAAAATTCTCTTTTTCCAGAGTAATTGAACAGACACATTTCCTATGTTAAATTGTTTTAAATGCCTAAATCTTCTGTCTACTGCTTGCCCCCTCAAAACTCATCATAAAATCATAAACAAGCTCTCCTCTGAGTTAGTATTCATCTTCTGTTGATGTAGTGTTCAATAAGAATCTTCTAAACAACATTTATTGACAGGCAAATTTGCAAGAAAATCTTCAGTAAATACTTCTGGTTTGAGAATCTCCCTGCAATTTGTAAAAGTTATTAGTGTGCCACATCTTTGCTGAAATGTAAATCTGGATTAGATTTCCTCTCTTCCAAGGGCCAAAATCACACGTACTCTACCCCTGACATGAACTTTGTACTTCACTCTGTGCTTAATGTCATGTTCTGAGTGTTTTAATAAACACTTGCAAACAGGTGTTTACAAAACCGAGCTGGTTCAGCCTAAAGAGAATAAAAACTGAGTTTCCCAAGGAGCTTTTCTGGTCACCAGTCCTCAAACTGTGCTGCTGAAGGCATTCAGCAGGCAAATGTTAATATAAAGTCCCATTTATGTGTAATTTTTTGTTCATAGTGGGATTTCGACATGAAAAGTTTCCATGTAAACTGTTTGCTGGGTTTTAGAGGAAATCCCACCTTTCCAAGTGTGTTTCATTTCTAAAGGATGGAAGGGTCTGAGGGTGACACTGCCAGGAGCACATTCCTTGCCAGCACATGTGCAGTAAAACCTGTCCTGTCCTGCATAACTTTATTTTCTTGTAAATAAACAGTGCCTGGGAGCACAGACGGGGTGAATGGCACACAAAAACTGCTTTATTTACTCTGACTTTTAATAGGAAAACAGCAAACACTTCTCACCTCCCTTGCACCATTTCTTTTGCCATCAGTTATTCAGGTCTACATTTAATTAACACAGTTAAAAGTATGGGGCTTTAACTGCACAATCCTTGAAGTTCATTGAGGTTGTGGGGCTTTGCTGCCAAGCAAATGGGATGAAGATTCCTTTTGTAGGAATTTTGTCCATTAATTATGATGACAATATTCTTGCCTTTAGTTTTAAGGAATGCTTCTTCTTTCTTCAAAGTGACTTTGCAGCAAGAATCCTAAAAATATAAAGTTTTTGTCATTATTGATGCATATTCTTTGGGTTTAGAGTTATATTTTTAACAGCAGAGAAGTCTTGGTTCTATCAAGGTGAATTATATCTATGGCCCTCTCAAATATACCCATTAACTCTGAAAAACCTTTTTAGACTTAGTTCTGTTGTATCTTTCTTGCTGCAAGATCTGGAGGCAGATTCCCCAGTTATGAAGTCCGTGTCATCGTGTACAAAGATAAGTACATATATTACACAGTGCACAAAGAAGGGGAAGACAAACATTAATTAATATGATTAAATCTGTCTGTGTTCCATCCTCTTTTCCCTGGAACAGAAAAGTCCCGGCTCAGAGAGGGTTTTATGAGCTCAGTGAAATGCTGAATATTCTTTTCCTGGTGCCCGAAGCTGCCTCTCCAAGCAGCATTAAGTCCCTGTTGCTGCTCCCGTGCTGATGATTATATAATTATATAATTATTTCTGCTCTGTGTTTCTCAGCAGGATCCTCTCTCTCCAGGAGGATGCTCCAAAGTGGTGATTCCTGCCTCAGCCAAACTCCATCTGTCAGAGGTGCCCTTAACCACAGCTCTGCTTCCACTGCACAGGGGTTTGGTTCTCTCTGGAGAAATGGAACCTCCAGCAGCAGGAAATAAACCATTGACTTTGAAGTAATAAAGAGGACAGGTAAAGTGCTGGCATGTAAATATTCACCCAGGGGAAAAAAAAAATAATTGCTGAGTTTGGCTGGCAGCTTCTTTTCTGATTGGGATCATAAATAGCATTTCTTTCCTGTGAGGAGTTGGGGATGTTTGGTCACAAAAATAACAGCTAAGACATGCAATCAGTGTGTTTGGATGCTGTTTTATCTTTGTAAGATAAAAAAGGCTATTTTAAGGTATTGTTACTTTAATAATATTTAATTAATATTATTATTTTTAACTTTGTAAGATAAAACATTATTATATAATATTATATCAAATGCTGGCTCTTACCCTTTACCCTGTTTAAGCAAGGCCCAGAAAAGCCAAGAGCTGCCTACACTGCTGACTGATTTCTCAGGGAGTTTTGGCAGAAGAAAGGGGTGTGTGCAGGAGTGCTGGGGCTTTTGTTTGGTTTGTTTGGACAGAGGAGCCTTGGATCAAATGCTGAGTGAAAAACTGATGGAGCAGCCTCACAGTCTGTGCCTCCCCCAGCAGTGCCAGTGGGCGGCAGAACCAGCTACAGTTTAATTCAATTAAACACCACATCAGACCAACACATGAACACTTTCATTCCAACCCAGATCTAGTCCAAAAAGGCAAAATTTCAGTTCAGAAGCTGCCCGTGTGTATGGGTGTGCATGGCCCTTGTGTCCCACTGTGAGCAGTGTGCACAGCAGAACCTCAACAGCTCCTTTGGACAAATTCTGAATATTGCAGGAGGCAGGGGTTATGCCACTTGAAATCTCCACTGGTCACTGAAAAGTGAAAATCGATTTCTGGCTTTGCCAGATCTGCATCCTCTGTGTTGGAAATGATGTGCTGCAGCGTGGGGCTGAAGTATATTTTCTTAGACAGAAAGAACAGGGTAAATAAAGTTTCCTGTGCTGAAAAACAACTTTTATTATACAATGTAAATAGGTAACTCATAAAAAGAGCTGGGGAAAATTCAGTGAGGATTTGAAGCTGGAATTGGATTCAGAGACTTCCAATACCTGATAGTTTATTTCTTAACCCTGTTCCTGGGAGACTGGAGATTTTTCTCATGCAGAAAAAATATACTTAATTTTTTTTTCTTGGAAATAAATATCAAATATTCTCATTAATTTTAATGACTTTTGCATAAGCCCAATTTTCAGCAATGACTTTTTTTTTCCTTCAGAACTAGTAATTTCCAAGGGAGTGAGGTTTTAAATAAATCAAGAGTGAGTTAACTTTTTTCTTTTGATTTTTTTAATTCCCTTTGGGAAAATGTAATTTTAGAAATTCTGCTTGTTTTCATCACCACTTTCTTTTTTCTGCAGATAGATTTGGGTGTTGCAGGCAGTGCATACTTGTTGCTTCTTGGATTTCCATTCATTCAATCTCACACAGCTCATACATCACCCAAAGGATCAGTCCTTAGATTATAAATGTGAAAATAAATACACAGAGATCTTGAGATTGGTCTGGCACCCTAAAATCTTCCTCATTCCTAGTGTCCAAAATGCTGGTTTTAAGTACAATATTAATAATAAGTAATAAGTACATAAATATTCCTCCAGCTTTTTTTCTTTCAGACACAACACCAGGAATAATTGGAGGAACTGAGAAGTCCAAGTGCGAATTTTCCTCTTTGTCTTTTGCATTTGGCCATTTTGAGGACCTGCACACGGAGTTACTGAACGAGTTAAAGCTGGGTGAGTTAAAGCATTGTCTGAATTGTTCATTAGTCCATGAATCTCCCAACCTTATTAGAAAAAAGGGGCTTTGGCCACAAATTCTGCCTTGCAGCAAATTGCACCTGTCCCTAATGTGGTTAATACTTCTAAAAGTGCACATTTATCAACACAATCTCTAATTTAATGGCCAAAACCTAGGATATGGAAGAAACTCTGTGCATGTGGAAACTCACCTCTATTAGGAGAGGAAGAATAAAGAGCAAATAAGTGACACTTCCAGATTTCTTTGCTCTCCCAAGATTTTATTATTAGATTACTTTGGTGTAATTAATTGGACTCTGAACTTCTTATTGGGAGTTCTTGTTCTGTTTCAGACCTAGAGAGCTGCTGTTAGATAGATGGTTTATTGGTAATTTCCTCAAGTTTCTCCATAATTCTCAAGTGTTGCTTCAGGCAGGGATTGTCTCATACAATAAAAATATATTAATTTAAAATTTCTTTTCTGGAGGGCTGTTCCTGCTTTTGCTTTCTCCTCCCATCCAAGAGTCTTGATGGTATTTAAAGAGCTCTCACTGAGAGCAGCCACTGCTCTTTTGTACTTTGAAGTGGCAGAGGCTGAACCTTTGGTAGATAAAACCCCCCATAAAATCACTGAAACATTGAAAAAATGGGAAGGATTGCATTGAAAAAATGGGAAGGATTGCAACTTAGCAGTGTTGCTGCTGGCTCTCAGGGCAGGATTGCAGTGGCAGTCCTGTCAGGAGAAGTTAACAGGCTTTCCAGAAGGTGGGATCAGCCCTGTCTGTGGCTGTGCACGGAACGGGGTTTTGTGAGGGATAATTGTTCTGGAGGTGTCAGCAGAGGCTCAGAGCTTTATCAGGCTGAGCAGGCTGAGGGGCTCCAGGGCTCGATGGAGATGAGTGAGATTTCTGAGGCTTCCTCTGCTGAGCCTGTGCTGCAGGTGGATTTTGTGTTCTGCTTGTAGCTCAAACCATCTCTGACCTTTTCCCCTGCAAACTGCAGATTCACGTCTCCAGATCTTGCTGGCATAAGGAAATGTGAGATAATTCCTGTGTTTTCAGAAGGAATCACTGTGAGCTGAATTTCAGGACAAGTCCTTTCACCTGGATAAAACCTGGGCTGGGGCTGCTGCCAGTTTTCAGCGTGCTGGGGTTCCATTGGTCCTGGGGAAAATTGAAGAGGAAATTTGATTTGCAGTGCTGGTGTGTGATCAGGGGAGGAGCTGGCATGGGGGATGCAGAGGGGTTCTCCTGGCTGGAAGCTGGAATGGCACGGGTGGAAGGGCCTGGGAGTGAGTGGAGTTGCCTGGTGTGGTGAGTATGGGCCAGCCCCAGCATTGCCTTGTGGCTACCATGGAGCTCCTTTGGGCAACAGAATGGATTCTTGTGGTGCTCACAGGAGGGATTTTGGTGTGAGGATGTGAAGGAACCTCCTTGTGATGTCTCCTTGCAGACCCTTGTAGAATTTGTAGCCACAAGACACCACCCAAGGCGTTGCTCTTTCATTTATTTACTTTTCCTTTTTTTCCATGTTCCAACACAAACGTGTTTCATTTGTCTCAGGAGGTGCACTAAAAATTTCCCAACCAAAGAAACATCTGGAAACCACTGAAATGCTTGCAGTTTTGCAGGGGGTAACCTGAAGGTTTTTAGCACAGTGCAAATCTGGGGACTCTGGTTTGGAAAATGAAAATCTGTCTGGCTCTAGCAGGGCACTTTTCATTCTGTCTCCATGAATTACATTTTTCTGTTAGAGCTTTGAGAGAAGACTGAGAAATAATGTAGTCTTTTGTCACATAAAGTGTTCCAGCACGGAGTTGATTTTATAGCTAATGCTTTTTGTTACCCTGTCTCTACTTTAGAAGAAGGTCTGGGAAGTATAAAGAGCATATGAGTGACTTTTGGGAACTGCCTCTACTCTGAGGTTGGGATGGGACCAGGTGAACTCAGTAGGGTTTTTCCAACCCAAATTGCTTCGTGACTTTTGTTATATTTGCCAGCTGGGACGTGGGTGAGATGTAATTACAGCAACAGGAAGCTGGAGGTTTGATTTCCTCTATTGGGATGATCTGAACAGAAAATACATTTGTATTTTCTATTTGGGCTGTGTTTGCAATTCTACAGATGTGGCCTTTTGGAGCTGTAAACTTTCATCCCTTGGCACATGGGTGGCTTCTGCAGGAGTCCTGGGAACCTTGTTTCTCAAGACTGCCACAAATAAAATGAATACTTTAGAAGCACAACCCTGCTTTTGTGGAGCTGTTGTGCTGCTTAATTACGTATTTAAGGCTAAAACATAAACCAGATGTATTTGATTTATGGTTGGCATAATCTCAGCAGTTTTAATAGCACTTGAGTTTATGGATAAATGCCTGTTTGTATGTATGAGCCATCAGAAGTGTGTTTAAAAAGAAATTATAAACATCTCTGGTTTGTTATCCAGTTAGGCTAATCTACAGGTTGTTAACAGTTCTGAGAGCTTGACCAGAAGCTGTCCTGTCATTGAGAATTTCTATTGAATGAATGTTCCTTAATAAAATACCAGATGAAACTTATAACGTCCCATCTGAAACAGGAAATTTCACCTGATTTTGGTCTGAAATAGACAAATTCTTACCAGAGGCTTGGAAAATAATTCTCAAAGCAAAAAGCCCTGGCAACCCTCAAAACAACATTCAGACAAACCATACTTGTCCTCATCTTATTTTCTTTAATTTTTATTTTTAATGCTCAATGTTTTAGTTCCTCAGAATGCTCTCTGTTTTTTTTTTTCTCAGTGTTAAGACCTTTTTTAGGGTAATGTGTTCGTATTTAAGATTGGGTCTTCAGCTCTGAATTGTACCTTTATCAATCCTACAGCTCCACTACCCCATAACAGTAGATTAAGTTTGGGGATAGTCAGCAGTGGGGAGAGTTGTGCTGCTCTGGAGAGAGGCTTCCTGTCTTGTTTTCCCCTTTTATATTGCCTCTTTAAATGAGATGTTACATTCCAGAGGATAAATGTGGTAAAATGTTTCTTTGTGTATTCCCCCAGTTGTTAGTAAAATGAATAAGATCAGGCAAGTCAATGCATTTCTTAGCAAAGTCTCATCTGGTTTTTTACTTGTTGTATTTATTGGAGAGTGGCTTTGGCTTTAATCCTGCATGAGGCCACAGTCAGACCTGCCTTTTCTGTCTTTTATCTGTCTTTTAATAAAGCAAGGCAAGGGCGTGGTTATTGTCAGAATTTACTTCTGGAGCAGAGTAATAAATGAGGTTTTAATGGGGAGCTGGAAACACTGATGATTTATGGCTTCCTACAACACCCATTAGACACCTACATCAGCGTGCAACATGCCATAAATTATGGTACATGCTGCAAAAAGCCATAAATTGTCACTTTCAATGTGAGTTATCACCATTAAAGACTTTCATTCCCTGCTGCTAGTGTGAGTTTCCATGGCTTCCTCACCAATTCCCTGCCTAATGATTTCAGCAGCTGCAGGAAGATGACCCCGAGATGCAGTGGCTGATTAGGCAACACAATTGCCTTAAAGCTGGGGAGCCAGAGGTTAAACTGCTTGATGGAGAAAATATGATCTCCTTGCCGGGTGACATCCCCAGCTCTGAGCACTGCTGAACATGATTTGCACCAACTGCAGGGATTTTCCTGCCTGTTGTTAGTGTCTGCCTGCTGGAAAGCAGAAAGGCTTTAAAAACACCAATATCCCTTGGAGATGAGCTGGTTCTGTGCAGCAGCTCGGTCTCTGCTGCTGATCTGCCCATCCCAGGGCGTGCAGCACAGGAGGTGCTGCTGATATTGGTGATGTTCTGGAGCACTTTGAAGGGATGAGCCACCAAATCCCTGGCTTGTGCTGGGTTCTGTGCTGCAAATCCACTGGAGTGGGGCTGAATGAGGGGAGGGGATTGCAGGGAATGCTGCAGGATTTGTTCTTGTCCAGCACGGGCTCCAGGGAAGGTGCTGTGCTCCTCCAGGTTGTGCTGGTTTCATTGCAAGAAAGGCAATTTAAATATCCTGATTTTAGACACCTTTGGGGCTCCTTTTGGTTGAGAAGTGAGTGGTACCTTTTAGGCTGCTGGCTGTAAAATGGCACAATGGAAACCACACACTAACACCAAAGAATTTATCCTGACTTTTCCAAGGAATTCTTTCTGCCCAGTCTGTTCTTTTTCCTGGACCCTTGTGTACACCAGGACCCTTGGGGAGGTTTTTCTGAGCCATACCTTGATTAAACCTTACTTTACACCTTGATTTAACCTTACTTTAGCAAGTCTCTCCCCTCATCCAGCCTCTCGCAGTTCAGGGTATTGGAGACTCAGGGACATCTCTCCAAAAAGCCCGGCTGTAATCTTGTTTGAGGCACGATGAAAAGGATAATTCTGCTAAAACGAGTCTTAACGTTTTACTAGCCATTTCCATTGCGTTGTAAGAGCGGAGCTTTTTGTGCTCCTCCATCCCCCCACCCCTCTGGCTGCCTACTAAAATCCCATTTTTGGCTAAATCGTGCCCTCTAGTGCGGCAGCTCGGCGGGATTCACATCGCGAACCTTGCTCGTGGCCGAGGTGCTGGCTCTGCCTTTTCTCTCTGGGGTAGCCCGGAGAATTAATCAAATCTGGCTCCCATCAATAGCTAATTGTGCTCCTTGCCCGGTGGGAGGGAGGGCAGAGCTCTGAGGCTGGGATGGGGTCCCGGAGTGCCGGACTTGGGTGTCAGAGCCTGCGGGGGCAGCGGGGCTGGCCGGGCTCTGCAATTCTGATTTCCCGGGGATTGCAGAGATGTCTGTGCCACGGGGGACCCGAGAGCAGGAGAGAGGAGGCAGTGAGAAACCAGTTCTGAGGAGTTAATTTTTTTTGTTTACTTTTTTGTTCACTTTTTTGTGGTTTGGGGGGGGGGGTTGTTTATATTTTGTTTATATTTTCTATTTTTGTTTATATTTTATTTAGTGTTTATTTATTGTTTGTTTATTTTTATTGTTTATTTATGGTTTTTGTATATTTTTTGTTTGTTTTATTGTTTATTTTTGGGGTTTTTGTTTATTTTTAAATTTTTGTCTATGTTTTTGGTGTTTTTTTATTTGTTTATAGATTTGTTTTTGTTTTGTTTGTTTATTTTTATTTATTTTTGTTTATTGTTTATTTTTGTTTATTTTTATTTATTGTTAATTTTGTTTATTGCTTTTTGGGTTTTTTTGTTTATTTTTTGTTTTATTATTTATGGGTTTTTTTATTATTTATGGGTTTTTGTTTATTTTTTGTTTGTTTATGTTTATTTTTTGTTTATTTTTTGTTTATTTATGTTTATTTTTTGGAAGTTGAACATGTTGATTTCTTCCTGGCGAACTTTTTTTGGGTAATGGTGAGGAATCACAACTTGTGAAACATTTAGAATTTGCGGACAGTTTATTTCTCATCTGTTCAAGAGTGATTTTTTTTAAGCAGTCACATGTACATACCTCAAGATGCCATGAATTTTTTACCCCTCTCCTATGATAATTGAAGAAAAATAACTAAAAATATAGACTGTGCAATCTTGTAGTTGAGTTTCCTGCATGCTGCAGATCTGTGCTGACTGAAGGAGTCACACTGCTCACATCACCAGGTTTAGCTGAGTTAACATCTGGCCAGGTTTTAGAACAAAAAGAACTCAGGTGGGAATCTCCAGTGAGGCTTCTGTGGTTTGCACTGGGAAGTTTTAAGTGCAGAATAAAGCACAGAACTATTAGGTTGGTGTTTTGAGCAATAATTTCTGCATTTGCTGGAGAAGCTTCACTGTATTGTCCTGGGCAGGATTTCTGAGTTCTCTCCTGTGTTCCATTCGCTGGGATTCCAGCTGTGTCAGCATGCCCAAGCTCTGTTCTTCAGTAACAGATGTTTTTTCCACTTCTGCACAAAGTAACTGCAGCTGATACTTAATCATAAATATCTCTAAGAAGATATTTTTAAATTAAAATGATAGAAATTACTTTAAAATTACCACATGCTTGAAATATACACACTGCATTTATTTGTTTTGAATTGATGAATTGTTTATGGAGCGCATAGACACATATCCCTTTGTTCCAAAATGAATGGGTAGAAGAATTTGGAAACATTGGCTGAAAAATTCCTTTCCATTTCTAGCCTGCCTCTCCCTAGCTATTAGTCAGCTGTGTATGCAAGAGCTCTGTCTGGATGAAAATAAATCAGTTGTGCTGATTAAAAGTAGCTTAATTGTTGTTTTTTAGTTGCAAGGATATTACAAAGCTTTCTTTTTCCAATGGTTAAAAACCTCTTTCAGATTTTTTACCTAAATTTATTTATGGCCATGCTTTGGCTGATTTAAGATCCTGAATGTCATTTAGTAATAGCCAAAGCTAAAGTACAGACTAAACCCAAAATATTTGTTCTTTGGAATTTTTAAGATCCCAGTGAAAAGTGCTCTGTAGCAGAACCTGTGGCAGTATCTTGAGTTGGAAGAGGAGAGCTCTGTTTGGGAAGCAAGTTCTTATATTCTCTTCCCTGATGGATGTTTGACAGTAATTTCCAGTCTCTGGATATTAAAAAATACACAACTTCTGTAGCTGGCCTTGAACTCGGATATTGGCTAAGAAAATATTAATGAAGTATTATATTATAATGTCCAACTTCTTTGCTGATTAAAAAGTAAGATTTGGTCCAAATTCCTCCATCTGGGCCAGAGTTGATTTTGTAAATACATTCTGGTAAAAGGATGGAGTTCACCAGTTGTGCAGTATAAGAGTAGGAACATGGAGAGTGAATTCCATTCCCAGAGATGCAAATTCCATTCCTGAATGTGTCCTGAAGCAAATCTGGATCTGCCTTTGCCAGTCAGCTTTTTATTTGCTTCTGTATGAAAAGCAGCTGATACCAGGTTTTCAAACTGATATTTATCAATTAAAAATATATGAAAAAAATAAACCTTATTTCATGTTTAGCCTCCAAACTTGGAGATTGTTTGTGGCAGAGATTTTTGTTCTTTTGTCCTTCCTGCACTGGCAACAATTTCTGCCAGGGATTTGCACAAATTTGAGGCATCCCAGTTGTCATTGTGCTTCTCCAGAGGAGGCTGCAGGAAGGACAGTGTGTCATTACTGCTTGCTGTGGAACAAGGATTTTCATCTGGTAGCTCAGTGGAAAGCAGAAGCTGATGATCTTGTGCAGGTGTAGACTTTTTACATTACAAGAGGAAAAAAATGCAGCCTGGTGTGAAAACTCAGCTGCTAAAATCATGAAACACTTGCTGATATCCCCAAGGGTTTTCTGAAGCTGTTAGTGCTCAACACTATCAAAGAGACCCAAAATGACATTTTACTAGAAATTCTTGGAAGTTCTGTCTGTGCAGTAGCAAGGACAAGTTAAAAATGAGAATCACAGAGTGCAAATTCATTGCTAGTCCAGCATGGAATAAATCTTTGTGCTGAGAAAATGAATTATATTTAAAAAGATGAGTGGAATATTGTTGGTTTCTAAGGAAGCCTTCCAAAGGCAGGATGGTGATGTTTTCTGATATGCAGATTGTTGATCAAGTCTCCTTGCTGATTTCCTTTTAATATATTATTATTGTGGTTATTTGGAAAATTAAACTCATGCAGAAACACTTGAATGTTTTCGTGACATTTTCTTTAGAAAATTACCCCTGAGGTTGTAATAATTCCAAGGCAATACATTTGTGGAACTTTAAATAACAAATGTAGAGGCTAGTATGGATTCAGGCATTAACACTGGACAGGAAAAGCTGTGAAGGTGTACAGTTACTGGAGCACTCCAAGGTTCTGCCACAGGGTAAATAATTTTTAAAAAAAGAGTTGGTGGATGTGCTTTGAGGGAGTAGCAGGGTGGACATGACTGCATAGTTTGCCTTCAGCAAGGTAATTTGCTAAAAAAATGCTGCGTGCAGACTTTGGGGTCTTCTTTTGACCTCTACAGAAGGTTTGGAAGAATCAAAATCAATCTTAGCATGGCAGTTAGGAGATGAAAGCAGGCTCGTGTGAGCCAATAAACCAAACAGTGACAGTAGCAGTGATTACTGGGAAGGGAAACAAAAAAAGGGTGGATGTGCTTTAGGCATTCTGGAAATATCGCTGGACCTTAGTCCCCACTGGCCATAATCAGCTTTTTGGACGTGGTAGGGGAAAAAGTGGTGAAATCTACTGCATCATTCTGAATAAATACTTCACAGAGGGTGGTGTATTCAGTGAAAGCAATTTTTTTTCCTTGCAGATGTTTAATGGCACACTAGACTTGCCTCTAATGTATTGTAAATGATTAGGGGAATAATCTTGAAGAATGACTTTGAGATCATTACTGACTTGAACATATTTATCACTAGGAATTCAATTTTGACATACCAGAGGTGTGACATTGTTTTTGGAATTTGCATAACAAAACTTCTGGGTTCCCTATTTTAGCAAGCAGTGAAAAATAGGTTAGTGATAGTACAAAAAAATAAAAGAAAACACGTTTCCATCAATATTCCAGCCGAGCCAGCAGAATTTCATACAGAATTTTAAGTGTTCTAAAGGAGGAGAGCAGATCAGCCAGAATCAAATCTTATTAATGAGCACATAAAATTCATCCCGTTGGTGCAGCAATGGTGAAACATTTTCTCTCTCCCTTGTACAGCTGTGGTCTGGATAAGTCTCTGTCTGCAAAGCAGAGTGAATCTTTTTCCCTCTCCTTTTGTGTTGTGTGCAAACTCCTTATTTTCATTTCCACCTTCAGTATTCATATATTGTGGAATATATACTTCAGAGTGGAATTCAGATACTCAGTGCCACAGCATATTTTGAATTACTATTAAGATGACTGTTCAGTGAGAGACAACTCTGTTTATCTTTAAACACCCTGATCTGAGCCTGATAGTTGGGATCCTGAGCTTTGCCCACGCAGAAGTGATGTTGAGCTCTCCAGCCCTGCCTTTATTTGCTGCTTCCAGTAAAGCACAAATAAATGTTTCCTCTGACACCACCTAGAGTAACTCTGGTTCAATGTCAGGGGATTTTTTTGTCACTTCTTGCTTGGATGAGTAACCTGAGTGGGGTACAATGAAGTGTTTTAGGATAGTTTGGCTTTTTACCCTTTACTGCCCAAAATCAGTAACAGCTGTTCATCAATCTTAATGAACCAAAGTGGCAACTAAAAGATTTAAGAATTGGTGGTTTCGACTTGAAAATTATGCCCAGATTGGTCTTCTGTGTTTGTACACTATAGAAAGATTTAAAAAAAACCCCAAACCACCCTTTCTTTAACAAAAATTCAACTTAATCAGTTTTATCTCATCTTTACCTGACTGAGCTTTGTGAATTTGGAAATGTTGCTGCATTGATTGTTTACTCATTTGTTCAGAGTAGAATTTTATCACTTGTTCATCTCTTGTGGGTTTTTGTGCATCAATGTTTGGCTGGGCTTTAAACTGTTGATTTAATATGTAGTAAATTGATACATTTTCTACTGGTTTGCAGTAATTAAACTGAATTAATTGAGTCGTTCTGTTGTTTGTAGTAAGTACAATGCTGTATTAGTACTTAATGGCTTTACCACTCCATTTTCGTGCTTCTACAGCTGTAATTGGACTTTACACAGGCAGTTAAAGTATTTATTTTAATTTTTTTATTGTAATAGCTAATATTTAAGCCATGCTTGTAGCTGAGTGCAGTTTCTCCTGCTGCCTGGCACTTGTTAATGATGAATAGGAAGTAAATTATGTATATGCTTTGTCCATATGAAAACAGTCCCACCCATGTCCCTGGTTCTGATTGGCAGCTGGATTTAGGGTATTAATTAAAACACCTTCATTTGTCCAGCCTGGACAATTCTCAGCCCATTTATAGGAGCTCATAGTCCATTTATCTTGTCCAAGTCTACAAATCTGGCTACAGAGATGTTATAGGTAATTCTGTCAGAAGTCTTCCTATTCTTATCATTAAAATGATGTAACAATATGCTCCATTGTTTAATAAAAATGAGATTTTGAGGATAAACTCTTAAAATTTTAGGACATAGTTATTTTTATTCAAGCAAGCAGCAACCGTTTCCATGTAGGAAGCTTGGCTTTCTTAGAAAAGAAAGGTTTCTTTGTGTAATTATATCTTTGTAAAGGGGAAAAAGTCTTTGAAGTGTCTGTGGGACTCAATCTCCTTAAAAATTGAACATCACCTTGATGTTTTAATTGTGTGGGATCAAATGCAAAAATGCAGAATGCCTGGTAGCTCAACAAGTTCTAAGTTCTCTTCCTGTTTTATTGAACTTCTCGAGCCATTTATCAAATTGGAGAAGAAAAGGAAACATGAAATGTTAAATGTTTCTCAGGATCCAGCTGGGATCTGTCAGCTATTTCTGAGCCCTTGAATTGGACATGGAAAATAAGCAGTGGGGCACTTTTTGCAGCTACCAAACAAGGAGAGATGTGGCTGTGGTTTTATGCCAAGGTATTTTCTAGATTTGGAGAAAGACTTGAAACAGCAGGAGACTTCATGACCAGTGGTTTTTAATCTTTCCCTTTGGAACTCGGGTGGTTGCAGCTAGGGAGGGTTTTTTAGCCCAGAAATCCCAGAAGGGATTTTTTTCCTGAAATATGCAAGTGCAATAGGGTTGGTCTGATGTGTGTGAGAAGCATCTGATGGCAAACTGTGTGAAATTTCTCCTGGCAAAATCTCAGTTCCTTGCTCAGGAAGTTATTGGGAATCAACAGGGATGCAGGAAGATGTCTAATCAGGGAACACTGTAAAAATTTGTCTAGGAAATAAGATTTCCTGTGTATTTAATTATTTTCCAGCATACTGATTTGTAGTCAAGTGTGTTTTTCTTGTACAGTTATTTTTGTTCTTGTGAATGGTCTTACACAAGTGTGGCTCTATTCCATAGCTTTCTTTTCTACTTATTGTATTAAATATGGTAGAAACTCTATCTGAAATGTTTATCTGGGGACATTAATGATTTACTATTATTTATTATATCAGAAACTGATTTAACATTGTCATGTTGTGAATAAAAGTGCAGTTTTAGTTTAAATTACTAAATGGAGATTTTGAGTTTATGCTCTAAAATTGTCTCCCCCAATTACTGCCACACAATGTGAAAACTCATTAGATCAGAAAACATATTTCTTTTGATTTGTTGTTTTTTTTTCCCCCCCAAACAGACCCTAGTGAAAATAAATCTCACTGCCCTCAGCAACTGCCAAATACAACCTGTTCCAAAAGGAAGAGCATCTTTAAGCATCAGGTATTTTATGTGCAGACATTTTATATTTTATCAATGTGGTCACATCTCTTTAAATGTGTGAAGCACAGGCAGAGCTTTCATTAGAGGTCCTAAAGTATAATCTTTCCTGATTAGGGAGATGAAATGCCCATTGTCCAAGGCTGATGGAGTGGGCAGAAAACATTTAAAGTCACTGAATGCAGTGACTGCCTCAGCAGGTACTAAACCTGTGTCCACGGGGGTGAATTCCTGGTTCCAGGTGCTCCCTGGCCTCCCTCCCCCGGCTGCTGCTGGAGGAGCTTTGGAGAGCAGCTGAGTCCAGCACAGATCCCCCAAGGAAAACTGCCCAGACCTGGCTTTGCTGCTCTCCTGAGAGCCCAGAGCAAGGCTGGACCTGCAGCCCTGTCCCACAGGGACCAAATTCAGTGTCACATCCATGTCCACATGTGTGCTTGTCTTGTACACCCTATATTTTATAAAAAATTCTCATTGATGAATGATTTTCATGTTCTCATCAGAGTTTCTCTGAATCAGGAGCCTTTCTCTGAAAGGTGGCAGGAGTGGAGTCTGGGCCCTTACCCACATCCAGGTCTTACACATGTGAATTTACAGCATGTAAGGATTCCTTGTCCCAAGGAAAATTCTCTGAAGGAATAGGGTCTTTAACTGCACAATAATTTTCAGTACTTTGTGGCATCACACAGTGTTGAGTTTATCTGAGGGTATTTTATATTTGGTCTATGTCCACTCTGAGTTTGGGATACTTCTGTAGTTTTATGTGGAAAGTGTGATAAAAACCAGGTTGTACTCTGCTTTGTGGAAAGATAAATGCAAAACCAAGGCTGAGATTTGGACATGAATACATTATAAGTACAGATTGCAAGTGAATAGATTTAATTATTTTCTTCTTTCTTCTAAGTGACCATCCAGCAAATCAAACATGGGGAGTTTGCCTTTTGTGTGGCTTTTCAATTGCTTGCTGTGAAAGAAAATGGATATGAAGAGAAGTTAAACATGCCTTAGTGTGTTCTGCCTTTGAATGCATTGAAATATTAGTGCATTGAAGGAGATTACAGCATGAACTCAATTACCACATTGTACTTCCACTGCAATTTTTCTCAATTTAGAGGCTGCTTATTCTATTAAAAGAGAAGACTTGAACTAATGGTGATTGGTGATCTGCCCTACTGACTTCTTTTTTCCTGATTTAAATCAAGCTTCGTTGTGCCATTGAGGATATCATTTAATATCTATCAGTCCATTTATCCAATTTAGGCACAGAAAAGGTCCTGGAATGCACATTTTCAATAACACAGAGCAAGCTGAGGGTGAAACAGCTAAAAATGCAAACAAGGGCTGAAAACAGCTTTAATTCAGAGGTTCCTAGGGGGCATCCTGGGTGCTGGAGCCCAGCTCTCTGTGCTGGCAGGCTGTCAGGAGAGTCCCTGGTGTGATTTTTGGCATGTCCAGACTGATGAGCTGTGAGAAGAGGTCCCAGCCTGGCTTGGCAGGCAGAGGCTCCAGAGGGTGCCTGGAGATGAGGCTGGGTGGGCTCTGCCAGGGTCCCACTTGGATTCTGCACCAGCTCCACGCCAACCCACTGGAAATTGTTTAATCTCTCTTCTCATCCCTGGTGCATTTAGGGCTTTAAGCATTAGAGCATCTTTGATTATTGTTATGGAAGGTCTTTCTGCTTTGAAAATTGGAAATGCATTTCAGCTGAGACCCCAGCATGGTAATTGGCATGTTGTGGCGATGTCTGCACTATGTTGTTCCTATTTCAGTCTGCTGCAGAAAAGATTGTTTGCTGATTTTCCCAGAAGTATAAAATTAATTCAATCTAGGCTCCATCAAGTAATTTCTGCTTGTGAAAATGAAATTGCAATTTCTCAAACTGTGAATTATTAGAGTCTGCTTTGCTCAGAAAGATTTTGAGATTCAGAGCAGCTCCCTTTCCTTTTATTTGCTTCACACACAACAGTGTAGTGGTCACAGTAGTTGTTTGTTTTCTGTGTTCTGATGGTTAAATCCCTAAATTTTCTTGGCACAACCGTGCCACCAGCTCTGCTGTTCTGGACACATGGCTTAACTGCTGACTTCTGTCCTATGGATTTTTCTGTTTCCATGGCAGTTTATGAGGTTAATTCCATGGGAGATGCTTGGATGACCCTGTTCCCTTGAATGATGTGCAGGATCTTTGCTTTTTTTTTCCAAAACCATTGAATAATAGAAAGGCTTAATCAATTATCTCCTCAAAGTTTGTCATTGATGCATTTTAATATCTCATAATGTGCCTAATGCATTCAGGAACAAGACAAATATGTTGACAAGGACTATAAATGACTTAGGTATTGACCATCAGTCATTTTAATTAGCAAATCTCTGAATACACTGGAATCAATTTGTTCAATTAGAAATTAATAGAGGCTCCTAGTCAGGGTATAATGTTGGTTTTGAAATGCTAAAATTGGCAGTATTACCAGATGCTAAAGACAAAAAATAATTGGAGCAGCTGGAGTAGAAATGTGATATTGTTAAATATGCTCCTGGTTTATCATGTGCTCTTTGAAGTGAGGTGGCAATGAAATTGGTCTCTCACTGAATTTGGCTTGATCATTTCTTTCTGCTGAATAATTACGCCCTTTATTTTCATGACTAAAAGCTGGTAATCCAGGACATAATTAATGAAATTTTAACTCACTAATTGTAAGCTGATCACTCACTGATGTAATTAATAACTGAATTGGCTTCCTAGAGGCTGCTGGAATGGCAGCACAGGCTCTTTGCTGCCAGGAGTGACAAAGAGCAGAAGTGGTGTCAGAGGCTGTCCCAGGAGGGACAGAACCTCTCCTGGAGGATAATTTCATGTCCAGTGCTTTTAGTCTTCTGTCTTTTCTGAGCCAACAAAAAGAGCATCCAATGCAACCAATATATTAAATGTAAATACAAGCCACTGAAGAGCTCTTTATTAAGGAAAAACCCAAACCAAGCAACTACCACCCAAACAGTTAACAAGACCCTCTCCCCCCGAAAAACCCCAAAGACCCCAACCAAAGGGGGAAAGCAAAACCAAACAATTCAGAAATGGTTTGGGCTCAGACTCGTGAGTTAAGGTGAGAAAACTCCAATGCGAGTTGGAGAGGTTCATTTACACCTCATAGGATGCTTTATATAGAAGTGTAAAACAGAGACGCTGCATTTTCTGAGATCACTCTTCCTAAGGATTGCTCCCTTCTAGTTCCATTTGTTTCAGCGTTGATAAGATGCAGATTAAAGGGTGGCAGAACATTTTGCTCCTCAGTGTGGTTTGCCTGTTGATTTTCACTTCCTGCATGGGGAGATTTTAAGATAAATGCCTCAGAAACCATGACTGGAAAAGGAGGAGTTTCTAGGTGCTGGATTGAAGTGCAATTTTTGTGAGCATCTCTGTTAAAAATATAGTTGATTTACATCTGGTTGGTTTTTTCTTTTTTGTGTGGAATATTAGAACCTGGTGCTCATTGCTGTCACTTTTTTTTCCTGTTGCTGCCTCGTGAGCCATGGTGCTGCTGTCATTAGTGCACTTTCTGTGGCATTTCTGTCAGCACTTTTTCACCGAGGTATTCTCCTCTTCCCTGGCAAAGAAGGATCTTTTTAACTTTTAACTCTGCTTATGACTCTTTCTTACACACTTTTAATTTGTTGCTAAGAATAGCAACTGGCTTGAGGTGCATCACCTCGTTCCAGAAAGGTGTGACAGCAGTTAAATTTTCTGGGATCGTCTCTTTACCTAACTAACATTTCTTAAATTCACACTGTTCAAGGCATTAATTAGTAATTGACAAATGAGAAAGAATGGAAGATAATGCCAGTTCAGCCATTTCAATTAGACTCAGCTCAGGCTTCTGAATTCTTCTGTATTTTGTGTTTTCACGAAACAGAGAGAGGGAGAGAAAGGAGAATCCTTCCATATCCAGTCTCAAAAATACCTTCAATTGGAAACCAAGTATGTGAAACAGCCACTGTTTTGTGCAAGTTGAGGAGAAAGAGCTGGATAATGCAAGAACTTTCTAGAGTTGTTTAAAACAGCATAAAAATCAAATTCCAGAGTTACCCCTTCATATCTTTTTCCTCCTTGCTGCAGGTCAATCACTGATCAGCTTTTTTCTTTTTGTGTGTGAGTGACTTTATCTTGATGGGGGTTTCTACCAAGTGACTTTTCCCTGCTGAAGCTCTCACTCCCTGCCCTGTGGAGTTCTTCTAATGGAAATAAATTCCTAAGGATTGCAGGCTGGCTCAGTAGAAGGCAGGCCTACAGGAAAGACCAGGTTTAAAATGAGGAGGGAGTTCAGTCATTTATATTGAGATCAACCCAATGATGACTGGAAGGAAGAGTTGCCATTTAAATAAAAATATGAGTCGATTCTTTTCCTAAAATACTCTTTCTGCATATTTTGATGCCCAAATATTGTGATTTTTCTGCCTTTACCTAGGCTGATATATTTGCTCATATTGGCCCTCAATTTTTCTGAGGAAATGTGCTTTTTTTTCTTTGTTGAAAAATGGTGCACTCGGGATATTGTTATGAAAAATCCTGATCTGAGAATAATCGTGTCTGCAAGCTATGCCAGCCTCTGCTGCAGTTGAATTCATCAATACCTGCATCCTACAGACACCCCATTCCCTGGGACAGGAGCAGTTTGTGTGCTGAGCTCGGAGACCACTGGAGTGGGAAAGAGCAGGGACAGAATGCAACGATTTTGAGGTGAATATCCTAAATTTTGAACGCTGAAAACCTCCCCAGAATTCGGAGTCTCAGCAGAGAAATTGTGCAGAGAACTTTGCAGTGTGGAATAGAGCAGGGAGGTTCCCTGGCTGGGTTATTTCAGGATTCAGGGCCACTGGGAGTAGGCAGAGGTGTTGTTTTGTCATTTGGATTGTCACTGCAAATCAGCCTCATGTTGGGTTAAAATTCCTGCATTGTGGAGTAAACTCACATCGTGTGAACACCTCAGGCTCCAGTAGGAGCCAAAGTGTCAGCAGAGATGAATCCACAGACACCAGAGGTTTGTGTCCAAAAAGGAGACAGTGGAGTCCTTTTACTTTACTTGAATAAAGGGAGAGGCCATGAGCCATTCCCCTGGGGGCTCTCCAATTTTTGGAGGACCCAGCCTCCTTTTTATCCCAATTTCCTCCTTGTTATCCCAATTTCCCTCTCTTTCCCCATTGGCTGAGGTGCTTGAGAGGCACAGACTGATACCTGAGATTCCCCTCTAATGTATAACCCTCCCCTTTAATTTTTAATTCTTATGTGATTTTAGGGTTTTTTCCTCATTGTTTCTCTCATCTTTCAATATCCAATTTGATTTATCAGCAAACCTACAGTTTGTTTGCAAAGGCAAATATCTTTTTTTCCATTCATCAATCAGTGGAATCCTTCCCATTGTTTCTTTTATCTCTCAGTGCTGGTTTTAGCTACCAGCAGACCCACAGCTTGTTTGTCAAGACAAGTCTCCTCTCAAAAGTCAATCAAAAGAAGATTTTCATATGCTGCACTACAGTTTGATTTTAACAACCAAAGTCATGGTTTAAAACCAGCAAGTTTTTCATTCCCAGAAGAGTTCAGGACTGAGAAGCTCACAGAAGTGTGGGGTAAGGGAGGGGGACAGAAGACAGGGGAAGAAGATGAAATGATTAATTACACCAATCGAATTATGATCTATAATGGCAAAACCTGCTGCAGGTAGAACCAGGTTCTAATTTTTAAAAAATAATTTAAGGAAGGCATCAAAACAAAAACCTACTGAGAATAACAAGTGCTGTTACTCCCTGAGAGGGGCAGCACACAACACACAACCTCCAGGTATTTACCTGTTATCATCAAACCACGTCACCCTGAAGCAACAGATTTAAAACAAACTCCTTATGGGTTTTACAGTGCACAGTGCAGGAGGTTTCCTTACAATTTGCACCTTCTGTGTACTACTGCAGTGCCAGAATGGGAGTGTTTCTTAACTTGACTTCATTGCAAACCCTGTTGTGGAATAATCATGAAGTTTACCTGCCCAGACAGTCTATTAGCTCATATTTCACCTAATGGTAATGGAAAATGAGTGTTGTTTTCCTTGCCTGTCAAACCTGAGTTATTTAACCCTGATGAAGGGAGAGGATGATTATGTTGGTGAGACTTTTACAGCTGGTGACACAGACCTGTAGAACTTCTAATTGACTGTGCAACTCCAGGGCAGATATGGTAAGGGACAACTTTTATTTAATATAAAAATTTGTCTTTTGCTCTGCAAGAGCTCTTGCACAGCGTCTCTGCAAGTAAATCCCGAGGCTGGTGGGGTCAGCAGGAGTTTGGGAAGCAGTTTGAGGTGTGGATTGCAGGGAACAGGATGAGTTCTGCTCCCTCCTTACAGAGCTGAGCCCTCCCTCGAGGAGGGACCTGCCTGGAAATGAGCAGGGCTGGGAATGGTCTGAGCTTGAGGGATGGGGGACTTCAAAACATTCATGACTCCTTGTGTGAACTTACTTTGAGCTAAAAATGTGTTTGTGTTGGTTTCCCAAATGGTTCTCCTGTGGAATGTGCAGGAACTGTGCAAGTGAGCCAGAGCAGATGTCATCCACCACTTTTAATCATTAAATCAAACTGCAACTCTTCTTCACTTCTTTTTTTTTTTCTGAGCAGCAAGAAAAATATGCTTATTGAACAAATCCTGAGAGACATCTCCACGAATTTTCACAGTTTAAAAATAAATGTGATGGAAGTGTCACAATTGGCATTTCTACTAAGGATGGAGTGGGACAAAAGTTTTGCTATTTGGGCATCAAGTGGATTAATAGTCCTGGATGCAAAATTTATCTCTATTTTTGGTTGCAAAATTTATCTCTATTTCTGGTTGAGTTGTCTTTTTTTACTGTCAGCCAGAAATGAACTGTCTACAAGTGCAAACTACTACCTTGATCATCTGGAATTATGACCTTCTCAGGGTATTTTTTGAGTGGGAATATAATATTTCTGCTTAGAAAGCAATAAAACTTGACTATTTGCAAGTTTCCTATTTAAAGAATACCTGAGAAACCTGAAGGATAAAGGCATAACAAAATCCTGTCTGATGGAGCTTTTTGAAAGATTGACAGATACAGAGATAAAGGGATTGAATGTAAAAAAAATAAAAACTACAAAGAACTAAAGTAATAATATGCATTTAGGAATCAAAATGCTGCTAAATTACATGATAAGGGGATGAGGACTTTGGGAATAAGTAATAGTTTTTTTGGTCATTCTTCATTTTACACACATATATGAGAGTAAGCAGCAGATCTGCCTTTCATTAGGTTGTGTCATGGTGGAAATATCAGGGAATTGAATTATTGAACATGACTCAAGGAAATGGACACAAAAGGATTTTTCTGGCCTGCTGAAGAAAAGCTGACTGCAGCAACTGCTGTGAAAGATGAACCCCAGGTGCTCTGGCCTAGGAAAAGGGTGTGTTTGTGAGTTTTTAGCTCATTGCCCAGGGTATGGTCAAAGGGATGCAGCAGCCCCAAAGAAATAGAAGAATGTAAACATCTGGTTTCTGTGGCTGAGTTATGAAAGGAAAGGATTATTTTATTAATAGTTATTTTATTGGTATTATTTTAATTAATATTTCCATTATTATAATAATTTTGTGTCCTCTGTGAAAGAAAAGGAGCATGCAATCTATTTTCACCCATCAAAATACCATGGAGGAGGAAACTAAGAATTAGGAAAGCAAGAGGGAAATGGTTGGAAGCAGGGAAAGTCCCTCCTGGGGTGTCCTGTCACAGCTGTCACCCAGCCTTGGTGGCGTGGCACTGCCATGTGTCTGTGCTGTTCCTTCCCCCATGCAGGCAGCAAGGAAGGCAGTTCAGAGATTATTTCTGATTACACAGAGATAGAACATTCTAGAGTGGGGGCGTGGGGATTTGGCCATGTGACACCCATTAATGTTAATGGACTCCTGCAGCTAAATCACTCTTCAGTTTGGTGGCCAAGGGCTCCTGGAGGGTTGGCAGAGCCTGGAGCTGGCTGTCCCACAGCTGGGCTGGCTGTCCCACAGCTGGGAGTGCCGCTGGCATAGCAGGAGAGAGGAACACTTCATGGGTTGGGTTTTCTTTTTTTGGGTTTTTTTTTTGTTTTGTTTTGTTTTGGTGTTTTTTTTTTGTTTTTTTGTTTTTTTTTTTTGTGGAAAGACACTTTTTAATGTACTTGAAGGCTGTAATTTTTCTAATGATTTTTTTTGGTAATTAGTGATTTGAGCGTATTAATCACCTGCTGCTGTTGTTGATGTCAGCAAGTGATGGAAGTAGCGCTTTGGTGGTGGGTGTGGCTCTGAGGAAAGCCGTGTGGGTAAAAAGCGTTCTCCTTTCACTCTGGTTGTGTTGTTATTGTTGTGTAAAGGAAGAGCTGCTGCCTTGTCTTTGCTGTAAAAGCATTGTGGGAGTGAATTATGGAACTTCTGGGAGAAAAATGGGAGGGGAGCTCTCGACTCTGCCCGACCAGCACCCATTACTAACCACCAATGTAGATCACAAAATGGATAAGAAAGTTCATTTCATGAATTACTGCCAGCAAACTTCAACTATTGAGTACTTTAGTGTAAAAATAGAGATATTAAAATTACAAATTTCAGTGTAATAAAACCTCTTTCCTTGGGAGATAGTTCATTACAAAAAGCAGATGAAAGTAGTTCTTTAACATCTCATTAGAATTCTCCCTATTCATGCTAAGTCTGAATATCCAGAGTAATTACTTTAAATGCTTCTTTCTTTTTATTCCCTTTTATTTTATTGTTACTTTATTGCTGTCACTTTATTACTATTATTCATTTTTACTGTACTTTATTATTCAAAATTACACTTACAAAGCAGTTCTCTGATTTTTAGGCACCGAGATTTTTCTTTTACTCTCTGAACCAGAGCAAGCTGGAGACGTAAAATTAGAGAGAACGAATAAATAGACAATTAAAACAATAAATAAATTCCACAGGTTTTGTAAGTTGGATCAAAGCCAAGATTCCAGTGGTTCTATTCATCCGTGGCTGAGCAAGCTGCAGGAGGAGAGCCCACGCTGAGAACAGCAGCAGATCCAGCAGAAGCTGTAATGCACCAGCACTGCTAATTAGAATTCCTGTAGGCTTTATCAACAGGTCTGCAAAACACAACCATTAGGATTTGACTGTGAAAACATGTGACCCAGATGTTTCTGAGATGAGGAAAACTAGCTCAAAATTACCCCGTTGAAAATTATCACTTTAAAATATTTTTTTTTCATGTAGTTGGGGATGTAAGGCTCTATCCCAGTTATCTCCCGGGCTCTATCCTGGTGTAGGGCTCTGTCCCGGGCTCTGTCCCAGTATTTGTCTGAGGCTCTATCCTGGTGTGTGTATCCAGGCCCTATCCCAGGCCCTATCCCGGTGTATCCAGGCCCTATCCCGCTGTATCCAGACCCTATCCCGGTGCCTATCCCGGTGTATCCAGGCCCTATCCCGCTGTATCCAGACCCTATCCCGGTGCCTATCCCGGTGTATCCAGGCCCTATCCCGCTGTATCCAGACCCTATCCCGGTGCCTATCCCGGTGTATCCAGGCCCTATCCCGCTGTATCCAGACCCTATCCCGGTGCCTATCCCGGTGTATCCAGGCCCTATCCCGCTGTATCCAGGCCCTATCCCGGTGCGTATCCCGGCGTGTCCAGGCTCTATCCCGGTGTATCCAAGCTCTATCCCGCTGTATCCAGGCTTTTTCTGGTGTATTTCCCGGTGTGTCCAGGCCCTATCCCGGTGTGTATCCAGGCCCTATCCCAGTGCATATCCTGGTGTATCCAGGCTTTATCCAGGCTCCATCCCGGTGTATCCAGGCTCTATCCCGGTGTATCCTGGCCCTATCCCAGTGCATATCCCGCTGTATCCAGGCTCTATCCCGGNGGCCCTATCCCAGTGTATCCATGCCCTATCCCAGTGCATATCCCGCTGTATCCAGGCTCTATCCCGGCTCTATCCCAGTGTATCCAGGCCCTATCCCGCTGTATCCAGGCCCTATCCCAGGCCCTATCCCGGTGTATCCAGGCCCTATCCCAGGCCCTATCCCAGTGTATCCATGCCCTATCCCAGTGCATATCCCGCTGTATCCAGGCTCTATCCCGGCTCTATCCCAGTGTATCCAGGCCCTATCCCGGCCCTATCCTGCTGTATCCAGGCCCTATCCCGGCCCTATCCTGCTGTATCCAGGCCCTATCCCGGCCCTATCCTGCTGTATCCAGGCCCTATCCCGGCCCTATCCCGCTGTATCCATGCCTATCCCGGTGCCTATCCCACTGTATCCCGGCCCTATCCCGCTGTATCCATGCCTATCCCGGTGCCTATCCCGCTGTATCCATGCCTATCCCAGTGCATATCCCGCTGTATCCATGCCCATCCCGGTGCGTATCCCGGTTTATCTCCCGGCACACTGCGCTCCGTGCCCGCAGCCCTGGAGCTGCAGCTCCATCTCCTGGAGAGAACTCTCCCGTTCCACCTCAGCCCTTTCCATTACTGCTGTTGAAATGCTGAGTTTTCCTTATACTGGGAATATTATCCGGTGTGGGGAGTGTCCCTCCAGCACAGCTTAACTACAGAAAATAGTTAAATAGAAATAAATATTATTATAAATATAGAAAATAAGTGTGTGGTAAATAAACAGATAAATGCTGCTGTGTCAGGAGAGATCCTGATGAACAGAGCCTCTCCAGGCCTTTTAAAACACTGGAGTTTTTCTCCTTAGGGTAAAATTTACCTATGTCTAAGAGTGGGTTTATATTTAGTTATAAACTACAGTAGAAATATCTTAGCATTTAACTTCTCCTGCTTTTATTTTCCCTAATAAAAAAAATGCATCCAGAGTTTTAGAGAAACTGTCTCTAGAAATGAAAGTAATTAGATCCCAACAAGACTTGCCATTAAGTCGAGTTTGAGGTTCTCTTTAGGTGGCTTTTCTTCCACATGCCCTGGGAACAGTTCAGAACAGCTTCTGCATGGGCTTCTGTGAAACTAGGCTTAAAAATGTTAAAGAAAATCATCTCCAGTGTTATTGACGTCTCACTGAAAAAAAAAATCAGTGTTAGTGTTTCAGTGCTTTTTTTCTTTCTGTTACTTCACTCATAAATTAGTGCTTCAAGTGCAGGAGATGTTGCTTAGAAGTCTGATAGTGCTGTGTTACAAATAGAATGTTTTCCTTTGAGGTCTCAGTAATCAATTATCATAATTATTTTTATCTGTTTTGTGTTTCAGAAGTTGTATTTTTCAGGGAATAGTTTATTTTCAGTACAGATGTCAATTTATAAGGAGACTGCCCACTTGTTGCCACTGTCATATGGAGAGGTTTTTCCGGGCATGCCAGCACTCACTGGAAGGAATGGTTTATGTAGAGACTAAAGCCATGAAAAGAAGATATTTTCTATCCATAACTTGTATCAGAAAAGGAATGAGTTTCCCTGAGGGCTGTCCAAGTCCAAACTGGCAGTGCCCCACAGCTGCAGTGTGCTCTGAGCCTGTACAGAGCATTTTCTCTCTGGATACCACAGGAAAGCAAAGCTTTTCAAACAATGTTTAGAGAATATTAAAATTAAAGCTGCTGTGATGTCAAAGCAGCAGCTGGAAAATTCTCTGTAGCTGTAAAGGCACAATGAGGTCAAGGCTGTGTGATTTTTGTGTGGTGTGGACTGAAAACCAACCAGGTCATTTTGAGTCATTATGTCCTTGTGACACTTGAGTGAGATGAAATGAATTTGGGCCGTTTTTGTCCAGCTTGGTTAACATAACTCCTGTGCTGAGTATTGGGAAAGTGAGGGCAGAATTCACTCCTGGTGCTCAGGTCACAGGTGGAGGAGCACAAAGGAGCTGCAGGAGCTGTGTTTAACAAAGTGTGGCTTGGCAAAGCTCCTCCTGCTCTTGGTAGGCTCCCCCTGCATCAAAACTAACGTGCTGCTGAATTATTTTTGTGAATAATCCCTCTACAAGGATGTGTCTGGCATCAGTGCTGCTGGAAATTGAAATTTTTATGGCTGTTCTAGGACTTCTGTTGTCTCTCCGCTTGTGTTAAGTTTAAAGGTAACGTGCTACGAAACCAATTCCTGGCATTCCCTTCTGGGATTCTCAATCTGGCTTACAACACCAACTAAAACTTGTAATAAATTCTGCAAACAAACAAAGAAAAAAAAAAGAGAAAAAAGAAGAGCAACACTCATATAGAGAGATGTTATAGCTTCTATATGTGTAACTGGGATTTTTTGATCCTGAAATTCTTTGAACTGTGTCTTTTTGAGAACTCCTGCAGAATGATACAATTGTATATAATTTACCTAAATAAAGCTGTGTAGCTACTGCAAACTTATTTTTGTTCAGCACTGACAGCACAGAAATGGTGTAACGCTCAGGTCCTGTTTTGAACTCAGCTCTAAAAGGCTCTTTTTTTTTTTCTACCCTGAGTATCAAGTTGAAATTTTAACTAGTGTACAGGTATTTTCCCCTGAAGACTGAAAATATGGAGCAGCTAATGCTGTATGTCTGAGAAGCCAAGGACACTGAAAATTGCACTTCTGAGCCCTTTCTTTTCACATTAAGCACCACTTTACAAGAAAATTTACACAGGCCTCAGTTGGTTGCAATGCTGCTTAACTTGATGATGCCTTTAAATTTTTTTTTCTCCAATTAATTCTCCAGAGACTGATTTGATTTGCCTGAGTGCTGAAAATCTGTTTCTCTCCTGCTTTCCAACACAGATAGAAATAAAGCTGTCCAGTCACAGAGTTATGGTGTTGGTTATTAGTCTCCTTCCTCCTGAAGAACAAGAAAGGTTAAAGTAGTTTCAGAAGGTCTCCAGTTGTCAGTTTTTGTCTGATTTTATAATAAATGTTACGTTTTGGGAGGAAATGGGGTTAATTTCCATGTTGCAAGATGTTCTTGCTGTTTGCAATATAAAATAATATTATAATATATAATATTTTATTATATTGCACATAAAATCAGTGATGAGAGTTGATGTAGTTACAGTTGATGTTTTTGTCCATGGCTGATCCTCTGGTTAGGACTGAACACAGCAAAATACAGCTTCTTACAGAATTTTCTAGAAATTGAGTATATACTGGGGGATGAGATACTGGAAAACTACAGATTTTTGGGGGTTTTTTTTGTCATTTTAAGACTTATCTGCTGTGTAATCTTGAGGTGGCAGCACAGGAGTGAAGCACAGGCTCCTCAGAGCACACTGCCTCAGCAGCCCAGTGAAACAGGATTTTGTGCTCTGTTGTGGGACAGAATAGCAATGAAAGGCACAAAAATGGGACTTTCAACCACTCCTGAATAAATGCAGCCGGTCACAAAATAAAAGTCAATATCAATAATTAGGAATGAAAACGTTGAGCAAAGCAATGCCCAAGGAAATATTCCATTTTGAGAGTACCAGAACATTTACTATGGAACTCTTTCCTTTGTCAGGTTTTTGTCTGTTTCAGAGTTGGAGAAACCATTTTTGTAGGATTTTATTGTCTTGGGAGAAGAATGTGTAACTCATCAGCAGTGAGAGTCCTTGCACAGGACAGCTGGGAGTGGCTTCAGAATGATTTTAAATTAACAATATTGTGAAAAGTGTTCATGTTACCAATTTCCAGCCCTTAGAACTGATTAAATTGAAATAGGACTCGTATTTTACAGTCTGTCAGTAAGTCCATCATATTTTTTGAAGAAGATATATATTCTAAGAGGCGTTCAGTGACTCTGGATTATACAAGTTTTTTTCTTAGCTGGCAATTTCAGATACTGTGTAACGAGGAAGGGAGCAAGATGCCATCATTCTCAAGTCATAATATTGGAGAGGAGATGAAAAGGTGTTATACCAGCTTTAAATAGATGGAATTTTTGTGTGAAGGAAGTTGAAGCTTCCCTTGCTGAATAGCTTTGCTGCAGTAAACTCATTCAGTTCTCCTATTCTGGAGCACGGTACTGGAAAAATAACTTTTCTTGTGTGTTTTAAGAGACAGATTCCAGTTTTGCAGACCTATCAGGGGACGTTATAATGTAAATAATAATCATGTAAATAATGTGGGGATGATTTTGCGAAGGAACCAGAGCTCAGTCAGCAAACTGAATATACTTATTCCATCTGTATTCCAAGTCACCCCCACAGGATGGTTTGAGGTGGGACTGGGGATAACCTGGCACAGCTGGGTGCACTCTGAAAATATCTGAGTGGGCTCCAGGAGCTGGAAATGCTCTGGGGACACACAGGGAGGCAGGGTGGGTAGAATGATCAGATCCTGATCAGAAGGGGAAATGGAATCTGCTGCCCACATCCCGGGCACCTCTGGAATATTTTGATGCTGTGATGGGGGTGGGCTCCTCCTGTGCTGCAAGTAAGAGCAGTGATTAATGATTAATGATGAACACCCCTCTTTCTGGATTCGGTTCTAAGTGGAGGTGCAATTTATCTTTGACATCAGCCAGGGACTGATCAAGTGCCTCGACAGCACCCGAGGGTGAGGTGTAACACCTTGGAGGGGTTTAATTCCTCTGGCATGATGAATTTTTCCTTGAGTGATGATACCTTTTGTTAAGATTCCACTTCCCTAAAGTACCACTTTTGTTCTGCTGCTCTAATGGAGATACTCAAGGCAGTGATGAGTTGCTCTAATTTTTTTGTGGATGCAAAATTTGCTGACTTTGACTTGAATCTGAAAAGAGGAGAGGGGAGGAAAAACCCCAACCTCTCCAGACTTACAGTGCACAGGGTAAATTGTGGTGGTTTCATTGCCCTTTAAGAATCCAAGGGAATGTGGGCCCATGAATGATCCAGATAATGAATCCAGGTGCAGATTGAACTGATTTCATGAAGACTTTCTTGAGGTAGAAAATCTTTAATGTAAAAATTTTCTGTTTGTGGAATCTCTGAGGGGGAGAGACATCCTGAAATCAAATAAAGGATTTAGCAGAAGACTTTAATTCTCCTGTATGGATGTTTTATGCAGGCTCTGTCTCAGCATGCTAGCTGCTCTCTGGGCTTGAGTAGTCCATAAAAATCAAGGTTCCTTAACTCAGTGTGGGACCAGCAGGAGACCCAAAGAAAGAATAAGAAAGTAAAGCATGAAACCACTGGCAAAGCCTGAATTAATCAATTTTTCTTAGAAGCAAATCTGTTCCTGTCTCTAAATGAGAAGAAAGCTGCTTAAATGTGATCTCTGGAATGAATCGTAAATTCACAGGAGAAGAATGTATTTAACAAAAGTCTTACACAAATCTAACATCAGGCAGAACTGGCTGTTTTCAGTTGACTGCCTGGCTCTGAACTAAAAAAGACCACAGCAGGATTTACACACTTCTCTGGCAGTTCCTATTGCTGATTACAATTGCACTGAGCAGTTGCAGCACTCATCCTGTCCAGATCATAAATCTTTCCTGGTTGAGGCTCAGCACCTTAATTTACCCATTTATTATTTTTCTAGCTGATGAACATTGTCCTAATCACACAGTCCTGTTCCAGGTTGGTTTGCAGGAGGGAAGGAATTCCAGACCATCCATCTTTCTTTAGCAACAAACTTTAACTCTCCACCAACCTGAGGCTTACACAAGTGGAAAATTACTTCCCTGAAGTAGTTGAATTGAGTTTTTTGTTAGCATATTAGGACCTTGCAGTTTGTTACTGGCTTTGCAATCCAAGGGATTTTTCCAGTCCCTTCCCTGCCCAGCCCCAGCATCCCCAGAGCTCCTGATGTTTACTCAGCTGATGTGGCAAACACCAGGCAGGGCCTGTGCAGCCCATTTCCCTTTAGATGGAGCTGTTTCTCCTCGGATCATGTGGAGGTTGCAAACAGTGGCTCTAAGAAGTTAAGTAAGAGTGAGCTGATTTGTGCTGCAGTTCAGTAAAAGGTTTTATTCTTTTATAAATGCGTGTTGATCACTGCCAAAGAAAGCCAAGTGTGTCCTGTTTATACCTATTCAGAAATCTTTTATAAGGAATACATATTGATAAAGAACATAAGATGTATAATAATGTTTTGGAAAATACACAAGTAAATCTGTACAGCTCAAATTGGGGATAGTTTTGTGATATGAAAAAATGTGAGCGCTGCATGTAAGATAATGTCACACAGTCAGTGAGCTGAGCTTCTGGGCATTCAAATGTTTCCCTTGAGGTGAGGAAAGTTTGTCTTTTCCCTGTGGGCAGCAGTGTATTGGTGGGAGTGATCTCAGAAGGGTAAAAGCGATTTGTTTGTTCCTATCATGATTAACACAGACTTCTTTCATTACCGAGGCAATCCTGCTTCATCAGCATTAACTCCAGCATACCCAAAGCAGTTCTGCTGGCTGGTCCTTGGGAAGTTGTCTAATTAACTTCTAATTAAATTCACTCTGGGAATGAAGTGCCACTTGAGCAGGATGTGTTCCCTGACACGTGTGGTTCCAGGTCTCTGCCCTTGTGCAGGATAAACGTGTTCAAGTGCTCCACACATTGAGCAGTGCCCCACAGCTCATCAGCCACTCCAGAGCATGGAGTTTATTGAGCCTGCAGGTTGTTTTTGCTGTCAAGAGATGTGGATTTGGCTGTGGGCTCTGTTAATTGTTCTGGCAGCACTATCAGCCTGCCTCTGCCTGTCCCTGCCCCTCGGGGTTAGGGGGGCACTCGTGGTTTGATGAGAGACCAAAATCCTCCCACAGGGACCAGGGACTGCAGCCAGCCTGGGGCAGAGGAGCAGAACTTCAGCCCAGGGACATCTCCCTCTTTTCTCACACAGCCTGAACTGACCTGCTGGGTACAGTGGTCATGGAGGCCAGGATTTGGTCTGACAGTGGCACTTTAGACTAACTCTGTCTGGGGTGACTCTGTGAGCTGAGGTGCTCTTGCTCAGCCTTTGTCCTCCTGCAGCCCCATGTGATGGATCAGGGATGTCACACACATCTCTGCCTCTCCACTGCTCTGGGTGTTGTGGCAGTGCAGGATTGTGCCATCAGGAGTTCTCTAGTCAGGTGCTGCTTCCATGGTTTTGAAGATGTTGATTGTGTGTCCCCTTCAGCCTTCTCTCTGCATGGAGGAGATCTGGCCTTTCCACCATCCCCTGCAGAAGTGGCTGTGGCCTCTCAGATCGCTTGGCTTGCCCAGCGCAGAAGCCACGTTTGTGCCCTTACTCACAGCTGTAGCCTGGTAAATCCAATTTTCCATGATTTGCAGGCATGAATACTCAGTGACCTTCCAGTGCAGGCTCTTGGGACTTTGCTGGGCTTGGTCTTTGCCCCAGCTGCTCCTGCTGTGCTCTCAGCAGCTGTCTGGAGGGGAAATGAGCACTCCTGTCCTTTTTGGGGTGAGCACTCCTGTCCTTTTGGGATGAGCACTCCTGTCCTTCTTGGAGTGAGCACTCCTTTCCTTTTTGGGGTGAGCACTCCTGTCCTTTTTGGGGTGAGCACTCCTGTCCTTTTGGGGTGAGCATTTCTGTCCTTTTGGGGTGAGCATTTCTGTCCTTTTGGGATGAGCACTCCTGTCCTTTTTGGGGTGAGCACTCCTGTCCTTTTTGGGGTGAGCATTTCTGTCCTTTTTGGGGTGAGCACTCCTGTCCTTTTTGGGGTGAGCATTTCTGTCCTTTTGGGGTGAGCATTTCTGTCCTTTTGGGATGAGCATACAGGTTTGAGGTTGGCTATCCCTGCCCAGAGCTCAGGGGAGGTGGGACCTGCTCCTCTCTCACCTTTCTGAAGACTCCCCCAGCCTGATTCCCACCCTCTGCCTGCCTTCTGGCAAGATCCCTGCAGGCTGTGATAAAGCTTTATTAGTTTCATTAGACCTTCATTACGGAATAACCAGAATCACGCTAACAAATCCCCTCATTATTGCTGTATAAATCTTGCATCACAGCTCCTTGTTTCTTATTAGGGAGCAGCTGAATGTTCTGCAAGTGCAGGAGGCAAATAAATCTGCCAGGCCTCTCTTTATTCCCAGGCAGCCCTGAAACTCTTCCCCAAGCCTCTACTCGTGCTTGTGTTCCAGGAATTAAATTATTGAGTATGAAATAATTGAGCAGGTGTCTCACCTGTTGAGTGGCACCCAGGAGCTGGATCAGGATGTCCTGGGAGCAGTGGTGGCCCAGAAACCCCAACCCATGAGGAACAGGCAGAACTTCAGTTCTCTCTGAAATTTGTCTTTGTGCTTTATGAAGAGAATATCCGACTTCTTCTCTAACAGAGACACCTTACATGGATTTTTCACATTCCCCACCTACGCAGTGTTGTAATTAAAGAAATTACAGGGTGACAGGATGACTTCTAACCTCCTAAAATAATTTGCCTTTTCATCCAATAGCATTTTAAAACCATTTTAGGGCTGTGATCATTTGGAGAAAAAGCAGGGAATTGGGATGGGGCCTGTGGCACAAAGGCAAGCTGGGCTTCAGTTGAAAGTACTCAACTCCTTTTGTGATTTTTTGTTTTTATTTTTTAAATACGAATGTGTTTTCAAGCACAACATTTTTTTATATACTGATCTGTGTGATGCATAAGCTGCATATGGTGTTAATTACTGTGAAATTAATCACATTTTGTACTGTGCTTGTACAACCTTGTCCTCTAATCAGCATTCCTGCAGATTTCTTCTGATGTTGAATCATTTATAGCAGGCTTTTAAAAAATATTTGTGATTCTGGAGATGCTTCTCTGCTAATTTATTGCTTTGCATTGATTATTAGATGTGAACATGGGTTTAACCCTAAGCTTGTGCTCAAATTCTGACTGCCTGGAGCTGAGCCTTGACCTGAACAGCACCCAGACATCACAGAATTCAGAATATCAGGTTGAAAGGGAACCTCAGGGTCACCCAGCCCAACCTCTGCACAGAGACAAGGGGTGTGAGAGTTGGTGGGTGCTTTTTAGTGCTTATTAATTTAAATTTCTGCACTGTCACCACAGTTGCTGTTTTCTGCACTTACTCATTGTGGTACAGAAATCATTTCATGTGCACTTGTTGCTCTGTGTGCCTGACATGGCCTTCCTTCCTTGGTGTTCTGTTACATAAATAGGAAAAAAAACAGAGTTCTGCAAGGTTGTTCCTTTTTTTAATGATGTAAATAATTAGTTGTCTTTATTTCTAGTTTTAATGTTTGTTTTTATTTATATTAATGTATTGTTTGCCCTTTCCTGCTCTATTTTTTTTTCTTTTTTTTTCAGTAGCGTAAGTATTTAGGAATTTGGGGGGCTGGGCAAACAAATCCACTGAGCTCTGTTGCTGTGGGGTTTGATTTTGCTTTCTGCCCTCTTGAACAGGAGAGGTGAGGGGATATTGGGGAACTCTTTAATTTGCACCTGAGGGCTCAGGGCAGGACTTGTGCAGTGTTGGAGTGTTTGAGTCAGGTAACTCTGCTGTGGTGGGGCCATCAAAGAGCTCCCAGAGCTGGAACCCCAGCAAATCCCAGCAAATTCCTGACTCACCCTCCTGACTGTTCTCCTCTTGCCTTTTTGCTGTGATGGCTTCAGTCTAAAGCCAGAGTTGCTCATAGAAACAATCTGCAATTCCATGTGCCCTTCTACTTATACCCAGTAAATTCAGGATTTATGGCCTAATTTTCTGCAGGGTGCAGGAAGAGAAGGTAAAATACTTTTGAGAAAAGAAATGAAGATAAAACAGGGAGATTTCAGCCTGAAGAGAGTTCTCTCTTCAGGTCTGCAGTTGATTTCTTAGGGAGTGAAAGCACTTAGTAAAATGTGTAATTTATCAGTGATTCCATCACTCCTTATTGCTCCTTCTGAAAACCTGTATAAAAAGAATTTAAAAAAAAACAAATTAAATGACAGAGTGTTAAAACAGGTCACTGCCCAGTCACACCAACCAGTCACTTGATCTAGTGAATATATATGGTTGCTGGGAAACTGAAATTATTTTAATTTCCAGGAAGCAAAAAGTTGGTCTATGAACAGAAAACAGCTTTTTTATGGGCATTGATCATCCACAAAAATAGGAAATTGTGGCAACTTCTTTGAGAAAAGAAACCCCAAGCCTGTGGTAACTGCTCTGCTAGAGCACTGATTTACAGCTCAGCTTCCACTGACATAGACTGACATCCAAATATTCACAGATCATCCCCTCCCTCCACACACAACTGAATATTCTCAGTAGCTCCACAACTGTATGTTCTCAGTTGGAATATTCTCAATATCTCCACAACTGAATATTCTCAGTCTGAGGTTTGTTCTTGGCTGCTCACCTTCCCTGGGATTAGCACAGAGCAGTAATGCTGCTTTCCCTTTGAGTGGGTACAGAGCTTGTCCCAGCCAGCTCCCACCATGAAAAGCAATACTTTTCATATTATTGATATCACCTCAATTTCTGCCGAGTTTTCTGTGCAATCTTTGATGGCTGCTTCACAGGAGATCCATGTGAAGGGTTTTTAGGGTGTTGCTTGGGAAGTTTGCTCATAACATTTCAGTAACAATTTTCTTTTTAATACAATCAGTGAGAGTGTGAGGAGAGGAAATCTGGATTTAGAAGTGGAGAGGGATCTCTGCCTTCCTCCTCATTGGGTGGGTTATTTGCTTTGTTTGTGTGACAGTGTTTGTGTCCCTTAGCAGCCACCAGAAACAGGAAAGGAACCTCTAAACCCAAAAAAGTTTGCGTTTAATTATTACATTTGTTCCGTTTCAAGTACCTTTAAAGCAGTGCTAAAGATCACTGGAGAGGCAGCAGCATCAGCTCAGCCAAGGGCTCAGCTGATGACATGAATACACCTTTTATATTAAGTGCTAACATCAGTTAACCTTTGGGGAGAGTTTATTCTTTCCTGGAAGAAATGATGTTCTGGTGAGTCACTTAGGTGCACACAGAGCAGCTATTCCTCTCCATTTCAGCCCTGGGAGCTGCAGTGATCCATCTGAGTGCAAAGCTGAGCCCTGGCACAAAGCTAAACAGCCTTTGCTGCTGTCACTGCCAATCATTTGCTCCACTTTGTCATAAGAACAAATCTTCATGGAGTTTTGTGAAAACTTAAGTATAGCACGGGAGATTTTGGGAGCAGGTAATGATATACTGCTTTTCTCTGAAAAAGATTATTTCTGTGGGGGTTGATGTACCTAGTTCAGTGAATTTGTATCATTTTTTTTCCTAACTATTTGACGTCCTTAAAGTTTCTGAAATTTCCTTGCTTTTATGAAGGGATACATGCACAGTGTGAGAAATGTAATTTTCCAGAGAAAATAAGATCATATGGAAGTGCAGAGAGTTCCTTCTTGAACTTTTGTTTATTTTAGTGCCTCTGTTTCTTCGCCCAGGAGTATTTATTTTAAATTCCATTGAAATGCTTTGAGAGGAAAAAAAGATTCATTCTCTTTAGTGTTAATTGCGCAGTGACTCAATGTTTTAGAAACTAATGCTTTAGTACACTTGGAATGGTTTAAAAATTCTTCTTGAAGTTGAGATTCAGGTGAGGAAAACCTTTTCCCACAATAAAAAGCAATATTTTTTATCTTTAGATATGTCACCATCTTTAGATGTCACCTCAGTTTCTGCTGAATTTCCTGTGCACTTTCATGGCCCCTTCACAGGAGACCCAGGGCTTGGGGTGTTTTGCCAAGTGCTTGGCAAGTTTGCTCATTACATTTTATTTTAATACAATCAGAGAGAGTGTTAGGAGAGGAAAATCTGGATTTAGAAGTGGGGAGGGATGAGTCTTCCTCCTCATTTGTTAGGTTATTTCCCTTTTAGGGAGCCTCTGGTTTTTTCACCCCTATTTTTTTCTGCTTTTTTCTTTTCCTTTCCTTCTGGGGTCCACCATCAGGCACGTTAAGATCACGTTTGGATCTTTCTAGATTTTGCCCATAATATAATAAGCTTTTAAAATGTAGAAATACTTTTAGTAACTTCTGCACATTTATTATGTAAACAGATGTGAAGATTTAAGGTTGCTCGAGACTTTGGATGATTCCCATTAAGAAAAAAATGAAATGTCTGCTTGGTGGAATTAATCCTGGCTTTATGACATGGGAAAGGATGAGCCATGTTCCCATTTAATCACACATTTCAGACCAAAGTATTTGTACTTCTTTTTTTTTTTTGAGAAAGTAGATACCATTACACTTTATTATTGTTTTAATTTCCATTTGCTTTGCCTTCTGCTTAATATCAAATGAGTCCTGAGCCTCTTTCACCCTGCTTCTGTCATCTGTGTTTTATGACAGAAATGGAATGTAGCTCTTTTAATCAAAGTGGACCAGGTTATTGTGCTGGGGACCTCGTAATAAAGTTGCAATTTTCGGGATGATCAAGTAGCATAATAGAAATATTCATGTATCCATGAAGCCTGAAGTAATTATTTCAGCCTTTAATGTAAAGTTACTAAATCTCCAGGAGCAGTCAGGTTCTGCAAACAGCCAATACTGATGGATTTGGTGGTGCCTTGCTTTATGACACTGGGTGCTGCTCAGCTCGTGTTTTCTAGGAAGATATTTCAAATGTTTCCAACGACAGAGAGCTTAATCAGACACTGAGAGTGAAGGTGAAATGAGTCAACTCCTCTGGAAACAATGTCAGTTCAATTTATTTTCATTAAAAAAACACCACAGAGATTTATAATCCCAAAGTATCTGTAATTTATAATGCTTGCGTTTGAAACTTTAATTATGTCCTTGTTGAACCAAACACTGTGTTATTAATTATCAGACAGCAAAGGCTAATGTTTCATTACTAAAATTAGATTTAAGTTTGCTCTGTGTCTGTCTAGCTCAGGTCTGCGGTGGAGGCATGAGGGAGTGGATGTACCAGATGCACAAATGTGGGTTGAACTCAGTTTTGTGAGGCTGGAAAATAATATCTCTTCATCTATTTATGCACCATGAGCAGCAGCTGAATTCCCCTCCCTGCAGTCCCGTGTGAGGCTGAGCAGCTTTGGTGAGCCAAGTCTGACTTTACAAGTATTTTAGGAACTTGAAAGGTTCCACACCCATTTCCATATTGGCCCAGGCGAGTGGAACCATCACATTTCCTCCTTCAGGGCAGTGGCACAGGGTCTTTTTTCACCCCTTTTATCCCTAATTTCTGTAAGAAAATAGCTTGTGGAAACATTTGTAGGTTGAGGTGAGGCTTTAATTTCGGCACAGTAACTTTGTGGCTCTGTTTCTCCATAGCCCTGTGTGCATTAAGAAATCTTCCCCAGCCTTTTCTCCTTGCTTTGAAAACTTCAAGGAAATGTCTCTGACATGAATTCCATTTCATAATTACACACTGAGAACTGGCACTCAAATATTGCTGCATGCATACACAAGTTTATACATAAATATTACTGAATTCCATAAGGGAGTCTTAGGATCTTATCAGTAACAAAATTGAAAAAAAAATACTAGATTTATAAACCACCTTGCTAATAATCAGTTTGGCTGTTTATTCAGATTGTATAATTTTTACATAGATGTGATATCATTTGAGTATTAAATACTGAATACAGAACATGTGCTGTAGTTGGGAAAGTGCATTTCTATTAAATTTATAAATGAACTAGCAGTAGATATTTTAATTATTATTGTCTTTAACCCTTCTGGCAGAATTGGTGGTCTAGGTTCTCACAAGAAGGAAACCTCTGGCTTATATTTGGAAGGTAGAACCAGCTCTTCCTAAAACTGAAATTCCTCTTCAGAGGTTTACCAAGATTGGTAACAAAGATTTTCCATATGCCCACAGGCACAGATGTATCTATAAAATAAACAAAACTTGTATGATAATCACACCGACCTATGGAGAGAGACAACTGAATGTGTGCACATCTGTTGGGTACTGTCACACTTGTTAATTTGCTTTCCTTAGAAAAACCACCGCTTTTAGTAGAATTTTGGCAGCACTGAGCTTGGACCAAACTGTTTGACGTTGAAGCTGTGCAGTGGTGGGTCCCAGCAGCCCAGATGTGATCCAGGATGCCCATGAATTCAGGCTGTGGTGGCTGCTCAGTTACAGGAACAGCTGATTTGGGTTCCTCCTGGATTGTCCCCTCTGTGTGGGGAGCAGCAGCACAGAAAAATGGGCACGGAACTGGAGCCAAGCAGACAGTGAAGCAGTTACATCAAAGCTGATGTTATAAAGCACCTTCACAATTTTGGAACAAATTTGAAACGCTCTTAGGCTGCTGCTTGCAGACATTTAGTTGCCATACCTTAATCTGCCCCTAAATCTTTATTTTCTGTGTCACTGTGCCATGGCATGGGTTATCTGAGGCACATCCAGTGTGGCCTTTGCCTGAGCTGGGCTCTCTGCAGAAACCCAGGCACTTGGCCATGAGTTCAACTCACAGATCTGCAGCAAAGGCTGCTGTGTTAGGAAATGTGTGGCTCTTTCCAGCTCCTTTGATCCTTTATCTCTGTGATATCCATTTCTGTTTTTTCCACTTCCTCTGAGCTTCACCTCGTTGCCCTGGAGCTTCTCCCGTCCCTCATTGCAGTTTTTTCCCTGTTGGAGTTCTAAGGGATTGTCTTGCTGTTGTGCCTGTGTTTTGCTCTTTTTTCATGACCTCTGTTTCTTCTGCTGCTGCAGTTAATGTTTCCCTTTGTCACTCACAGAGGGGTTGGTGCCCCTGTCCCCCTGCCTGTCCTCTGGCTCCATTCTTTCCCTGCTGCTGAGCACAAAAATATTCAGTGGAAGGTAGATTAGCAAGTAAACTGATCAATGCCGATTTGATAACCTTCTTCCCGACCTGAAACTCCCAAACCATGATTTGTACTCCCACGTTTCAGCCAAAAAACCGAAATCTATAGGAAGATTTAGAAAAGGATGTAGCAAAAAGAGCAAAGAAAGTCACCACCACAGGGAGCTTCCAGCATTGTATCTCTTTCAACAGACCATTAGGTCTTGGAAGGTGTACTTGTAAAGCTTTCCTTGGGAAAATAACTTCCTTTTATCCTCTGAGGAGCTGTGTGGCCTCAGGGTAGGGCCAGCACTGGGGAACACACTCCAGCAGCCCCATCCCAGGGACAGGGGTCACACTTGGGTCCAACTCCTCATTCCTGAGTGCTGGGTGACAGAAATGGAAATTTATGCACCTGGTGGAGGAGCTTAGGGCTGCTCAAACAGACCTGCAGGGTGGTCGAGGAGTGGGGTTTGTAGTGGCTGTAAATTGGCATTTATAGGCATTAAAAAGGATGCCCAGTGATGGAAGAAGGGGTTTGGTTAGGGAGATCAGTGCTGGGAGCAGCCTGGCAGGAGGGGTGAGGGGTTTGCAGAGTGGGGCTCTGCAATCTCTCCTCTCCTGCCAGATCCACGATGCTGCTGTATAAAATGTAATATACATATATCTATATTTAATGTAATATATAAAGGTATTTTATAAAATTAAAAAACAACCAACCAAGAAAAAACCCAAACAACAAAACTCAGATGGGCAATTATCCTATGGGATTTAAAATCCAGACTCTCTCCAACTATTTCTTTCTCCTTCAGGACTTGTTTTAGGAACTGAACAGGTTGGGTTGGACATGTGGATTCAGGTTTTTGGTTTTTTTTTATTGGTTTTATGGGGAAAAAGCCCATTGCTGTCAGTCCAGGAAGGCCACAGAGGTCATTAACAGCTCTCACATCCTCTTATAATGTGGATAAATTGGATAGAAGACAATTGGATAACTGCAATTGCCATCTATTCCTGGCTGTCTTAAAGGAATTGTGAGAAGGGAAAAAGGTTTGTGCCCCTCCTGAATGTGAATTTGTGTTTTTGCTTGTCTCCTGCCGTGCATATAGATAGCTAATATTGCTGAGATTTCCTCCCCTTCTAGATGCATGAGAGATAACTGGTACCTGTTGGAGAAATGTGTAAATGGGGTTGTGTTTATGGAATATCTTTGAATACAAAAAGAGTAGTTTATACCAGTACAGATGATGTTTTCATTTTTGACAAGTTTTAGTTAAGCTGTGTTGCACAGATCAGTAATTTCTTGCCTTCTAAGCAGAGAGTGAGAGGTTACAGAAGGTAAAAAAGGATTTGCACAGAAAAAAAAAAGAGGAAAAAAACCTCAAAATCATAGTGAAACATAGAATATTGAAATATTGATGAATTTGTTATTTCTAGGATAGTGCAGGACATCCATACTCAACACTGACCACCAGAAATTAATTTAGAATAGAGAAGAGTCATGGACTGTGATATTCAAAGTCCTGATAAGTGTGCTAAGCATGGTCTGGCCCAGCGAGTTTCCTTTTCCTGAAGTGAAAAAAGAGCTGCTTATTTCAGGGAATTCTTTTTATTTCAGTTTTTTTTTTTTCCCCATGTGGTGGCAGTTGCTGTGGGAGGTGGTTACTTGAGAAGAAAACGAAAGAGAACTGCAAATTCATTTCTATGTATCATCAGCCTGGAACAGCCCTTGGCTTTTTTTTTTTTTTTTTTTTTTTTTTTTTTTTTTTTTTTTTTTTTGGTGTTTTTTGGGGGTTTTTTTTTTTTTTTTTT